>JAKIJQ010000008.1:4632500-4657920 GCA_023373905.1 Rhizoglyphus robini | reverse complement strand
ATCAGGTCTCGTGTTTGATTTCTCCACCGAGAAAACCTCATCAGGTCAGTGTTACCGTTCAGTGCAGAGTCTTCGATTCGATTGTTGTTGTTGTTATATGATGCAATCTTTGAGCGGTCTTGACACTCTGTCTTTGCTCTATTTTTTACATACCTAACCTATGGCCACCTGACTGGATGTGCTTGCAGTCACTGGCTTGTGCTTAGTTGAACTTTGTGTGAGACTAATCACACAGACACTCGAATATTCTCAGTCTCTCTTTTGATCTGTTTGCTGTCTGGCTACTTTGCTGTTTGTGTGTGTGTGTGTGTGCATTTTGGGTCTGTTCTTCTTTTTAACACCACAAATTGATTCTCCCCACCACATCATTCAGCCTAGTAAGTGCAATCTTGTCATTCTGACTCGTGTGTTTGACTGATGTACACTAGTTCGTGTACATCATGATCTTCATAACAAGTCAGTTAGTCTGTGCTCAGGTCAAACTTTGACTCGATGTTGTTCGATGAGTTTTTGCTTGGTTATTTTGTTTGAGTCAGTCAGCCTTGTGGTCTATTTCGACTTTCGTTAGCATCAGTGCACAGCAACTCGTACACGTCTCTGTCAGTTTGCTTTTGTCCTTCGTACTCGCTAGTTGTCTGTCCTGTTCTTCTCCCCTCTCGCTTCTTCTAGTCTGGTCTGTCCTCAACTTTGCAAACGCATTCTTCCACCGAACCAACCACGAGTTCACGCTATTCGATCTGTCTGCGTTAATCCGCCTCTCCTATCGATTCATTGGTCTGTGTTGCTGGCACTTCATTTCCTCTCCTCATCATCAGGTCAGTGTTACCGTTCAGTGCAGAGTCTTCGATTCGATTGTTGTTGTTGTTGTTCTATGATGCAATCTTTGATCAGTCTGACACTCTGTCTTTGCTCTATTTTGACTTACTCTAACCCATAGCAGCCGGGCTGGATGTGCTCACAGTCACTGACTTTGTGTGAAACTAATCACACAGACATACGAATACTTTTAGTCTCCCTTTTTGATCAGTTTGTGTGTGTGTGTGTGCATTTTGGGTCTGTTCTTCTTTGAACACCACCAATTGATTCTCCTACTACATCATCCAGCATAGTAAGTGCAATCTTGTCATTCCAACTCGTGTGTGCAGTGTTTTCCTATGCTTGATTATTTGTCTTTGGCTCAGTTGACTTCGTGGTTGTGTTTGAGTGATGTAGTCTGCGTACATCATGACATTCATACTCAGCCAGTCAGTCAGTCAATCTCTGTACTGATCTGTTTGGTCAGTCTTGAGACTGTCTCAGAATGTCATACTTTGCTTGTATGCGTCCTCAAATCCCGTACAGTTTCGCGCAGACACATGCACACAGTGTGGCTCACCGTAATGTGCACTTGAGATTGGTTTATGTCTGTACTGTTCTGCCTTTGTCACAATCCATGACATGAATGTTGCTCTATCCTTCTTTAATCACTCCTTTACATGCATGATTCTAATGATAATTTTCTATCCTTAACTTAGGCAATCCAATCTAAACGCAAACTGAGTGAAGAAAGATGGACCCTCTAAATCTATCAAACAGTGATGTGTCTCAAAATGTGAGTATTAGCCTTTCTCTACTTCTTTACTCTATGATTGACATCTTCTTAATCATTCAATCTAGAATGATGTGACCGATTTGGTAATGAGCCACAACCAGTGTGACTCGGTTGGAGGTGCTCCAACTTCCTCGAACACGATTGTTGGTGTCGTCGCTGCACAAGAACGTTCACATGAGCTGAATCTCACGTTGGATAGTTTGCGATCTGAGAATCTCGAGTTGGAGCAAACAGTGAAACAACTCAAGTCACAGCTTGAGCAATCGGTGAATGAGTCGACGCAACTGAAGAGGTGAGTCTCGTGTTGTGTTCTATTGAGTGCCTAATGCCTCTTTTGTGTTTCTTCCGTAGTGACAAGGACGAACTGGTTGGGCAACTCGAGTCACAACGAGAAATGATCGAGCAGTACAAGGCACAGTTGGTCGAGATGAAGAATAAGTTCAAGGATCAGTTGAGTGGTGAGCCTTCGAATGCACCCCAACCGAGTGAAGCCGAACAGATGGCCGCCGAGACGAATGCACCCGAACCGAGTGAAGCCGGGCAGATTGCCGCCGAGACGAATGACACTGGTTCTGACCATCCGTCCACTTTCGCTATCGATGACATTGATCAAACAGAGAAGCATCTGAATGCACTTCCCGATCTGCCCCTCAGATTAATCTTTTCCTATCTGCCACTGCAAGATGTGCTCCAAATGGGGCGAGTTTGTCGATTTTGGCAGTCGTACCAATCGAAGATTGTCTCCAAAGTGAAGTCGCTCACTCTGCTGCTTGGCCAACCAGATCTTGATGTTCACTTTGATTACGAACACAAGCAACGAATGACAAAATTGGTCAACGACGACGGCAGTTCAATATATCCTGTGCAACCATACGACCGCAAGTGCTATCAAGTTCGTTATCGTTTGGTTCGTCATGACATGATTGAGTTTCTGCTCTTCACTCTGCCCAACATTAGCACGCTTCAGATACAAATCAATGGACTTTCATATGTCGCACTTCATGATGTGTACCTTCTAATTTCGTTATGGTCCTCCAAACTGACCACATTCAAACTGTGGTGTACATTTTGCGAAGAGGATTGTCACCAACTGACGAACAGTGTGCTGTTTATGCTGTATCGGATCAACTTGATGACCGCCTTGAAGCATCTCACCTTGAACATTCGTCACAAACTCTACCCGGACACTGACGAGGACGATGAGTCGCCATTGGACGAACAACTTTTGGGAGTTGTGCCGCACTTCAATTTATCCGTATTATCTCGTCTACATGAATTCAGCTTTAGTAGCAACGATTTGATTGAACACACGCCGCTGTTCTATTCTCTGAAACACTTTGTCCCGTCCAATCCCAGCCTAACTAACATTGCAATCCACAATGGAAGCTGGAACAATGCGATTTGGCCGTTATCCCAACGATGTTCCAATGGTGCCGCACGAATAACTTCGCTTACAAATGTTTTGTGGGTCGATGGCGTGGATTTGCGACTGAATCCAATGGCTGTTCAGCCTATTTTGTCTGCGTTCTCCTCGCTAACCGAACTATCATATCGCCACAATCCTTTGGTCCACGGCTTCATTCAACTGGTCAACAACTTTGCCCCGTTGAGAATGCTCGTCCGACTCCATTTGATATTATCTTTTGATTTGGGAACACCAGAGGATTTGATTTACTTTTCTGAAGACGATGACAGGGCTCACACCGAAATTAGCCAGTTGATTTCGGTCAAAATGTTGTCCCTCGAAGTTATCACTCAACAAGAGCACACCGACATTGAATCGGTTCACTGGGGCTGGACTTTCCCGAATGTTCAAGTCGTCGAATGGTTCAGCGAGGCACGTGAACCTGTTAATTTTGATGTTGACCAGTTGGCGCCAACCTTTCTACAATTAGCCCAGTTGCGTCACATCTTCGTTTTGGACCAGGAGTGGACTGAGTGGACGGTGATGGAGACTGATGGAGTGAAGACCATTCGCAGGGCTTGAGTGTGCCGACACGACCACGAAGCACTGGCTAGCTGTTTTTATTACTATTTATACTATTGCTTTTATTAATGTTCGGTGCTTGAGATCACCTGAATCTGTGATTTTATGATTTACTATTTATTATTAAAATTTGAATTGATTTTAGTACTCGAGTAATGGATGACACTCAACTCTCCCACTGGTGTGAGGTTGCTGACACGAGAGAGTTGAGTCGAGCCGAGATAGAAGTGATAGTCCCTGCCTTGATTGTCTTCATCCTTGAGACCAATCATCACTCGAGTGTCACTCACCGAGAGTTGTTTAGACACGAATCAGACTGCTCAATTGAGTTATTCGTTGAGACGTATGCACCAATCATTGACCAATCATTGAACTTGACCACTCAGAAAGTGTCCTCACCAACCTAACCAATGGTTGGCAAGATGATCTGCAACCATAGATTGTGCGAGTGGGTATTGTGCCTCAATGCTTGGCACAAACAGTAGTTTCACTGGTTGCTTGTTAGCACTTGTGCTCTGTGCCACCTTTCCTTGGGACTGGCACAGTTGTAGGCTCTGTGAGACAGTGGACACATTACTGTGATTATGCATCCACTCTGTTGTCACTGTCTTTCAGTGAATCATCTTCCAAATGTGATTTGTGTCACGGACCTGTCACACATGAATTGAGCCCATCTGTCGATCGATCGATGTGCGCTTTGGTGAGTGCCATACTCGGTGGCACACAAACAGTCTCGTCTCTGCAACGTTCACTTCGTAAATCAGTCACGAGCATTGTGACCATGGCTACACATATTGTCCACACTCCGAGCATTTTATTGTCTGCAACCAAAATCAACCAAATTTCAAGTGTCATAAAACAAGCCAATCCACGACAAACTGGCTTAGCCAAGTAGAGGACCACTCTAGCACGAACTTTCTCCATTGCTAACCTTTTTGTAGTTTGCCACTACAAATGCTTCGTTCAAGTCCAGGTGCTTTCTCGCTTCGCTTTATCTTTTTAACAACAACTTGGCAATTGGTACACGAGCGATTAGTCGGCCAACGTGTTACAAAAGTGGACAGATGAACAGCACAAGCAATAACGACCACGACAAGCACCACCACCACCACCACCACCACCACCACAACAATCGAAAATTGAGTCGATCAGACTAATGCTCACTTGTTTGCTGCCGACGTGGAGATGTGGACTACTTCGTGGATCAAGAAGTGAAAGCCATAAATGAGAACACAGTGGGCCAGTTAAGTTTCACTTGGCTGGTGAGAGGGTGAGAACGGTGCCGAGGATGGTAAAGAGGGAGGCAGGAGAAGGAGATTAAAAGAGGGTGAGCGAGCGTACACAAGACTGGCTAAAGGGCTTACCACTGAGCACACAGGCACACAATGAAAGAGTGGGTCCAGGAATTAGTGATGCTTGGATCGAAGCAGAACCAATCAAGAGAGGAGGACAGTGCACAGGACAGGAGTGAGTGCGGTGTGCTGTGCTCTTAATCAGAATCACCTTCTGTCGACATACACAGATCGAGTCGATCTGTCTCGTGTTTGGCTGTGCAAACACAATCCATTTCTCGACTCGATTTGTCCTATCACTCTGCACGCTCGTTACTCGTTGGTGAAATCGTGACTTAGTCTTAACATATCCTACACAGTACATTCCCGTTTTAGTCCGTGGTTGCTGTTTGGTTCCATCGCTCTCTTGTGGAGACGGTATAACTGCATTTGCCTGATCTCTCTCTCTCTCTCTCTCTCTCTCTCTCTCTCTCTCTCTCTCTCTCTCTCTCTCTCTCTCTCTCTCTCTCTCTCTCTCTCTCTCTCTCTCTCTCTCTCTCTCTCTCTCTCTCTCTCTCTCTCTCTCTCTCTCTCTCTCTCTCTCTCTCTCTCTCTCTTCACCCGCTTCCTCTCCACAAGTGTCTTCAAGTAGTAAGTATCATCATCATCATCATCGGATTCAGTTCTAATTGTCCATTTGCCTCTCCCACAGACAGTTCTACCCGCATGGAGTCTGTGACTGTGATGGAATGTGATTCCACCGTCGTTGGCTATCCCAACCTCGTTGGTGATAGTCCTGAGCTTATTCGACTGACACCGTCACAGCCGCCGATACCACCGCCACCACCACCGGCACCTCAACCCGGTGCTTCTCAGCCTAGTGGACTTGCAGTTCTGGCCAATCTCATTCTGCTTCCTATTGGAGCTGATCAGGCCAACGGAGATGGTGCCCAAGGGCCAACACCCAGACCTGCTCACCACCACCACCACCACCAGCAGCAGCAACGAGCCAAGCCACCGATTGAAGACAATCCCCGCTTCCATCATCACCCATCATCACCCAAATCATCATAACTCTCCTCAAACCACTCCCCCAAACGTGTTTCAACTTGCGAAAATGGCCAAGTGTTTCAAACAAACGAGCAGCAACACTCTCGTTTCTACGCTCTGGGCGTAGTGAAAGTTCAACATTCTCCAGGTACAGACGCTCAAGACTGGGAAATACAAAACACAGATACATGAAGTGCTCCCATCGGAATAGATTCACATTGGTGAGATAGAGAGTGTGCACTGCAGGCATGCGTTTGTTTCGTAACAGTTTGCGGTGATTGTGTGCATTTAAGTTCGAGAAGAAATTGAAGCCAAACTCATATCTGTGTTCGGTTTTGTATCGATCCTCATTGGCACACACTGCTTGTCGTGCTGGCTGGCCGGTTGTTGTCTGTGTCATCATCATCATCCGAATCCATTGAGTGATACGTGACCCAATTGGTGGGAAAATGGATGAATACATGAAAGCGAATAGAGCGTAGTCCCTCAAGCATAGGCTCATCAAATTTGCGCAAAATACTCGTGAGATTGCGTGTATCAGACACAAAAACACTTCGGTGAGGCGAGCTGCCGGCAAGCTGACGCTGAATGCTGTACAATTGTGGTCCTTTGCGAGCACACGCAAAACTGTTACAAGCAAAACGATCTATTCGGCCAAATGTCTCAATAAAAGACCTTAAAAGGCGTAGGAAATTTGGGTCAACCAGTCCGTTTTGATGATCTACCAGGCTTATGTCATTGATGGTGAAGGACACATTGCGTAGACGCTGAGAGATCAATGGGAGAATAGCTAGCAAGATAGTATAGCTCCTCTGACCATCAACAAGAGGAATACACATCGTGTCAAGTCGGCCAATAGTCGGACCGCAATCGTTGGCAAGTCTGCCAAGATACGACCTGGGCAGTGATGGCAGTACAAGCGACCTGAGATTGACGAGATTGTTGAGTGCAGTGAGAAAGGCTGTTCCGTCGCTTGGTGGAGCGTTGAAGTTTGTATGCCGTTGGCCCAAATCACCTTCAAAAGGTAACAACCAGACGAGTTGAGTCAAGTGTGTCCATCGTTTCAAAAGAAATGCCATTTCATTTTCTCGAATGTTCACTCCGTAAATGTTGAGCTGACGCACAGCTGGGAATCTGGCAAACAATTTACGGCACAGTGCGCGATCGAAAACTACGTTCGCATCGAAAATGATCGCATTCTCGTCGAAAGTGCCATGTGTCCAGTGTTGGCCGGTGAGCCACCAGGCATGGAACATTTGATCCCAGTGATGTTCGCGATAGTTACTCACAGCCAGTGAGAGTGTTGTCCGTTTAGGAATGTGAATGTCAATTGCAATTTCTCTCCAACGAGCACACACAAACTGAATTGAGCCGAGTAGGTCCTGGGTAGTTACATACGAAAAACATATGTCTAAAAGTTCATTTGGTAGTATATTGATGTGTGTTGTGTATTGAGGGTCCTGTAGAGAAGACATGCTGCTGGAGGTTGAGGTGGAGATGAAAAAACGACACAGAATTATAATATCACTTGTTTGAAAACGATATTCAACGATACTCGACGATAATAACAAGAATTGATTTACTTTTAAGGAGCTTGTGAATTAGAGCAAAAACAACCCCAACGGGGGAAAAAAGATTGTAACTTAAGCTCGCTACTCATTGCAGTGCAATCGTCCCGACCAAGAGGGAAGAGCACTAACTTGAAGCGTTACCAAAGCTATGCGCTGTTTAATTACTAGCTTCGTGTTCAGAAAACGAAAAAAATTGCGTTCAATAAGTTTTTACTTTTGAAACACCTTTAATAATTATTGTCAAATTTAACATTTATATAAAAATTCGAGTACACAATTAGTCATAAATGATTATTAGAATTAACATTATTAATAAATTGATTTGAAAGATTTTTAGAAACTTGTCGTTTTCGCATTTGTCGAATACTTCTGTTAGCTCTGTTGGTTGCTTTCCTTACCCCATTTGAATGCACTTGGAAATCTTTGTTAGTATTTCTAGGCTAAAATAAAAATAAAAATAAAAATATTTTACGTCGTTTTTGTTGCTCAGTTTTAACAGGTTATTTCATTAATTATTTAATGTAGATATATAAAATTAATTTTCCGACGTAGATTATATGTAATCAGGTATCCAAAAGAAATGACGTGATTCTATATTTAATATAAATTTGGTATAAACCAATCGAATATTAATCAAATGAAAATCCAAATTAGAATGCTCATCAAACCGAACAACAAAGGCAATTGTAGATAATGCTTCTTAAAACAATATTGGGAAATTGAAATCAATGGACCAACCAAGCAAGCAATGTGGGAATAAGAAAGCTAAATGGGAAGTACAATGTCAGGCAGAACAATGACTCCAGAGGTAAAAATCAGCAATCAAATAGAAAAACACAAACCAAGAAGTGGGAACGACATAATAATAAAAATACAAGCAGTACTAAATACCGAAAACAAACACTAAAAGGGTAAATGGAAGTGGACAAACTAAATGAGAATTTCAAAAGTTGGTGGCCAAAAAATGCAAATGCAAAGCAAACAAAAAACTAAGATAATGTAATAGGAAAACTAAATGTGAAGTGCTTTTAGATAAGGGGAAATTTGACACAAGAGTCAATAAATAACAAAATGGGAATATGCAAACTAAGAATTTGAATTAGGAAAACTAATTGGGAATAATGACAAACAGAAACAAGCAATAAATATATTACCTTTGGTGGTTTAATTCTATTGTTTTGAGCGTCTAAGCAAAAAGTAGACTCCATAGTTTTGGAAAAATTTTTACTTTTGAAATGTCGTTTATTTCCCAAAAGTAATTCAGCTGCACTAAATTTTCGTTCAATTCTTGTTGATGAAGTTGGACAATAATCATAATACTTGTGCTGTTTTGCTAGATCATGAAGAACGTGCAAACCTGTGTTTTTTGCAATAACTGTTTCAAACTTTGTAAGAGCATGTTGTGCTGTTTGAAATTTTCCAGCATATTTTCCGTTTTTCTCAATTTCGACTCCTTTTTGGAGATATTGCTTGATTCGGCTAAGAATTTTTTCGTTATCGCTTGCAGTGAGGTCTTCTTTTTCCAATTCACAAATAAAAATTGGAAATAGGCCAAAACAAGTGTGAATATGATCTATTGATGCATAGATTTCGTCGAGATGATGATTAAGTAACTCTTGAAGTTCACTAATTGACTTTGCAATCTTTGGGTTTCTTTGTGCCAAAGTATTTAATGAAGCAACAAAATTCCAGCTTCTTGGTGAATAGTGCTTGTAAAAGTTTGTAGTTACAATAAATGATCCAAAGCGAGTATTTACAGGATGTGGTGGAAGAATTCTATCATCTTCTTGATCACTTTGATTGGAATAAAGATCGGAAATATAGTTGGTTTTGTCTGAAACAGACTTCCATATTTCAGTCCAAAAGACTGTCGAATTAGTTTTATTCAGAAAGTGCTCCCATTGATGGTCATTTGGATTTGAAAGTAATTGTTGCATGCGATCAACTATCTCGTTGTCTGCAAGATTGTCTGTTTCATTCTCTCTAAAATCTTTTATGTATTTTTGCTCGATTAATTCCTGACTCATTACACAATTTGAAGCATCTTTGAAAGAATTTTTTCTTTTTATTGAGTGACACATAACTAGTTTCATCAATTTAATAAAATCTTTAAGCATTTCATGAGATTTGCTAATTTCTTCACAAACAAGCGACATTGCATGAGTGGTGCAAGTTACATGAAGTAAGCTAAATAAAATTTCCTCTTTTAATTCTTTTCCAGCTTTAATCATATAACCAACTCCATCACTAATCAACGCTAAAACTTGATGATGGTGTTGTATGAGTTCGTCATATGACCCCCAAAGCTTAACAAGTGCTTCTACAACTGAATCATATATCAAATCAGCATTTGGGCTTCTGGTGAGATGTTTGACTTCAAATTCATATTTCAACTTTTCATCATCCAATGAACCTATTGTCACTATGAGTACAGGTTTTCCACCTTTTTCAGACTCATCGGTCATTATGAACAATCTTTTATCTTTAAGATCAGCTCTCATATCATCAAGGAAATCTTAAAATTAAAAATTAGATCCAATTTAATTAGATAAAATTATTAAATATTAACCTTCGTGAACTAGTTTAAGTCCTTTTGCAAGAATGACTGTATCACTAATTTCCCGTCCAATAAGACCGTTTGTTGACTTATAACCTCTTCTATTGACAGAATAAAACGATTTATATTCAGATAAACAATAAGATGTAATATATTTAAGATCAGCCGTATCAATTTTCCTTGGATGGATCTTTTTTGGAGGAGTTCTAAAGTTACTTTTCATTTGTCCCTTGATCGTATTATCTGCTCGTATTTTTTCTTTTCTTTCGATTTCTTTTACCTTTTCCTTGTGAGCAGTAGTGTCGAGATGCTCTTTAACACTATCAAGATACTGTAAATGGTCTGATCGTTGAAATTCTCTGCTGCACGGTATGCAATAAAGAGCGTTAGCACGAAGACTTGGTGTTTCATTATAATATTCTATTCTTTGACAAAATTTAACATCATTTTCATCAGCTTTTGCAATGGTATTCGGATGCTCATGTGAAGCAAATTCAATAACTCTATCAATAGCTCTTAAGCGTTTTTCATCGTTTAGTTCGACTTTATGTAATTGCATTCGCAACGATTCTGGCAATTTAACTTTATGCCGTTTCAAATTTAAATGTTTAGAAATATAATCAGAATCTGCCTGAAGTAATTCTTTACAATATTTGCAAGTCAGATTAACTACATTATTTTCTAAAAAATCACAAAATCTTAGATCTTTAATAAGATTTTGTCGATTATGAACCTCGCCTTTCGTTAATCCTCCAATTCGTTCAATAGGTAGTAAATTTCTTGTGTTTGTCTGATTTTACGTGCATTTTTAGGCTTTTTATGTTAGCTTTGTTCATTACATTATCGCAATCAATGCAAATTACTGACCAGTGATTTAGATGAACATTGTAGCCATTAAATTTAAAAACATCACTATTTATTACATAATTATTAAGATTTTGAACAAAAGGACCTTCATCTTGACCGTAAATACGTTTAGACGTAGCATCTTTTGGATTAACAAGTGAAAATTTTCGTAACTCATGATTTTGAAATGAATTTGAATGGCTATTGAATGATGAGGTAAATTGCGTACCCGGGGAATAGGAATCATTGAGATATTGATGATTGTTGTAATTTGAAGCAAAAGCAATAGGAGTAAATTGAAGATTCTGTAGATATGAATTCTGTTCGTTACTGTTTCGATTTGGAGTAGAAGAAAATTGAGAAGTATGTTGATAAGAGTAAGCATTAAAGTTGTGATTTGGAGTAGATGTGTTTGAAATAGGGTTGTAAGTCGAAGTAGATGCGATGTGAGCATTGTGAGCATAATCACGGGTTGAATGTGGAACAGGATTATTAGGTTTAGATGAATAAGGCAAATATGTTTGGTAGTATTGACTGTAAGGATTAGTGGGAGTGAGCGTATACTGGTTGTGATCTTGGAGATGTGCCGAAAATGAGCTCAATTGATGTTCTGCACGAAACTGATTGTGAGAGGTATTGGGTCCATAAGGAGAAATTGATTGATTTAATGAGGAATATGAAGAGTAAATGCCACGTGTTGGAGTAAAAGGAGCAGAGTTGAAGGAAGAATGTTGTTGTGGAAGAGACGAATAATATTGTTCATTTGAATAATGTGAGTACACTTGATTTGATGCCAATGGATTTATTGAAAAATCGGAAGCATGGCTATTTATTTCCCCCTGAGCACTAGGCCACTGATGGTAACTCGAATTTGATGTATTCATGATCACTTATTATGGGATAATCTAGCATCAAATGCCAAACTTTCGAAACAAACAAACACAAAAGAATTGACAACAAGAATGCGCGGGAAAACAGAGAGTAAACAAAGCCTTGTCTTGTCCTTCTGTCCTGTCCTCTGCAGTGACATTAAGATTTCTGCTCAATGCGAGCAGCAGCAACACCAGCATAGGGTCGCGTAGCTTTGGCAATACTACTAATGACCGTTCTTTCCCCTTTGACGGGAGAAAGACACTAAGATGTGCTACGAGCTTAGGTTACAATCTTTTTTCCCCCGTTGGGGTTGTTTTTGCTCTATTGTGAATCAGTTTGAGAGAGAGAGAGAGAGAGAGAGAGAGAGAGAGAGAGAGAGAGAGAGAGAGAGAGAGAGAGAGAGAGAGAGCTTGAGGCGAATGCGACAAAGCAGCACAGCAGAAGTAGTGAACGAGGAGGTCCCTTCACGGGCACTACTACCGAAAGGCAAAATAATATATGCTATTCAAATAGAAGAGTAATCTCGTTTATGAATAGTGTTCAAACTGCCCGTCCTGTTCTATCCCCCTCGCCCCTCGCTCACTCATATCAAAAGTTGTTTGACGTGTTCGTCAG
The DNA here is from genome assembly GCA_023373905.1 of Rhizoglyphus robini. Classification (NCBI taxonomy): domain Eukaryota; kingdom Metazoa; phylum Arthropoda; class Arachnida; order Sarcoptiformes; family Acaridae; genus Rhizoglyphus; species Rhizoglyphus robini. The sequence goes on along the minus strand of JAKIJQ010000008.1, from coordinate 4,645,559 downwards.
CAGTGTGATCCTCTTTCGCCGTATCGAATAAGTTCAAAAAGTAGATCATCACTTTGACTCTCCTGCTTCGCTATCTCTCTCTCTCTCTCTCTCTCTCTCTCTCTCTCTCTCTCTCTCTCTCTCTCTCTCTCTCTCTCTCTCTCTCTCTCTCTCTCTCACTCTCTCGCTCTCCAATGTTCATTTTATTATGTTCGAACCTCAATTCACTCTGCCCGTACATTTGTGCACATGATCAGTCTATTTATTTCTCTCTCCGGCAGTCTCTCTGTATACTCTAAATATATTGGCAGCTTGATATTTCTCTCTCGACTGTGTGTTCCTGTGTGCGTGTCTGTGTTTGCTGAACACTACGACTACACTGTGCGCGAATTTCGCATTGACGGACTAACTAACTAACTCGTATGCACTGCTATTCGGATTTGTGCAGTGAGCTCCTTTCTCAAAGTTGGATTAGAGAATGGTCACTCCGCTGGTTTGTGCCATTTGGAGGCCACCAATTCGGGCTCAGGGCCACTGCAGTGTTGGTTCAAGGCTTAATGCCGTTGGATTGAGGCTTATACCTTGGTGGCTATGAAGGCCATTTGGTGGCCAACGCGAGCCACACTAGTTCGATGCGTACTACTTCTACCCTCTATTCTCTCGAGAGCTCTGCTCTCACGCTCTCATTTTCCCTTACAATCTACCTATTATATGCGGAGTGCGTATGACGCAGTACGGTCGACCGACACGAGCACACACAAACATACAACGAACACAGTTGAGTGAATGAGTTAGTTTGAATAGAGAGAAATGTAATTCGAATCCAATACTGTACCGCACACGCAGACACATACACACAGACACAGACACACACATTAATTTGCCGATGCAGCCAAGTAAGCCAGTAATAATAATACACAGAACACTAAACTAGATGCTCGTATGCATCTATCACATATATTCGGACAAAACGAGTTCCGTTCATACAAATGAATTGGATGTGTGCGTGTGTGTTCCAACTGTAGACAGACTTCCGCTCGATAGCACTTATTGTCTCTATATGAGTTATTATTAATTCTATGGTTGAGGAACTAGCAATGGCAAAGTTCAGCACGGCTTATAAATTTGACCAATTCATAATGAAGTCATTTGATAAAACCATCAATCTTCTTTAGCACTATTTTGGCGGGTACATACACAAATTTTGAATTTAGAACCAAAATTTACCTCTCTCTCTCTCTCTCTCTCTCTCTCTCTCTCTCTCTCCCTCTCTCGCTCTCTCTCTCTCTCTCTTTCTATCTCTCTATCTCTCTCTCGCTCTCTCTCTCGCTCTCCCTCTCTCTCTCTCTCTCTCTCTCTTTCTATCTCTCTATCTCTCTCTCGCTCTCTCTCTCTCGCTCTCCCTTTCTCTCTCTCTCCATCTCTCTTTCTCTCTCCCTCTCTCTCTCTCTCTCTCTCTCTCTCTCCATCTCTCTCTCCCTCTCTCTCTCTCTCTCTCTCTCTCTCTCTCTCTCTCTCTCTCTCTCTCTCTCTCTCTCTCTCCCTCTCTCTCTCTCTCTCTCTCTCTCTCTCTCTCTCTCTCTCTCTCTCTCTCTCTCTCTCTCTTTCTATCTCTCTATCTCTCTCTCGCTCTCTCTCTCGCTCTCCCTTTCTCTCTCTCTCTCCATCTCTCTTTCTCTCTCCCTCTCTCTCTCTCTCTCTCTCTCTCGCTCTCCCTCTCTCGCTCTCTCTCTCTCTCTCTTTCTATCTCTCTATCTCTCTCTCGCTCTCTCTCTCGCTCTCCCTTTCTCTCTCTCTCTCCATCTCTCTCTCCCTCTCTCTCTCTCTCTCTCTCTCTCTCTCTCTCTCTCTCTCTCTCTCTCTCTCTCTCTCTCTCTCTCTCTCTCTCTCTCTCTCTCTCTCTCTCTCTCTCTCTCTCTCTCTCTCTCTCTCTCTCTCTCTCTCTCTCTCTTCTACTACTATTATTGTTCTGTATGAGACTCTCATCCGAATCCCTATTGAATCTTGCTAAACTTAAATCACATTTGAACTTGTCTTAATTTCTGATTTATTCGAGTTATTCTGCCAAATAAATTCTGCCTCACGCCTTCTTACTCTCTCCTTTTTTCCTTATGATTACAATATATATAACACATTAGTATCAACAATTATTCTTTTTTGTTTACAGTTTAATGATTATTTGTCTTTATTAATTTCTACTCTACTTTCTCTTATTTTACTATTCTACATAGATTAGTACACAGATTATACAGAAAAATATTGAAAATGGCACCAGAAATATAGACTTCCGCCCCTCTCATTAGAGTGCTTCACCGATTCGAACCGATTCGATTGAGTGCTCAATCAGTCATAAAACGCCTTGTAACGACTACAATCACTATCACTACTGTCCGTTTCTGGTTCTTCGGGCGATTGCCACTGTATCTTTAGGTGATTATCTCTCTCTGGTGAATTCTTTTCCAAAATCTTCCTGAGTCGATTCTTCAGCGTGCCAAGATTGACCTCATTGAAGCAGTAGACCAGTTCACTCTTCGTGAGGTACGAGTCCTCGTTTGTATCACAGAACATCATCAACGTATTTTCACAACCGACCAACCTTAGTCCATTCTTGCGAACAGGTTCAACCAAAGGTAAAAGTTCTTTCTGTGAAATTTTTCCATCCAAATTTACATCTAATCGATCGAATTTCCATTCCAAAATCGTTTGAGTCGATCGTCGATAGTCGATCCATCTTTTAGGTCGAACTAGTGGTAGTCCTAAAGGGAAACGTTGAAAACCCGTTGGACTGATTGGTGCTGTTTGCTGGGGTGGTAGTGGTGACTTGTCATTCATTTCTCTTCGAAATGAATTAGTAAGAACATGAAGTTGCAAAGCACGTTGAGAACCATTACAATTAGTCCCATTGTCCTCTTGGGCCTTGATGATGTCACAATTCAGGACTTCGTTCATCGGAGTCAATGAGCCCGTGTATCTCCCGGTTATTTCGTCCACACAGAAGCAGTACCCGGCATCCTCATCACACTGAAGTAGCTCAAATTTGTTGTCATCGTCCGTACATTGATGATTGAAGTAATGTGTACCCTGATTGGACATGTGCACAAGCACACAGTCCTCATAGACGAGAGATCCTGCATTGGCGAGACAGGAACATATCACAAGTAGGGATGATGCTGCAAAGGCGAATGACGAGGAAGGAATTGTGAGGAAGGGCCTCATGATTCGATGATCAGATGTTCCGTTTGAGTGTGGGTCTGTTGAGTTACAAGTGGCACTTCTTTCAACGGTGTGCTCAAGTGCTCAAGCTCAAGAAGCAAAACTTCTTCATCCATCAATTCACTCTCCCTTAAATAATCGAGCACATGATTTTTTCTCCTCGCCCCTATCACTCGCACAATCTATCGATAAGCGCGAAATAGATTGTCCGATTGATATTTCTTTCATTACTGTGTGTGCCGTTGTGTGTGTCTGCGAGTGTCTGCACACACTACGAGTACACTACGAATTTCGCATTTTTGGCAAGCTAGCCAACTCATACAGATTACAGCAATTTCGATCACTGGTTTGAACTCGTATGCACCGCCAGCGGATTTGTGTGTAGTGAGTTCCTATCGTATCATAATGGAATTAGAGAATCGTTATTCTCGTTGGTTTGTGCATTATGGTGGTAATCGATTCAAGGCTTAGTATTACTGCAGTGTTGGTTCAATGTTTAATGCAGTTGGATTGAGGTTATTATACTTTTGGTGGCCAACGCGGGCCACACTAGTTCGATGGATACTACTGCTACCCTTCCACTCTCTCTCTCTCTCTCTCTCTCTCTCTCTCTCTCTCTCTCTCTCTCTCTCTCTCTCTCTCTCCCTCTCCCTCTCTCTCTCTCTCTCTCTCTCTCTCTCTCTCTCTCTCCCTCTCCCTCTCTCTCTCCCTCTCCCTCTCTCTCTCCCTCTCTCTCTCTCTCTCTCTCTCCCTCTCCCTCTCCCCTCTCCCTCTCCCCTCTCCCTCTCTCTCTCTCTCTCTCTCTCTCTCTCTCTCTCTCTCTCTCTCTCTCTCTCTCTCTCTCTCTCTCTCTCCCTCTCTTTCACTCTCACTCTCACTTTCATTCAACCGTTCTACTATGTGCGATGTGCGTATTACGCAGTACGACCGACCGACCGATAAGGCACACACACAAACATATAACGAACACACGTTGAGTGAGTGAGTTTGAGTGAGTGGAGAGAAAAAGAATTCGAGTCGTATCGTTATCGCACCGAGACAGAGACACACATTGATATTGGCCAATACTGCCTAGTAACCCGATGCGACGCACACTAAGCCAACACACCAAACTAGACTCATATGTCTCGTATGACAAATATACGGACAAAATGTTCTGTCCAATCAAATGAATTGGATGTGTGCGTGCGTGTTCCAACTGCAGACAGACTTTTGCTCAAAAGAAATCACAATTCTCTTTATATGAATAATTCATTTGATGGTTGAGGAGCAAATCATGCACTCCAAGTTCGCACTGCTTATCAGCTAGACATAGTTCAATCATTTCGTAATGAAGCCATTTGATAAAACAAATCAATCGCACTTTAGCACCATTTCGCGGGCACATTCACACAAACAGTTGAGCTTTCACTTTCGTTCACTCTTTCCCTGTTGGTGGAGAGTGTTTGTTTATGTTACTGCGGTTGACTGTGCCAAATTGGAGTTTGTTATGTTTCATATATCACGTACACACAAAAAAGAAACAAAACAAACCTTCTTCTGCGTAGTAGTGATAGAAACGTTGGCAAATGGTTATTATATGAGCGCACATGACAAACTTGTGATTGCTGACAAACAAACAGGCCCAATGTACTGTGTGTCCAATGTATGTGATTACATTGTCGAATACAGATAAAGTTAACCCATTATCGCATATTGCCTGATCAACTCAGTGATGGAAGAACGAACGATGAACAATTTCGTAAGATCGGCCTTCAGTGGAATAGGAAAATTTTCAACACTCTGTGAGTGTCTTTGTGTTGATCGTTGATTGATATAAATAGATAATGTAAATTTCCCTATTGCGAGTTATATTCACAACATAATGACATAAACCCAATGTACCCCAATCTAACACATCATCCTTCACGATTTGGGTCCATCTCATTATCATGTTGACAATTACCTCTTTCTCTTTTTGTTTACGGGCACAAAGTGGTACGGACTTTCCTCTACTTGGCAACCTCTGCACCAATCTGTTCACGATTATTCGCATACAGTCAGTAAAGGGTGAACTTACAAGGTGGACTTTTTATCAAACTTGCCTTTTTGCACAAACAGCAGTCACACATCGTATGACCATGCTTTGTGTGTGCGTTCAATAATAATGAGTGATGACAGTGTTCGTATAGAGATGTAATGTAAGGTATACAAAAAGTCGATAAACTTTTTGAAATGCAAAATTGATCACGTTTGGTTTGTTTGTCATTCGCTATGTATGGATCACTCACCGTTCTCGTGAACACACTGTTTATCATTAGCTTGACTTTGATCACCAATTTTATAATCAAACCATTTGATCGAACCATCAATCATCATCATCCGATCGAGCATTATCAATATTATTGTGACACAAACACTCACATGTTCTCACATTTTTCTTCCTAGTTGGACTCTGCCTCCTTACAATCTCCAAGCGATCAGTCTGTTCGCTTGCCAGCATAGCATTATATAATAAGCAGTTTCGACCCAATTTCAGCAGTCAGTTCAATTGACGCTTTACTTTGGTTACTTTGTTTTAGTCTTTCTTCACAAAGTCAATACTATGGGCCTGTTAGCTAGCTTTGTTACCGTTCTGCTGGTGACCACTTTGGTCGAATCGCAAATCATTAGACATAACATGTCAATGCTATCAGACGAAATGATTGATTTCATTAATTCAATCAATACCACCTGGACTGTGAGTTGTGTTTGGAGTGAACACTTTTCATTTTTTTATGATTTGCTGTTTAACCTTTAACTAGGCTGGGCGAAACTTCGATCGGAACACACCTGAGCAGCACATTATCGGCTTGATGGGGGTAAAACATAACAGAAAAGATAGACCATTTGTAGTTCTGAAGATGTATTATAAAAATAATGATACTTCTTTTGACGCCCGTGAAAAATGGCCATATTGTTCATCTATTTCCCGGATCCGAGATCAAGGTTCCTGTGGCTCGTCTTGGGCTTTGGCTGTGGCTGACTCCATATCAGATCGGCTGTGCATTCACTTCGGTGGCACCCAGCAAGTGGAGATCTCTGCCGAGGAGTTGCTCTCCTGTTGTGCTGATTGTGGCTATGGGTGCGGTGGTGGCTACGTCACAAACGCTTGGGAGTACTATTTTGTACATGGTTTGGTGTCTGGTAGCTCGTGGAACTCCACAAAAGGCTGCAAACCATACACAATCCCGGCTTGTGAACACCACACCACCGGTAAAAGTGGCTCATGCGGCGACACTCAACCAACTCCTGTTTGTTCTAAACAATGCCAAAAAGGCTTCAACGAGACCTACCAAGCGGATAAACACTTTGGCTCTCAGTCAGAGACAAGGACATTCCGTAATAGGGTACCCGAGACTATGCATGAGATCCTCAAAAGAGGTCCTGTGCAAGCTCAATTGACAGTTTATGCTGATTTTCTTCACTATAAGTCTGGTGTGTACAGGCGACACTCGGACAAATTTCTCGGTGTTCAGGCCATTCGAATTCTGGGATGGGGTGAGGAGAATGGCCATCCCTACTGGCTTTGTGCCAACTCCTGGGGAACCAAATGGGGCGACAATGGCTACTTCAAAATACTTAGACACCAAGATGAATGTGGAATTGAACGTAGAGTAACCGCTGTGATACCTAACGAGCCATCGTTACTACCAAAAATGCCTATAACCGCTGTGGTACCTAACGAGCCATTGTTAGAACCAAAAAAGAATACAAAGAAAGCAAAGACATTTCTCTGCTGGCTTGAGGATCTTTTCAGGCATAATTCCGAGGATTCATATGGCATCTGGTCAGGCGCCATATGTCGAGTCTAATAATTCCTTAAAGTAACTCCCAGGACTCCTATACAAGAAGGCATACTACTACTCATTCGGGGTGGTCCTTGGCAAGGATGTCTTGAGTTTTCTCCATTTCTCCAGTACATATTAACACTTAAATGATAAAAATTCAAAAACAAATAAAACAAAACTTCACTTTCACTTGTCGCAATCATTAGAAGAATCAGTCACACAATTATCATCACAACCTCATCACAGGAGCTTTTAATAGTAACCAGTTTGGTGTGACTGGAACCAGGGGTGTCTTGAAACAGTACATTTTGCTTTTTGTGCCTGTTTATGTTTATATGTTTGAACTGATGAACTGATTAAAGGGGGGTAAAGGTCGGCCTTCGGTGGAGTAAGAAAATCATCATCACACTGAGAATGTCTTTATGTTGATCGTTATTGATATTATTAGTATTTCCCTATTGCGAGTTATGTTCACAACATAATGACACAAATAGACTCAATGTACTCCAATCAAACATTTCTTCCTTCACGATTTGGGTCCATTTCATTATCATGTTGTTCTTACCTCTTTCTCTTATTTATCGACTCTTGACTGACACAAACTGAGAAACTTTCCTCTATTTGGCAACCTCTACACCAATCTTTTCACGATCATTCGCATACAGTAAAGGGTGAACTGACAAGGAGGACTTTATCGAGAGCGATCGGACAAACAGCAGCCACACATCGTATAACCATGTGTTTGTGTGTGCGTTCAATAATAATAAGTGAGGACAGTGTTCGTATAGACAGTAATGTAATGTATGCTTTAAACAAAAAGTCGATAAACTTTTTGAACTGCAAAATTGATCACGTTTGGTTTGTATGTAAATTGTCATTCGCTCTGTACGGATCACACACCGTTCTCGTGATCACACTGTTTGCCATTAGTTTGACATTGATCGCCAATTTTATAATCAAACCCTTTGATCGAACCATCAATCAACATCATCCGATCGCGCAAAGTCGAGCATTATCACTATTATTGAGACACAAACACTGACATGTTCTCACATATTCGTACACATCTTCCTTCTTACTTGGGCACTGTCTCCTTTCTACAATCTCCAAGCGATCAGTCTGTCCGCTTGTGACCAACGCATTATATAATAAGCAGTTTCGACCCAATTTGAGCAGTCAGTTCAATTGACGCTTCACTTTGGTTACTTTGTTTTGGTCTTTCTTCACAAAGTCAATACTATGCGCCTGTTAGCTGTCTTTGTTACCGTTCTACGCGTGACCACTTTGGTCGAGTCGCGAATCATTGGACATAACATGTCCATGCTATCGGACGAAATGATTGATTTCATCAATTCAATCAATACTACCTGGACTGTGAGTTGTGTTTGGAGTAAACACTTTTCAATTTTTTTGATGGTTTGCTGTTTTACCTTTAACTAGGCTGGGCGAAACTTTGACCTCAACACACCTGAGCACCACATTGTTGGCTTGATGGGCGTGAAACAACACGAATTAGATATTCAAGAAATGAAAGAGGAACATTCATTGGGTGTGGTGGTGTTCAATAATAGGATCGAACATTCAACATTCGACGCTCGTCTAAGGTGGCCAAATTGCACATCTATTTCTCGCATCCGTGATCAAGGTTCCTGTGGCTCATCTTGGGCTTTGGCTGTTGCTGACTCCATATCAGATCGAATGTGCATCGCCCTTGGTGTGGAGGTGGAGTACTCCGCCGAGGATTTGCTCTCATGTTGTGCTTACTGTGGCCATGGGTGCGGTGGTGGCTACCTCCGGATGGCCTGGATCTACTATGCCCTACATGGTTTGGTGTCTGGTAGCACGTGGAACTCCACAATCGGCTGCAAGCCATACACAATCCCGGCTTGTGAACACCATACCACCGGCAAAAGTGGCTCTTGCGGCGACATGCAACCAACTCCGGTTTGTTCGAAGGAATGCCAACAAGGCTTCAACAAGACCTACCAAGCGGATAGAATCGCATCACAAGCCGTAGCCTTTCAATATTACACACTCACATACAATGTGCCTGTTATTATGGAAGAAATCAAATTGTATGGTCCGGTGCAAGCTCAAATGACCGTGTATGCTGACTTTCTTCACTACAAGTCTGGTGTGTACCAGAGACACTCGGACAAAGTTGTCGGTGTTCAGGCCTTTCGAATACTGGGCTGGGGTGACGAGAATGGCCAGCCCTACTGGCTCTGTGCCAACTCCTTTGGAACAAAATGGGGCGACAATGGATACTTCAAAATAATTCGATACCAAAATGAATGCGACATTGAAAGTAGAATTAACTGTGCGTTTCCTAGGGTGAAAATTACATGGAAAGAACCTCCACGCAAGAAAAAAAGCGGATTTTTCCGTTGGTTAGAGGAACTTTTAATCAGACCAGATCTTTTAGAATACTTCGACAACATAAGTGATGAATAATTTTGTCAACTAATTTAATGAGTTTAAGTATAACTTAAAAAAGTCACTTTTAAAGCAGATTTTAGTCATTGAATTAGTTCAAAAAGGCAAGAATCCACTAACTCATATGACATCTTGTTAGGGGGTAAGCTTCTCAGACTTATTCTCATGTTAGAAACATGGCAATATGAATAAAACACCACAGCGTTATCTTACTTTTGCTTTGCATCCAAAGTATATGACTGAGCACAGGAGTACCTTAAAGTAATTGATTAAGTAAATAGCAAAAGACAAAATACAATGGGACAACGATCGAACGAATGTGATTGACTCACGGACAGGTGAGTTGAATGAAAACGGTACCAAAACGAACAATTAGATAGAGATATGTTTCCTGTATGTTGTATGCTGTTGATGATGATGATGATGATGAAGGCACACGAGTTCGACGAATGCTCTTTGTCTGCCTGATTTGACTTTGTCTGTGCGTTCACATTCTTCAAAGTGAATATGAACATTTCGAATCTGTCTCGAATTTAAGAGGAAGATGAGTGTTTCAATTTAGATATGCTTCGTTAATCACTTCAGTCATTTGATTGTACAAAAGGTTATTAAATCTTAACTTAACTTACGATCGTCATCACCGCACACATGCACACATACGTTGACGTCACACGCGTCTTGCACTCATCATCATTCAGCTACTACTTGGTTGAACTTGCATCAACATCGAGCGCCAAGTCTAGTACATCGACACGATTCATTCGATTGACGATCATGCACATCAATGGCTAGTCAACGTTCAAGTCAGTCACTTTCACGTTCGCGGCTGTGTAGTTCAGTTGAAGCGATAATGACTCGATTAATCATCACACGAGTCGCCATGAAAGTGACTTATTTGGTGACACCAGTTTGTTGGTTATATGCAATGTAGAAATAGTCAAATCGAATGAACTTTTGCTTAGTGACTGTCACTGATCAGCCACTCATTCAGTCGTTCGCAGTGCCCGTCTCGCGTTGTTATTAGTTCACTCACTTTCACTTTGCTGTTTTGTGTGTGCTCCTGTTGGTGTCTGTTCCACGCTCTCGCTCTCCTCGGTCGAGACCTTTCTGCATCGTCTGTTTGCTCACAGTCAGAACAATCGTATCCTTTCTTCTCGCTACACGATTTGGACCGAACTTGCTAATTGAAACACAACAATGGCACCCATTCGGATGAAGCTAGTTGTCGTTGGCGATGTTTCATGCGGCAAGACTAGTCTGCTGAGCGCAATACGCAAACAGCAATCACCCGAGTGTGATGTGCCGATTGTGGTCGAGAACTTTGCTGTGTCAGCCAAAGTGGGTGGTAAACAGGTAAGATGATTGACCACTATCATCAAACTGACATTATTATCCTTAAACTACTTTTGTTTTTTAGGTCGAGCTTACTCTGGTGGACACAGCTGGCCAAGAAGATTATGATGGTCTACGACATCTGTCGTACCCAGGCACTGACGTCATACTCATGTGCTACAGCATTGGCAGAACCGATACTCTAAAGAGTATAAAAAGAAAATGGTTCGGTGAAGTGACCCGGTACTGTCCACGTGTGCCGGTGATAGTGGTTGGTAATAATAAAGTATGTTATCTTCGGTGTCATATTACATTGTATTAACATCCTTTAATTGACAGGACATGCGAGATACCCAAATGGCCTCCATATCAAAGGAAAAAGGTAAACTTTACAAATATCAATGTTTTTATGTTATTTATTAATATTTTTAAATATTTTATCTAGGTGAAAAGAAGGCCAAGAAGATCGGCGCATTTGGCTTTCTGGAATGCAGTGCTAAAACCAACGAAGGCGTCGAAGAACTGCTTCAGTTGGCCATTCGTGCAGCTATGACGACACAGAAGAAGCGACGAAACAAGTGAGCCAACTTGTAATTTGCTCAACACAACGATGCTTGAGAACGTTGTTGGTCACATGTTTTATCTATTTGAATACTAATCAGTTTGTTAATCTTGGTACTACCTACCTACTATCTGGTGATTACTTCTAATTGAGAATGGCAAATGTGCATGTTTTTATATGTTCTTATACATCTTTTATGTTGAGATTTTAAATAAACTTTGTTAACGATCTTAATTTGCCTGTACATCATGCACCGGGGACCTGTGTACATCTGATTTTGAGCAGGCCAATTTTGTTTGTGCTTCACAATTGATGCCGGTCGACCTCCACTTTGGTACAAACTAAACTCAACTGTCAAGTAACCCAAGTAATGCAATGATGGTGGTGGACTGTATGCACGACTCAATTGGCAATCTATGCAGTTAAGATCAGTTCATGATGTCAGTTGGTCTAAACGAACGTGCTTTTGGTTGTCTCATTTGTTGGTTACTGTTGAATCACTGTTGAATCGAGGTTAATGTGCTCTCGTTGCCTTTGCCTCTTCTATGTTCGCTTTAGCAGTCTCTCTCTCTCTCTCTCTCTCTCTCTCTCTCTCTCTCTCTCTCTCTCTCTCTCTCTCTCTCTCTCTCTCTCTCTCTCTCTCTCTCTCTCTCTCTCTCTCTCTCTCTCTCTCTCAGGCGTGATAACTCCTACATACTCACACACAACCGTTAACTCCACTCTGTTCGCTGTGATATCTCGGTCTGTCTGTATGATGGTTACACCACCTTTTCTTGTGGCCTCCATCACCACCACCACCACTTTCCCCTTTCCATTCAACCTCCCATCCCGACTGTCTAATATCCTCTACATAGCATCCCGATTGGTAGTCTTGGTTCTTCAACACAAGTGGTACGATACCACTCACTTCACTAACCTCTTAGTCCCATCTTTGCTGTGTGTTGTCACTGGGGCACTATGAAGAGTTATACTACTAGACTAAATGACATCCTCGTTTGACAGATTGCATTTATCTCAATCATACATTTGATAATTTAGTTATTCGAATCAGTGCACGAACATACACAGACACACATACTCGGCCAGAACAACAGTGCATCACCGCACACACAGAGTCCCTCTCATTAGTTCATGGTCGACCAATACGTTCTGGTACGTCTACGAAAGTGAACATTTAGTGGCTATTGTATATGTGGAGGAAATCGTTGTAATAATAATATAATCGATTTATTGGTGTTTGTTATTGTCGGTTTATTTAGAGTCCACGGTTTGCATGGAAAGTGTGTGTGTGTTCCAGTTGAGTGTCATAATGGAGGGATGTGTGCATGTTTTGGTTCACAAAGAAGACTAGAGTTTAAATAATGTGATTAAATCAAGCATTTGAACAGAATTGATTCTAATCATTGACTAATTAATCGATGATCACCACATGGAAAGCATCATGAATGCTTTGTATTTGTCCCGTACGGCAATGTCAGTTGGAAAACAGTAACGCAATGTGTACAGTTTGTGCACGAATCCAGTCGACTTTGTATAGATCTACATTTGGTAGCAGTTCCAGTATGATCCATAATGAGCCGCAACCACTCATCCAAAATCTGTTGGCTTTTAACGTGTAAAGTCATTAAAATCTACTTACTTGAGTCCCATACAAACGAATGCTTTCGAACGGGAGTAGAGTGATCGCATGAACGCCGTATGTGAGTCAGTGATGTCGTCAATTTCCTG
>JAKIJQ010000008.1:4470000-4627500 GCA_023373905.1 Rhizoglyphus robini | reverse complement strand
GGGAGAGAGAGAAGGGAGAGGGAGAGGGAGAGAGAGAGGTGGGAGAGGTGGGAGAGAGGAGAGAGAGAAATGGGAGAGAGAGAAGAAAGAGAGAGGGAGAGGGAGAGAGAGAGTGAGAAAGAGAGAGAGAGAGAGAGAGAGAGAGAGGGAGAGGGAGAGAGGGAGAAAGAGAGAGAGGAAGAGAGAGAGGGAGAGAGAGAGAGAGAGAGAGAGAGAGAGAGAGAGAGAGAGAAGAGGAGAGAGAGAGAGAGAGAGAGAGAGAGAGAGGAGAGAGAGAGAGGGAGAGAGGAGAGAGAGAGAGAGAGAGGTGGGAGAGAGAGGTGGGAGAGAGGGAAAGAGAGGAGGAAGAGAGAGAGAAGGAGAGAGAGGGGAGAGAGAGGGAGAGAGAGAGATGGAAGAGAGAGAGAGAGAGAGAGAGAGAGAGAGAGAGAGAGAGAGAGAGAGAGAGGAGAGAGGGAGAGGGAGAGGGAGAGAGAGAGGAGAGAGAGAAGGGAGAGAGAGAGAGAGAGAGAGAGAGAGAGAGAGAGAGAGAGAGCAATACCTGGTACAGAATTGGCTGCAAGTCAATGGACAGTGTGAGATTGTTCGTGTGTTCTCGACGGTGCAGAAGCAACAGTCTCGGTAAGGCTACCAACAAGAACGAATCCAAATGTAGCGAGACTGAACGAGAATGTGCGAGGAGATTCGAATGTTGACGAGGATCAAGTCAGGCTAGATTGGATTAGTAGAGTTCAGATAACGAGGTAAGGGCAAGTGAGCTAGACATTACCTTGTGCTCGTTTGACTGGTAAGAGAGAGAGAGAGAGAGAGAGAGAGAGAGAGAGAGAGAGAGAGGGATAGTGGTCGGAAGAGATTCGGATTAGAACACGATTGTATCGAGAGCAGCTTTAGTGTGCTATGATTGGTTTGGCAAATGACTGGACAGCAGGGAGAAGCTAGTTGATATGGGGATTATGATGCAGCTGTGTAGGTAAGACTACCAGCAAGAGCGAGTCCAAATGTAGCGAGAGTGAACGAGAAAGTGTGAAGAGATTCGAATGTTGTCGAGGATCAAATCAAGCTAGATTGGATTAGTAGAGTTCAGATAACGAAGTAAGGACATGTGGGCCAAACATTACCTGGTACTTGTTTGACTGGTAAGAAAGAGAGAGAGGGACAGTGGTCGGAAGAGATTCAGATGAGAACACAATTGTGTCGAGAGCAGCTGTGCTGTGCTATGATTGGTTTGGCAAATGACTGGAGAGCTGGAGAATGCTCGAATGCTATGGCGGAGAGGATGATGATGATGATGCAGCAGTATAGGTTCGACTACCAACAAGAGCGAGCCCCAATGTATAGAGAGTTAACCAAAAAGAGCGACGAGATTCGAATGTTGACGAGGATCAAGTCAGACTAGATTGGATTAGTAGAGTTTAGATAACGAGGTAAGGACAAGCGAGATAGACATTACCTGGTACTAGTTTGACTGGTAAGAGAGGGAGGGAGAGATTGGTTGAAAGAGATTCAAATGAGAACACGATTGTATCGAGAGCAGCTTTGGTCTACTATGATTGGTTTGGCAAATGACTGGAGAGCGGGAGAATGCTCGAATGATATGGCTGGGAAGACGATGATGCTGTCTCTGCTAGAGATCCGTATGAAATGGCCGGTCTTGTGTAGACAAAACGAGTGACCACCAGTGAAGCAGTGCGTAGTACTATTAGGTGTTTGAAGTGTGAATGTTTCGGATTGCAGACGAGTCGTTCAGTGACTGTATCGAGTTGATGACTGAGTCCGGCGGCGCGGGTGTACTTGCGGTCTGCAAAGAGAACCAGGTATAAGTAAGCGAAGCATACATGAACATTACCTTGATTAGACTTAGTGATCGAGGACTAGGCAATTGGCTTGTACGAGAGCAATGGTGGTGCAGTGGCGATTCAATAACCAAAAGCATCACAAAGCAAGGATAACCACCAACAAGAGAATGTACTAGACGATCGGGTTGGTGACTGTGTCCGGCGGCACCAGTGTACTCGTGGTCTGTGAAGAGAACCAGGTAAAGGTAGGCGCAACATACATGAGCATTACCTTGAACTTGATTGTACTTTGTGATTGACGAATAGATGAACGAGGTTGTACGAGAGCAATGGTGGTGCTGTGGCGATTCAATAACCAACTACACCACAAAGCAAGGACAACCAACAACGAGAGACGGTTCTAGACAACCGGGTGGATGACTGAGACAGGCGGCACCACTGTGCTCGTGGTCTGCAAAGAGAACCAGGTAAAGGTAGATGAAACATACATGAGCATTACCTGAGATTGGTTGTACTTGGCGATTGACGACTAGGCAATTGGCCTGTACGAGATCAAAGCAGACGCCTTGACGATTCAATAGCCAAATACACTTCAAAGGCAAGGATAACAAACAATGAGAGACGGTCCTAGACAACCGGGCGAGAGACTGGGTCCGGCGGCACGAGTGTACTCGTGATCTGCAAACAGAACCATAGGTGTAGGTAGGCGAAACAAGCATAAGTATTACCTGGGGATTGGTTGTGCTGGGCGATTGACGACTAGGCAATTGGGTTGTACGAGTGCAATGATGACGTGGCAATACAATCACAAGGACTTGTCGCTAGGAAGTGGGATTCGATGACTATGCTTAGCCGGTGTAGCCCTTGGTGCTGTTTGAGTGCCAGTCGGCGTAACAAACACAATTGCTACTCGCCAATGAGCAGAGCGAACCTAGGTAGTGGACCAAACGATAGGACGGTAAAGCCAAAAGTGCTAAACATGTACATACCACAAGCGAGTAGTGAGCCAAGCAGATGTCCACTACACAATCGAGGCGAGGTCTGGATATTTCGATTTTGGGAACAAACCGATGTACCAGCACTCACTGGTGACGAGAGGAGTGGTCCATGGGGCCCTTAAACGCCAGGGTGGTCACGTTGGGCTGGGACGACTCGCAGGTTAGGTTGACGAATGCAACCACACCGACAGGCAGGCTATAACAATAACACGCTCGGAGCCACTCTTAAAGTACGTTACATGTAACATACGTTGCACACACACAAATGAATACTTCTCTTGATTGCAATCAGTAAAATTCAGTTTACATATTCAGGAAGGTAGAATATGAGAATAAATTGGTTTGGGTTGCAATTTTACCAATATAAAACAATACCCGACTTACAAAATCGTAAATATGTGTGCTCAATAATGACTTGCACTTTTTGTATGCAAAAATCCCATTGCCGTGTTGTGCAGTTGGATAGAGCGCGCGCTTGCCATTGCAATCGACTTAGGCTCGACTCGTAGTCTCGAATTTCTTGATTTTATTTTTATTTTATATGAATAAATATTTTTAATGCATCATAGAACAGTATCCAACAACTTTATTCACTTATAGATTAATATTTCATTAATATTTAATTGTAAAAAAATTATTTTACTAGCCAAGGTTTCGAGCCTATGTAAATTCCAATCGAGATTTGAGTGTCTGCTCTCTCGAGCCACTGCACCACTGCTCACCACCCCACTCAAGTGACTGTGCACTCAACACAGGCAGACAGTTTTGCTATGGTTGGTAGGTTGGCTCAATGGACTGTGCGCGGTGGCACAGTGGCGAGAAAGAGAGCGAACACACAGATTTTCAGTTGGAAACTCGGTGGCTCAAAACGTACCCTTGATTTCGCTGTGTTGAGTTTTAATTTTGTAGTAAAACATGCATTTAAAGACATTTATGATTGTATTAAATATTTTTACTGAACTCAACAATTAATTTAGATCATTAATTAAATGAGTTTGCGTGATTTGATTATGTTTATCATAATTTCGTAAATAAGCGCCATGCAAAAGTTTGGTTTTTAATTATGAAATTCACGAAATACAGTTTAGTAACAACACTTAAATTATTCACTACAATATTTACTTATTTTTGAAGAAAATTTCTCAATTTTAGAACGCTTCAAAATGGAGACTTGATTTTATTTGTAGAATTTAGTTGTGCGGGTCTTATTTACAATAATTGAACAACGATTTTGCCCAGCATCAGCAACGTCAGCACAAAGTACGCTCATGAGCAGTGGGCTGTCGAGTAATGTCGACTCGGCTAGGATGAACAGACTGACTTATGCTGTTTGCTCGGGTTGGTCTCTCTCTCTCTCTCTCTCTCTCTCTCTCTCTCTCGCTCTCTCTCTCTCTCTCTCTCTCTCCCTACGTTAACATTTGTGTGTAGTCTCTGTTCTCAATTGCCTTTCTTTCTCTCTCGATCAGTCCGACACCAGCAACTACAGCATGCTGCCAGTAGATTGATTCGCTCTCTCGTCTAATTGGCAATTATTTACTTGATGAAAGCAAATTTTATCGAATCTGTGCTTGTGAAATGTGTATTTCAATAGAGAAAATAAGTCTGAAAAGGTTAAAATATAATATTTATATAATGCTTAATTATAATTAATTACCATTAGATTATTTAAAAATAATAGACGGATCAAAAACTAATTAATTGCCAGTAATTAATTTTTGTATTTTTGGTATATTGTAGACGAGTGTTCACTTTGTGGTAGCGAATCGTAGGTTACGTTTCCGAATGGAACCACCACTCTCTAGATGCACAATACATTGAACAGAGCAATTGGCACTTCTCCCTCTTTGGATAAGCTCGACTCGTAGTTTCGAATTTCTCGATTTTATTTTTGTTTTGTTTTTATAAATATTTTTAAGTGCATTACAAAAAGTATCTAACAATTTTATGCACTTATTAATCAATATTTAATTATTAGTTAATTAAAAACATTATTCCACGGATGGAGGTATCGAGCCTATGAGAATTCTAATCGATGTTGGAGTGTCTGCTCTCTCGAACCACTGCACCACTGCTCACCACCCCACTCAAGTGACTGTGCACTCAACACAGGCACACAGTTTTGCTATGGTTGGTTGGCTCAATGGACTGTGCGCGGTGGCACAGTGGCGAGAAAGAGAGCGAACACACAGATTTTCAGTTGGAAACTCGGTGGCTCGAAACGTAGTCTTGATTTAGTTGTATTAAGTTTTAATTTTGTAGTAAAACAGGGACTCAGAAACATTTATAATGGTTTTATATATTTTTACTGAACTTAACTATTAATTCAGATCATTAATTAAATATGTTTGTATGAATTTACTGTTTTATTAAAAATTCGTAAATAAGCGCCGAGCACAAATTTTCGTTTTTTAATTTGAAATTCACGAGATATGGTTTGGTAGCAACATTCAAACTAATCTCTATAATATTTACTTATTTTTGAAGAAAATTCTAAATTTTAGAACGTTTCCAAATGGATATTTGATTTTATTTGTCGATTTTTTTTGTGCGGGACTTATTAACGACAATTTTGCCTCGCAACAGCAGCACAGCGCAGTGTAGACGAGTAAAGTCGACTCTGCTCGGATGGACAGACTGATTTATCTTGTGTTACTCTCTCTCTCTCTCTCTCTCTCTCTCTCTCTCTCTCTCTCTCTCTCTCTCTCTCTCTCTCTCTCTCTCTCTCTCTCTCTCTCTCTCTCTCTACATTCACGTTTATGTCGTCGACGTCGTCTCAGTTCTCAATTGCCTTTTGTTCCTCAATTGGCATGTTCCACGAGTAGAATGTGAGCCGTGGAACAGTGGCGAGAAAGAGGGAACACGCCAAGCTTCAGTAGAAAACGCATGGGCTCGACTCGTGTGCTTGATTTAATTGTTTTTTGTATTTATTTAAAAAAATTTATACAAATAGAAGCGTTTCACATTCTCAACGACATTTTCAATATTATATCATTTAATCGTACATGTAATAATCAATTAATCAATCTACACATTTCTCTCCACATTGTAATGTATTGTCTGTAGTGTTTAGTTTCAGTTTGTCGCACCAGGCTGCGCCACCGTCAATGTAATGAAGTAATGGGTTTTTGTTGTTGTAATCGGTGCTGAGACAACCAAAACAGTACACAGATTATGCATTATCATCGATCATATAATTATTAATTGATTTATGGAAATAAAAAATACACAGGCATAATTCAATACAAAACACAATTCTTAATCCAACAACTCTTACAGCACTTCAAGATAGTCTTTCGGATTCGCATGTTGGGCACGAGAGTCCGCATTTGCCTTCAGATGCTGCTTACGAATGTGTCTAATTGCTGTCCTTTTCCAGTTAAACAAATAGTCACAGTTGAGCCATTTGCATCGAAAGCGCTTAGCGCCGGAATGAACATGTTGGTGTTCTTTCAATTTTGATTGATTCGCTACAATAACGGTACAGCCAGGATGTTCACAGCGTAATGTTTTCTTGTGAGTGAATTCATAATGATTGGTAATTTTGCTGGCGCAATCCGCGGTGACTGTACACAAGGGAAAGGTACACGTAAAGTGACCCAACTGGTGTTTTCGGTAGTTGTGATTGGACAATAGTTGATAATTGCCGAAATCTTTGTCACACTTGCCACACTGCCATTGGGTGATGAGTGGATGAGACTGGGCGATGTGCTGCTTCCTTTAAACAATAAGTTGCTAGTTGAAGTAATGAACAACATAAGAACAATTGAACTCACCTGTTATCGTAGTATTGATTACAATCCTTCACCAAACAACGACTTTGGCAAATCTCATGTTCATCCCACATGTGATCGTCAAACTGGTCTTTCGTAAGCTGAACACTTGGCCCACACTCTAGACATTGAAGAGTGACGGTGTTGAATTGTGCATGTTGGCTTCTACGGTAAGGGCGAGCTGGTGGAGTTGGCATGACTGTCCTGGAAGAGCCAGCACCAACATCACCATTTGCAACATCGTGAGTTCGTTTCAAACTCTTTCTCGCATACACAACAGTGTTGGGCTGAAATTGGGCAATGGGACTGTTACCAAACTGGTTTGATAACATGGGATCGACGAGCGACTCTCGTTAACCCATTTTGCCGCGCAATGCCAAATAGGCGTTGCCTTCTCTCCTCTTCTCTTTTGGGCCTAAGATGGCGACCATCACGCACTGAAGCAAACCCGTTTGCCCCTCTGTCCCTTAGGTCCCCCATCCCCCTCTCTCTCTCTCTCTCTCTCTTTGTCTTACTTACTCTTCTTCTTATTTGTACTTCACTTGTGCCTAAGCTCGCATTGAGAGCGGACACTGTCACAGAGGTATGTTCTCGGCACAATTTGTGTGTTCATACTCTCAACCTGAGTTATGTTCTCGGCCCAAATAGGGTGTTCATAATCTCAATCAATCGGGTCCAGCGTTCATGGGCAGATTGCATCAATAAATCATCTATTATACCTATTATCTTGTGTTTTATCTCATTATCTCACAATACAAGCGTCGCGCCATCTCGCGACCTTTTCCCTGTTACCAAGCACTTTGGTAACATTTGGAGGCACCACCGAGATACGAACCTTTTCTCTAACCTGTGATTCTTGTGAACTATCAACAATCCGCCACAATGACAACCAACAGTGTCGCAAATCTGCCACCTGAAGCAGTTGTCGAAGACGGCACCGATGATGAAGATAGCAACGAGTACGCAGATGCAACTAACCAGGAAAATGCTGGACCCTCTTCGGGCGTAACAGCGTCATCACATCAACCTTTCACAGTGAATTTGATTAAGCTATCTGCAAGGTCCCTCACCAGATCGGAAGCAAAAGAGTTGAAGGTCAAGCGCGAAGCCTTACGTCGACTCGTCGGTCGTTGTGTTGTGAATGTTGGCCTCGATCCACTGAACGTTCCAAGTCGTGAATACTTGATTTATATCGTGGATCAGCTTAATGCTATTGATGACCAGTTGGTTGAGGACCCCGATCAGCTCACTGATATAGAAGGAACAAGGTATTCTCACTACGTGGATAGTATTAGATACCTCATAGACAAAATCGAAAAGGAGGAAGCGAAAAACATTTCCTCCAAGTCTCCACCGAACGCTGCTAATGGGACCTCAGTCCTTCAATGTGCCAATGTCACAGATGTGAGTGCGCCAGCGACAATCGAGCCGACAGTGTCGCCTCAAGTTATCACTAATTCGTCTCCGCCGCCAATAACTGAAATCACCACAGCACCAACTCATGTGTCCATTCCACAGAACATTCAACACTCAGTCGAGCCTGTGAACCTTGTGGGACCATCGAGTCAAACGGCGCCGCCGATAAGTGTGACCCACGGCAATATGCCACAGTCGACACTCAACTCGAGCTCAGTGCCAGTCAATCAGCTCACCCTGCAGCAAAATCAATTGCTCAATTTGCCACCGTCCAGCGCCTCTGGGCTGGGTGGCCACTTTGCCACTCGAAACTCGTCTCCTAGTGCGCAATCACTCAACACATGTACGTCAAGTGGCGTGCAGATGTATAATTCTGTCCCACCGTCGTCGACTAGGGCCGAAAGTGGTGACAGTCGAAGTGCACGCGCGTCGTATGCACAAATCGCTCTCCCTCAACAGCAGCCAGTCGGCCAAGCGGGGGGGCCCTCACACTGGACTGGGGCTCAGCCTCACCCTCAACCCCAACCTCAACCTCCACCACCGCCGCCTCCTCATTCTCATCATCAACTAGGTGCCGCTGTGAATAGTGTGTACCATGCTCAGCAATTTGCAATCACGCCAACGATCTACAAGTTTGATGGATCCAACGTGACAGCGTTCACAAAATTCTGGCATCCGTTTCAACGTTTGGTTCACCAAAATCCGAATCTGACTGGAGCGGATAAATTCTTGTTGTTGAAAGAGTATGTGGTTGGCAATGCTCGTCAGCGGATAGAAGGTCTACCAATTGACGATGAGCACTATCAACTGGTCATTCAGCAGTTGCTCGATGAGTTTGATAGTGTTCCCGCGAAAAGACAAGACTTTGTCCGATCTGTGGGGGCACTGGGGCCCCTAGGAAAGGAGGAAGTCAAGAAGTCGTCGACGTTGAAACGCTTCTACAGTAATGCTGTGATGCTGTACAACCGAGCCAAGTTTCTGGCACTCGGCGACCAATACATTCATATGCAGCTCTGGGTCGACTTGCAAAACAGAGTTCCCGCGAAACTCAACATGCAGCTTGCGTTAGAGAATCGCAACTCAATTGACAGTTGGCTGAAAGGGCTGTCTGAGCGAGTGCGTGCCGTTGAGCATGCAGAGAGTGTGTCTGAATGCGCGTTCATTCAGTATGCTCGACCAGCGTCTCAGTCTAGAGACAAGAAACAGGTCAAGACTGACCACCATGAACAGAGAGGCAACGATCTGTTCACCGCACCGCAGCGCAGCGCTGGTGTGTTCATGTTGAACACCCACACCCCAGCTGGATTGGTACAAGGCCGTGCTAAGGGCAAATGCACCTTCTGTCAAGGTAAGCACAACAAATCACAATGTCCATTGGATGCTATGCAGAAATATGATGCTGCCGAAGAGCGCGACTTGTGTATGGTGTGTTTTGAAGAAAATCACGGACCGTGCCACAAGTCTTTCACATGCGCTTGTGGAGGACAGCATCCGCGGTTCATATGTCACGTGCTACCACAGACGCAGACCGAACAGTACCAGCCCGCCTCATCTGTCGCATCAACCAATCCGTTTGGTCAATCCAATGGTCGTCAAGTGGAACGAGCTACCAATCCTCTGGATGCTTACTACGCGGCCTACACAAATTCGTATCCAAGTTCGACCGTAGATCAGCCCCGCACTGGTCCCGTGTCCAACTCGGGACAACAAGCTGCCAGCAGCGCTCCAGGAACAACTGTTCCAAAATCACTCCAGCCGTGGAAGGAAATTTCGGGCTCTGGATCCAGAGTTGGCTAGTGCCCTGGATCCATCCCCCCTCCCCCGGGAAGACCATGTTACCAAACTGGTTTGATAACATGGGATCGACGAGCGACTCTCGTCAACCCATTTTGCCGCGCAATGCCAAATAGGCGTTGCCTTCTCTCCTCTTCTCTTCTCTTCTCTTCTGGGCCTAAGATGGCGACCATCACGCACTGAAGCAAACCCGTTTGCCCCTATGTCCCCTTAGGTCCCCCACCCCCTCTCTTATTGTCTTACTTACTCTTCTTCTTATTTGTACTTCACTTGTGCCTAAGCTCGCGTTCAGAGCGGACACTGTCACTGAGGTGTGTTCTCGGCACAATTTGTGTGTTCATACTCTCAACCTGAGTTATGTTCTCGGCCCCATTCGGGTGTTCATAATCTCAATCAATCGAGTCCAGCGTTCATGGGCAGATTGCATCAATAAATCATCGATTCTACCTATTATCTTGTGTTTTATCTCATTATCTCACAATCCAAGCGTCGCGCCAGCTCGCGACCATTTCCCTGTTACCAAGCACTTTGGTAACAGGATGATGGAAAGTTGTCGCAATTGGAGCCACCACAGGGTGCGAATCCTCTTCACTATCGTCTTCATTGTCTTCCACCGTTTGATCAGTCTCCTCATCTCCATTCTCTTCTGTTTCCTCAATCTCCCCCGATTGCTCATTGTCGACTTCCTCGTCGAACTCTTCAACTGAACCCAACTGACCAGAAGCATTGTCAGTGGCATTGGTCACATCTGGACTAGGGGAAGGGCGCTCTAGTGGAGTTGGCCAGACTGTCAAGGAAGAGTCAGCACCAACATCACCACCAAACATAGCGCATCGAACAGGGTCATTGTCAGTGGCATTGGTCACATCTGGATTGTTGTCCACCACTTGGCCAGCCACTCCATCCTCTACATCTCCTCCAATCTCTTCCATATGACCATCGTCGTTGATCTCCTGTTTGATCTCAAAATACTCTTGATGTGCATCTTGAGCTTCTTCTTCTTCATATTCATCATGCTCCTGTTGTTCATACCCTTGAGTTGGTGCATTGCCCTGCATGTTCGACAGCGCCATCTCATTATCATCTTCAAATTCTATCAATACAAGTCACAAGTCAATTATTATTATCCTTGCACACTACATGGACTCACCTTGTTTGACATGTGTCACCAGAGGGAAGGTCCCCGGAGGGGTCAGTTGATGGCCAATCGGGAGCAGTGGAAGAGAGTCGGAATTGAAGGGTGGAATGTTCAATGACGATGTTGATGGTTGTGCATTGAAAGTGGCCAATTGTGCATTGGCTGATTGGGCATGATCCGATGGATTGAGCATCTGTTCGTGGCCACTAGCACAACTGCCATACTCCGATCGCTGTCCACCCAAACCAGTCATCTCCATCAACTTGTTTTTAAGTTTATTGAAGAGCGAATCGTACTCACGGTCAATGAGTAGATTCGTCTCTCGTTTCAACGTATCTCTGGACAATTCTATCTGGGCTGTGAACCATTCACCCAACATGGTCACTTGAGATGGATGGAGAAATGTGCCGGACATTGTGAATCGCGTAGTAGTAGGAGTAGTAGTGACACCAAGTCAAGTGAAGTAGTGACACGATCGATGATGATGAGACACACACACGGATTGAGTCAATCGAATGTGTACTAATGCAGCTTGTCACTAATCACTTGTGTGTTGAGTGTAACTGAGGTGATGTGTGATCGCCAATTACTAGTATGAAGGGATTGTCACGGGAAGTGATATAGCTAGGATAGAACTCAGTGAGAGTCGCGAAATGATGCAATAGCAGAGGGTGGCGACTGCACACAAAAGGGGGCACAGGTTAGTGGACTGCGGTATAGCCTCAAGCCACTTGAGCAATAAAAACAAACTTACCAAGAGTGGTGTGTCTGGGAGAAGTTGAATCATGCACCAAATGGTGACATCGAACATGAAACGGCGAGAGGACAGTTCAGTTGGAGCGAGATTGAGATGGCAATTTGGTGTACACAGACACACAGGCACGCACACAGAAAGAAAGGACACACTCACACTCACTCACTCAGCACGTTGGGGTCATTCGCAAATTCGTGCACTCAGCACACAAGCTAAATAGCAGTGCACAGTGTGGTGGAGTTGGAGTTGAGATTGGTCAAAATGGTTGAGTTGATCGGTGGTGGACAAGACGCCCAAAGCATACGAAACGTCTTATATCACTGGTGTCAAGAGAAGATGCGAGAGAGAGAGAGAGAGAGAGAGAGAGAGAGAGAGAGAGAGAGAGAGAGAGAGAGAGAGAGAGAGAAAGAAATTGGCGAGGCGATTGGAT
This sequence comes from Rhizoglyphus robini, assembly GCA_023373905.1. NCBI lineage: Eukaryota > Metazoa > Arthropoda > Arachnida > Sarcoptiformes > Acaridae > Rhizoglyphus > Rhizoglyphus robini. Next base: position 4,615,404 of record JAKIJQ010000008.1, on the reverse strand, counting down.
GAGACAATGCACAGCACGGGCAAGTCACAGAACGTACACTGAAGGACAGATCAGCAGCAGCACACGAGGACAGCCATTTGCGACTACACTCGTACTATTGAGTGATGGTTGATGGTTGAGAGTGTGCTTGTGCCCTGCCACGCCCTTTCAGTGCGTATGAGTAAAAGACAGAGAGAGATAGAGAGAAGCGAGCCTAGCTGTGTGATTGCCTAAGGCTTGTGACATATGTCTTACAAGTGTGAGTTGAGTGGTCACTGGCGAGGCGCACTCACGGGTGATTGAGTTGGTCGACTGATGGTGGTGGCAAGCAATGGCCCATGCCGAATGGCACTCACTCTCGCACACTGCTCTTACTATGTCAACTTTTGTAGCGCACATTCTGCTCGTTAGTTCTGCAACTACGACAGCGATTTTGTACAATATGAAATGATCTAAAGTCCAGATATTGGACCTTTCCCTTTCAACACTTCACTTGGAGGGCAATTAGTAGTGATACAACCTTTTGGCTACACTCTATCAAGATGGTATACTTATTGGACTTTGGAGATAGATAGCTTTGTTAGGTTGCTCAATTGGCCTCTTACACGCGCTCATCGTACCACACGCGGAACAACCGCGCGAGCGCTCTCCCTCCCTCCCTCTCTCTCTCTCTCTCTGTGCTCATCACACCACTGACATGCCACCATCAAGGGTCACTAAGAAGAAGAGACCTCATCAAACCTTGTCAACAGGCACGGCTACTGGCGAGTGGCACCCCGTTGATGGTTAAATTGCATGCCTACTTGTGTACATTGTTACACGAGTTGGCCCCTGCCACTGCCACTACTACAAGTGCTTGCCGACTCTGTGTCGTCTTTGGCACACACACACATCGAGCCACTCAATTCGAGTATTGGTCTCATTGCACTGACAACTGTGAGCCCCAACTGGCTCACCTCACTCCTCACTCGTCTCTCGCCAGCCTGTCAGTCATCGTCTGACAACCGTCACTCAAGCACCCATCGCTGTTCGCTCTCTTCTGCCGCACTCACAAATTGGCCCTTTCAGTCTGGTTTCTTTACGAACCAATTACTCCCGAACCAATCAATCAATCTCCCCCGAAACACCCCCTGGCTACTGTCTGCACCCAGTTTTCCAGCTTTATCGTTGTTATCCAGTTCGGTAAGCTACTGTGCAATATGTCCGCCATTTTGTCTTGCTTCCCAAAGACGGCTCTGCCTTCCCCTCCCATATATTCGCTTCTTTCCTATATTTCTGGTACCCTTCGAGAACCAACACGAGCATTGCCAGATTGAGATATATCAATCCGATCAGGTCCAACCAAAGAGATCTCATTACACCCATTCCTTGTCCTTCCTGTCCTTCTGCTGCTCACCCCCTTTGTCATTCCGTCTGTCTATGCATGCTTCTGCGTGTGAATCCTCATGCTTGCACATCCTTTCTATATCCCTGGTATCCTACAAGAACCAGACTGATCATTCCCATGCCTAAATCGATCTCCACCACGTGCTTCCTCACGATTTGCATTTTTTGTCCACCTGCCTTCCTGTTGCTCTCCCCTTCTCATGTCATGCCGTCTGTCCGTACACGCATTTGCCTACCGCCGATCGCCATATTGTAGCCTCACTTGTCGGCCAGTTGGTCATAGTGCATAGTGGGCCAAGCTCGCGTCACATTCAAAAGCGCACTTAGAGAGCACACGCAACGTGTCTCGCACACTCGCTCAGTTAGTCAGTCGGTCACGTAGCCATTGCGCGTCCCGAGTGCCCCTTTGAAACCTGTTTTGCCCTTTGCCTCCCTCCGGTCAGGACTCTGTGTTGAGTGGAGTGCCAAGGAGTTGAGGTGTCTCGATCGGTCTTGTGCGAACGTGAGTGCGTGCTTGGACTTGTGCATGTGGACTGGTGTGTGTGCCTGTGACGCGCCGATCGAGCCATGCCTCACTTTGTCTCTCTCTCTCTCTCTCTCTCTCTCTCTCTGCCGCGCTCGTGCAAGATGGCCGCCTAAAGCGCGCGCCAAAAGCGTAACTAAGCTCGCATTCGCTCTCGTGTAGTACTAATAGTGAGCAGAGGCAATAGATGGCGACATAAGCGTCGCAGTAACAAGCTAAATTCGCGTTCGAAGTTCGCATTGGCAAATGAACGTGTTGTGTTCGATTACCGCAAATGACAAACGAATGTAGTAGGGCTTAATAATGTCTGCGATAGATACTACGGTGGCCATTGAAATGCTGCGTTTAATGGGCTTTGATTTAAATTATATCTCCTCAATATGCGCACACAATGATACTGCATTTTGCCAAGTTCAAATGAACATTGCTACCACTTTGACTTTAGTTTGCCGGACGTTACTTTGCTCTATTTCTGGTAGTTGACAAAAGTGAGTCTACTTGTGCACGCCGCTTTTTATTGAAATATCAATTTATTATCGAATATATTTTCATTATAAAGCATTCACATTTGACCAAGTGAGAGAATGCATTCACAAACACAAAGCACATACATCCATCAGTGATGGTGACAAAGTGCCCCGGGGCTGTTGAGTGAGTGTGCCATCTGTGCACTCATTCGCCTCTGTGTCCACTGCTAACACCATTCCCGACTCTGTCCGGGATTGTGTGTCCGAGTGTGTGTGTGACTGTGTCTGTGTGTGTCACTTTCCATTTCCCGATGCAATGTCCCTCCTCGGTCGTTAGTGAGCCTATTAGTGAGTGAGTGAGTGAGCATAGAGAACACAATCGAGGTTAAAGGTCAAAGCTGGACAGCATTGTCCACTAAGCCATAAATCTCAATCGGTCGGTAAATTGCCTTGACACAAGCACACACACAGTGCATCAGTAGGGGAGCACTCGGACGTGACCTGATTTGGTCTGCACCCAGCCCTGTCCGTTTAACCTGTCACCTCTCTTAGCATGTTAATCCAAAAAAATCGTAAATTTATTCTTTTATTATTCCACCAACTTATATTTACCCCGCAAACTGAGAAACTTATTGAATTGTGTCCAGTTTGAATTGATTTTATTTTCACACTTCAGTCTCAGTGTAGCCATAGATTACACTCAATTTGAGCAAACAGTCACGTGTCTCAGCACGATCGTTTGAGAGAGACTCGAATCGAATTGAATCTGTCGAAACGTGGTCGCACACAGTCGAGATCGTGACAGAAATTCGATACTAGATCAGTGTACTAATACAGGATTGCTCGGTTTCGAAAGCAATGCTACTGTACGAGCTTGATTGGCCAAACGAATGCATTCTGTATATGACACTTTAGCGTGGAAGTGTGAAAACATTAAACACATTCGTATGCAAATGTATACAGAAAAGGCATTTCAGTTAGTTTGAACCTTACTGATTCGTTACACAAATTGAGAATGAAATGTCAATAAACATAAATCAATATACTGATAGTATTGAGATACTTTTTGTATTGGCCTTGGCAAAATGTGTCGTGTGAAGTATTTGATTTAGGTGATAATGTGCACACACACACACACATAAACATACATTGAGTGCTAATGTCTTGCACGTTTGTTAATGATGTGCACTAATGGCGCCCAAGTGTACACCGTACAATGTGTGCCCTGTTCGATTTATGTGCCATTTCGCTCAATAGTCGGGTTATTCCGTTCTATTTGGACTCGCCCTGTATAGTCGCCCGATTCTATTCCGATTTCAAACGAGTGAAATCATTTAAGCCCTGAGGAGATTCTTACATAGTGTGCGTGCCTGTGTGTGTGTGTGTGCATAATAGTGCCCAATGGTGTGATGAATTGAATTCCATGTTAGACTAATATACATGCAGACACCACTTTGAACCCGTCTAATGAGCAGCCAATTAGAAATAGTAGCACAGCACAGTTTAGCAATTGCATGCAAACTCGTCACAGATTAAACCAAACACACAAACCAGCACACACTCGCAACACTCGGTTGAGTTGTTAATAATTAAATTTAATTAATCGAACCAAAAGGAACGTTTCCCAAACGCGATAACAGAATGTGTGTGTGTGTGTGTGTGTGTGTGTGTGTGTGTGTGTGTGTGTGTGTGTGTGTGTCCTTGCACACTAATTGCCTGCTCTCTCTCTCTCTCTCTCTCTCTCTCTCTCTGTCACACTTTGTTTGTAAAGCTAAAATAATAAAGCTAATTCGATACGGTAATTCACATTGCATTCATTCAATGTCACATTGTGTCGAATGCAATGTGAATTGATAGTGCACTCGTGTGCCTGACCGAATCATACAATACAGCACAACCAGACAGATTAATTGGTGACCATTTAAATGTGATGACACTTGGTGATGGCCCGAGAGTGTGTGAGAACTCTTCACTCTTGATGAGATGAGATATGCCAGTCAGTCAGTGGATGGATGGATTCAATCTTATTATACATTTAATTATTTAATTATCGTGCATTAATTACTTTACTCGAATTATTATAATTAGAATACAAAACGAGAGAGAGAGAGAGAGAGAGAGAGAGAGAGAGAGAGAGAGAGAGAGAGAGATGAGATGATGCGATAGGGAAGTGAACGTTCTAAGTTTAGAATGCGACACTAAAGAAGATATTCAATAAGTTTGTGGCTTGTGTTGGTCACTTTACTTAAATCGAATTGTGATCAGTTTCGAATGTTCGATTTCTACCATTAAACTTATTGAACTGCAGCATCGTCTTTCTCGTGATTCTCATTCATCATTTGCATTGGCACAGTTATGCAGTGTATCATTCTGTGCATTCTGGTTTGAGGCTTTCTAAATGATAGAACAGATTCGATTAGATGAGAATGTGTCTCTGTGTTTGTCTCCCGTTCGATCGCTTGGGTCACTTGGGCGTGACATTTTTGTGTGTGGACAATTTTTCTTTTACTGGGCGTCTTCTTCATTTTGCTTAACAGTCTGTATTTGTTTTGCTTAAAAAAGCCTTATTTGCTACACACACACAGATCGTTAATTAGGCCTGACGAAATTAATCACGACAAGTGACCATATTTGTGGGTGAACGCACAAGTTTCAAAGTGTCTATGAATCGACTGTCTATTGAGTGACTGCCGCAAACGTTTGTGCGTTTTTGTTGTTAATTGAGCAAAAGCAAAATATATAAACATTTAGTATTATTGATATATTCTAAAAGAGACATTGGTGAATGTGAGTGATTGAGTGTGAGTGGAAAGTCATTATTTGCCAAGAGGGCGACATTGGAAGAGTAGAGTGAGAGAGAGAGAGAGAGAGAGAGAGAGAGGAGATGAGGGTGACATGACCTCAGGTCACTCCATGCAAGTTGAGTTGCTTCTTTTGGGGGTATTCACAAAAGTAGCATTACACAGATAACGCACACCACTTGGCTTAATGGACATGCACTTGTGGAAACTTTTGAGTTTGCCTCACTCACTCACTACTTCTCTCTGTGCTCTAATGTACATCGTCGATAACCTTTCTTGCCCAGGCATGTCACTGACCTTCGGGCAAAGGGCAACTTTGTGTGTCTGTGTGTATATGTTCGACCAGTGATTGAGAATCTATTGGCATCGCAAACAGACTCACTCACTCACTCACACACAGAACACTAACAAGAGAGTGCTTTTGAGAGTGCCAGGCTTAGGCGCGATCTCGTGCTGAGTGCAGTTTGCAGTGATCGACTTCCTCGGGAAAGCTAAACATTGGTGCAAAGAGTGGGCGCCATTACCTAATGATGAACACACAGAGGTGCACACATACTTGAGGGTAGAGAGAGAGAGAGAGAGAGAGAGAGAGAGAGAGAGAGAGAGAGAGAGAGAGAGAGAGAGAGAGAGAGAGAGAGGTCAAAGGGAAAAGGCTATTCGGCGTCATGTGGTGTGAATGGCGCCAACATGACAACAATTGAATTATGGCATCCGAAAGATATAAACACAGCGACACACACACACACACTTTAAAGTGTTCTGGGTGCATTCGAATGGACATGAGAATGTTTGTTTGGACATAAGATGATTTATGGAGAGAGGCGCACTGAGAGGGTACAATGCATACACACCGTCACAATCAATGCATACTACATTCCTAAGAATATGAATTCAACCTTAACCTCTGTGCATTCTTTTTGGCATTCTCATTGATTCTCTTATTCTCATTTGTTTTAAAGTTTACCACCACCACCACCAACAACAACACTACAATGGCTCCCAATGACCCCAAAGGAAACAGTACCGAGATGGTACGAGAGCGACGTCTAACTAGGAAAAGAGTCGCTGCAGTTGATGTTGAGCAACCTAGCAAGGTTTTCAAAGAAACAATCGTCGAAAAGGTTTTAGGCGACCCTGAAACACCAGCGGTGCCCAATATGGTGGCTCCTCTAAAGGAGGCAACCAAAAGTGGCAAACGGGCCAAAGTGGCCAAGCCAACCAAGGGTAAGCCTAAGGTAGTCGTGCCTTCTCGAAAAGGCAAAATAAACGGGATCCTGGCTAAACCACGAACTCCAAAACCTACTAAAGCTGGCAAGAAAGCAACGGTACCAGAATTCCGGTACATCAAAAGATGGGTTCCTAAGGTTTGTCTTAGATATATATACATTGAAATAGGTTCAAATATAAAAAATTATTAAATTTGATAGATTTACGCTGGTGTAGTTCGGATTATTGCCCAGAGAACTTTCAAAAAAGGTCAAGTGATGTACCTCTGTGTGTACAGAAGATCTTTTGAAGGAAACATTAGTCCAGGTCTTCTGGCCAAGGTTGATGAGTGCCGAAAGGCCACTGGCTTGTTGCAGTTGCCAAGTGATGGCGACTTGAAGAAAAAGTTCACCCGCTATATGCGGGAAGAACTAAAAGAATTAAAAGCTACAGGTAGGGGAAATGACTTGAAGGTTGTTCATAGATGACATATTTGGTGATTATCTAGGCAAGGAGTTCACTGTTGACACTTCTGCTGCTGAAGCTGACTTTGATGTGCTGGGCATTAATAGCATTCTGGAGAAAAGCGACAAAGCTGCCCTGTTCGAGCTGGTGTGGGCTCCTCTTTGGCTTCCTGGAAAGGAGTGTCACAAGTTCCTTCCGGATCTTGTGCGGCTGTACAAGATTGTGAACAGAATCCCACTTCGTTATAAGCGTCGTCCTCGTCGTGCTGCAGCTGCCAAATGAAAGATAGACAACTCTCAACACACAAACACGTGCATTTTGTGTAAATTCTATGTTGACCATTGTTCTATCAATAAAGCAGTTTGATCAATAGCTAACCACTAACCAAATTTGTCTCCCACTCACTTATCATATATCTGGTATTGTTTGGTAAGTTACCAAATGTCTGGTGTCCAAAAAGGTAAACATAAACCAAACATAACCAGGAACATTCAGTACAATAATAAGTAAGTACAATACACAAAATGGATTAGAATATGAACACTTACTCATGTCTTCACATCTTTACTCGTTATTGCCTGCCAACGGGCTTAATTTGATGCGAGTTTGATCATAGCGCCACATATCATACAGTCGTGGTTGTTTGCTTTGTCGACTTATTAATAATTCATTGTCGAGGTCACATACACTGAACACATTGACTTGTCTCGCATGTCTCGCTTGCAACGCCCTCGACTGTGTTACATTACATTGCACTTTGCTTTATGCATGACATAAGTAACCGAGAGAGTGGTCAGTTTGTGGTCAGTCACTTGTTCTTTTTTTCATCATTTGCTTCTTCTTCTTGTCGAACTTCCTCCTTGTTTGGCGATGATTGGCCATAAATCAAGTATCAAAAGGGTTAGTGTGCAGTGCACTCACGCAATCACTTGATGACTTAATTTGACGTGTCTGTTTGTTTGTGTACGAGTGGACATTGGTCATTGAATAAGTTTCTCATTGGATAAAGAACAAAAGAGAGAGAGAGAGAGAGAGAGAGAGAGAGAGAGATAAGGAGAGAGAGAGAGAGATGGAAAGAGAGAGAGAGAGAGAGAGAGAGAGAGAGAGAGGAGTGGGAGAGAGAGAAGAAGCAGAGAGAGAGAGAGAGGGAGGGAGAGAGAGAGATAAGGAGAGAGAGAGAGAGAGAGAGAGAGAGAGAGAGAGAGAGAGAGAGAGGAGGGAGAGAGAGAAGAAGCAGAGAGAGAGAGAGAGAGCGAGAGAGAGAGGGGGAGGGGAGAGAGAGAGAGAGAGAGGGGGGTAGGGAGGGAGAGAGAGAGAGAGAGAGAGAGAGAGAGAGAGAGAGAGAGAGAGAAGTGGGAGAGAGAGAAGAAGCAGAGAGAGAGAGAGAGAGAGGGGGTAGGGAGAGAGAGAGAGAGAGAGAGAGAGAGAGAGAGAGATTGTTGATACTCACTATACTCATTTTGTTGGTGAACTTTTGAAATAGACACATTTCCAATAAATCCGATTGTTCACTCACTCACTATTGGTGTCAGTCACTTTTGTTATGACGCAGACATATATAAATAAAGTCTAACCAAGCAATTCAAATGACCCGACTCTAGTTGAGCACCCCCTCGTCTCTGAATGTGTCATAAAGCAGTCAATCGGACAATGTCACTGCTCCCTCTAACAGTCAGTCCGATACGATCTCAATTGAGTGTGGTCAGTCACTGACCAGTACAGTGCAGTGGTCAGTTGGTTGATTCTTCCTCAATCAGGGTAATTACCCCCAACCAAGTCTTATCAGACCCGTGTGCTTGTGTCTGTCTGTCACACATTATTTATTATTTATAATCAACCATTTTCATCTACTATTTTCGTCTCTATTCTGTTCAATAAGTGTCACAACACACAGACTGAGTCGCGCCAATCTTTGAAGTGTAATCTAATTTATTATATTTAATGCTACACTAACCTAATTAAGTTATATATAAACTAACACTGTTCATTGTTGTTGTTGTTGTGCAACTTACTCGCACACCTCTTCTGTTTACCTCTGTTGCGTGTGTCCTATTGTGCAATGTAATCTTCGAGGTGTTATCATGACAGGTAAATCTACACTCGAATCGCTATGCTCACCTTTGGGTCATTTACTTAATTACTTACTTATTGAGTGGCTTCAATAAGTTTGTTTGTTTGTGTTTTTGTGTGTGTGTTGTATTGATCCCTTCTATTGTGTCGATCATGAAGTTGAAGTACTTTTCAAACCGCCCCAAGTGTAGTCACGACAAGGTCATCTTATCAGTTCGGACAGTGTGTGTGTGTGCCAACATGTGCACACTTTAATTACCGAAAAGCTGTTCCACTCTTGGTCTAATTTCATTAGAAGCTTACAATTTAATTACCGCGCCTTCTGGGTACGAGGTAGCACCGACACAGACACAGCCACACACACACCGAACGCATACACAAAGCGCATTATTTCGTCTGTCCGTCCGAATTCCCGTAAATGCGGATATCTCATCATCAGTTGGGCAATTAGTGAGCCATTAGTCTGGCTACTCACTGGAAAAAAATGTGAGCCACTTTGTGAGTGAACATTTTGTGTACATCTGCAAAGATAATAAAACAATAACAGCACACACACACAAAATAGTGACTCGTTTGTGTGTGCGAACAGTGTCCGCACCTTTATCACGAAATGGTCATATTCGATCTATGTGTGCTGTGATGTGTTTTGTCCGTGTCAGACAGGTCACGCGGCGGTATCACACACACGGACCTGACCTTGACATTGACGCCGTGGTCAGACAGACTGACTGAGTGTAGGCAGTGATTGAGTGTGCAGAGTGAGCGACAGATGCGAATAGTTCTCTCGGGAGGACCACAAAACAAGGCATTGCAATCGATCGATTGATTCACTTCATTCCAGTAGTTCACCATCATCATTATTCGGTTATCGAGGAGAGAGAGAGAGAGAGAGAGAGAGAGAGAGAGAGAGAGAGAGAGAGAGAGAGAGAGAGAGAGAGAGAGAGAGAGAGAGAGGTGATGTACAAAGTAAGACAACGTTTGTCTAAACTCATGAACATAAACAAAAGTTGCACAATTTTGTGAACAATCGTGAATTAGACGAAATTTCACCGACAAACACACAAAGAAGCTTGTAATCACTCAGCAGGGCATTGTTGGACAATTTAAGCATATAATGATGTCCAGGGGACATTGGTCAGTATGTTCTGCTTTTGACATTTCAATTTTTACTCCAAGAGACACACAAAACTAAAAGGCAGAACCAACTTTGCGTTGCGACTCGACTTTGTAACCTAATTTGTGTCCAGTGAAGCAAAATAATTGAGCCAGGTATCGATCGATTGGTGATACAACAAGTTCAATGTTACCGACAAACAAATGGCCAATTGCAATGTTTGTTCGAACTTTGTGTTTGACCTCTCGCCGATCGGAACAGACTGACTGACCACAGTGTGTGTCCACTTGTCCACAGTAGTAATTGGTTATGTCCATACAGTCTGGTAGATCAAGTGCACACACAGTACACACAAGCCGGAAAGTCAAAGTCAGAGCATTCACATTGGGATTATATACATTCGGTTGGGTGCACTCTGTTTACCGAACCAATCGAACCGTTTAACCTATGTATATACACAGTTGGGTATAATTCGATTTGAACCGAATGTTTGCACTCGGTGTATGTGAACACTACTAATCGAACATCGAACAGAACAAGTTGATACTTTATATGATGGATTGACTCGATTCGGTGCGAGACCACTCTGTATTGACATTGACATTTCAATGTCACCAAACATTTACATGAATCACTCATTTTGTGTCCGGCATGGAACACAACACTTTGAACAGCTCAAATTAGATTGAGACATGTGAGTAAAAATATGTATATTTGAAGTGACATTAGACACGAGATGACATTTGCATGTTCAACTTACTTTGTGAACACATGAACACACTGCCTCCGAACCGTGTGCGAATATTTCCACCGGCGTTCATCATCATCGTAATTGGCCATATTGAATGATGTGCACTTGTGTGTGTGTGCCATTGTGTGACTCAAGTGAAACTCAACACCGCAGAGCAGCGCGCGCTCTCGCACAGTGCACACACAACACACACAGAGACCATAATTGCAATGCAAATAGCATTAGGGCACTATTGGTGGGGTGAAAGTGTACCGTCCCTCTCAATCACTCGCACTGTCCATCGCACCGGTGGAGGCTTCTTTTTTGTGTGTTTTCCTATTTGAGGGCACAGTTGTATGGATTGTTCCATTTGTCAATGGAAGAGCGGACCGAACAGTTGTGTGGACTGTCCTTTTAATTAAGCCGTGATTGGTGACTGTGTGCGAGTGAGTTGTCAGCGCCAATTAGCCTAAACTCGATTCGAGTGGCAAGATAGAGAGGTGATCTGTTGTGGTACCAGTGAGATTCACCGCACACGAAGGTCATTCAATAAGTTTGTTCACTTGTGGGCGATCGTTTTGGCAATTACAAAAGTGAAGGAATTGCTGAACAGTCTAACACACTGAGTGCAGATGTCAATGTCTGAGTTTGACTCATAAATAACATCTCATTCTGTCGCTCTCTTTCTCTCGACTTTCCTCAACTTAGCCTCACTACAATGAATCAGTGAGTTGTGTGAGTTGGAGGAGGAAGGAGGAAGGAAAGAAAGAATGACTTCCACGAAGAATTATGACTCGCCGTGTGTGGTGTCATCGCAGTTGTGTGGTGAATGGCCACCGAACCAACCAGACAGAGACAATAACCCGACAGATGTGCACAGAGTGACGATGTTCAAACGTGTGCGCGACCAGTGACCATTGACCAATGACCAGTGTCCGGTCGGTCATAACTCGCATGTGAGCATAGAGCACACACATGAGATGTATGTGACCAATCGAGTCAAATATGACAAGTCGAGTCAATGTTCGATGTGATGCAGTTAAAGTCAAACACACCATCCAATTCGAACCAATTGGTCAAGCAGTGAGACAGAGATAGAGACAGAGCAGAGGGACACATGACAAATGAGCACTTGATTGGCTTGACCGAGTGCGTGTGTCTGTGTGTGTGCTCATGTTGACTGCTTGCTCGTTTTCACTTTGGCTTTCACTAATCCAATTGGGCCTTGTTCTAAGCTAATTTGTTCTCACTCTCACGGACTTCATCGCATTCAATTTACAAATTATATTTAATGACGCGACTGGGTGGGAGGGTGGTGCTGTTGATGCTGGTGATGGTGCACAAAGAGAGAGAGAGAGAGAGAGAGAGAGAGAGAGAGAGAGAGAGAGAGAGAGAGAGAGAGAGAGAGAGAGAGAGAGAGAGAGAGAGAGAGAGAGAGAGAGTCACTCATCATTAGCGTAACGCATTCCTCACTCAGCACACGCAACACACACAATTTCCTACTAATTCCGAAATGACTTTCGATTTTGATTTAGTGTTCACTGTGTCGTCTGAGTTTTATTTGTCGTTCAATTAGTGCTGCTTGCACATCACATATTTCATCACTTTGACGGTCATCACTGTTCAATCACCGATTAGGGCAATGTGTCTAGACGGTGGTGCACACTCGGACACTGTTTGTTTGCTATTGTTCTTTGGACTGTCTAGACACAGGATTCTCTATGAGTATAGGTCTATTAGTAGGTGGTCCACTTGATGTGACCAATTTTCGGCTTAACTCGCTCTCTCGCGCGGTACGTTCAAAAGAACACTTTCACTTGTGGCGGAACATTCGAAATAGAAAGTGTTTGTCTGTGCATTCTCGGAATGTCAATCCTCACAAGAATGCACGGACCATTTAGCCTGAGCAATGCTAAGAACTCTTTTGTCGGTACAGTTGACTAATTGTGTAATTGGCACATTCGGGTACTACTGTCAAATATTGTTTATTTGCTATTGTTCTACTCTCGTATTGTTCTACTTATTGTTCTACTCTCTTATTGTCTCCCATTTGAATTGCGAGTCTCACGAGTCTCATCTCCCCCGTTCGATCCTCTGCCAGATGATACAACACACGGTCATGGTCCATTAAGTGCGTCTGTTTGGACTATCTTTTAATTTGTGTGCCAATTTGCACTGCACACAGACACGCGGCACAGTCAAAGCATCATCACCGAGACGCATCACCCAGCCAGCAGCACTCGATTCACCTCTTGCCACCAGCTGAACCTCTCAACCCCTCACCTGCACACCTCAGTACCTGTGTGTGTGTGTGTGTGTGTGCAGTACTACTAATAGTTTTCCCGTGAAGTAAGCCAATTAAGGTGGTCAATTGAATGTGTGTTGTGATGTTTGCCCAGTACGTACAACTAACGAGTGGGAATGCAATGTCGAATGTTGTGGTGCGGATCTGTGCGGTAATGTGGCCTAATGAGTGGTGTTGGCGCGTTGGCGGCACTGGCTCAGCACTCGGCACAGCACCTCACCACCACTGGTGCCTCAACAACCGTCCTGTGCATGAATTATTTATCTGTCCACTTATTTACGAGTGCCATTACTTTTGACTTGTCTTGGTCTTCTGGCCAATGAGGAACACATCTGCCTCAATGCGCGTTCTGTTTGACTGGTGCACACACACACACACACAGACACACCACATTCTTGTGAATCGAACAAACCGAGCGTCACTCTCTTCTCGAGAACTAACCAACCAACCAACTCTTCGTGCGGACCAAATGATGAATAGACACACGAGTCCGCCGCTGACTGTGTGACTAGTGTTCAGTCAGTTTTTTTGGTTGCGATTTTTTTTTGTTGGGTTGGTGGTTCCTTCTCACAAACGGAGTCATCGTCTTTTCCCTTGCTGCAACAAGAGTCGCGTTTGTTGTCCGATCGAATGAATTATGACTGTCTGGTGAGTGAGTGAGCTAGAGACAAGCAAAGGGTGCAATACTCGAACGAGTGAATGAGTGTTCAGTTGACTCCACCAGAATCGCCACTGTGCACTCACACAGAACATACACACAGAACACATTTAGTACTCATCTGTCAAGTGTTGTGTTGGCTTGTCTAATTAGTGACTCCGAGACACTACGAGACAAGACACTACTATTTATATTATTGTGGCACTTGTCACTGCTGATATTAGCATCGTCTCTCTCTCTCTCTCTCTCTCTCTCTCTCTCTCTCTCTCTCTCTCTCTCTCTCTCTCTCTCTCTCTCTCTCTCTCTCTCTCTCTCTCTCTCTCTCTCTCTCTCTCTCTCTCTCTCTCTCTTTCTCCCTCTCAGTGTGTATTGCACTGGTTTGTCGGTGGGCTTTGATGCTTTGGCAATTGAGCATTGAGAAGGGTTAATTCATTACAATCGAATGCCAATTTCCTGATTGAGTGCATCTAGTGCACAGATCAGCACACGCACACATAAACACACACACACACAGCTTCATCCAATTGGATCGGATTTAGAACGGGACACGTGTTCGATGTTACTCCAATTGCAACCGGCAGTAGCCCACTTTCTGAACCTGTGTTTGCCCCCATCCCCTACCCGATCGGTCTCATTTTTTGCCTATTAATAACAGTCAGTCAGTTGGCCGAGCACTCATGCACCACCCTACCCCACACGACCCTAGGGTCTCCCTCATTTGGGTCGCATTAATCTCATTATTGTTATTGTATGTATTTGTCTGGCCAAGCCTCACCCGTACGGTGGCCGACCACTTGGAACGGTCCCGTGTGGTGGATGTGAATGGATCACACTCGTCTCGAGTCATTCATTTCGTTCGGTCCATTTAGCCGTCGGACGCAGCACTCACTCTCACGTGTGTGTGTGTGCATACTCTCGATCGAGACACGCGAATGGGGATTTAACCTTGCCCTGCCCCGGTTCGAGTCAGTCACCAGGCCAGTCGAGTCGCCCTTTTTTGCCGTCTGCCCGACCGTGTCCTGCTGGAACACGAGACCAACTCGACGATGTGACGCGTGTGCACACACAAACCGAGACACATCGAGACACACCGAGCACTGATCACCAGTGGCTCGATCACCGTGCGTGCACCATCACCACCACCAGCACCACCACCACCACAACCATCTCCATCACCATCAGCGCACACAGCAGCAGCAAGGTCATAGGTCAGCACAGCAGCAAAGCAGCACTCTCTGCATCCTGCTCTCTGCTCGACCCTCTCCGACTGGCTGCAGTATTGAATGGCCATTGTCTGTGCAATGTGCGCACTAATGACCATCGACCTTGAGGATGACACCAAAGCAAGCACAGCACACACAGGCACAGGCACTCACACTGACACTGGTGCACAAGGCACTGACATTGACCGAGACGATTGTGCCTTGGTGGTGGTGACTGGTGATGTGAGTGGACGGTGGTGGATGGTGCCGAGTGATGTCCTCTGCTCGACGCCCAATCCGGGGACAGTCAAGTCACTTGTCACCGACACACTGTGCCCACTTGTACTTGTGTTGCCTGCAGAATGTGCAGCAGTCCCGTGCGGACGGACAAGTCCGACCAACTCACTATCTAAGGTTCGAGAGCGAACACAAAAAATGGCCATTCATGAGCACACTTGTACGATAAGACACAACGAACGAATAATATATCCGAGTGAGATCAAAGCACAGACCCTCTCCCACCGAGTTTATGACCGAGATGATCGTTTTATGAGTATTGCATAATCGATGGGAGGTCAACACACACACAGGCGAGTGCACAGTTGCATCAGTGCGGCGACATTGTGCTCAATTGTGTTAGTTTGTGTTCGCAGTTAATTGTTCTCTATTGTTTACATTGATTACTATCCTTTGTCTGTGTTTGCATTCTATTTGCACAAGCAATCGTTTGTTTGTTCAATTCATTCAACAACGGTCTCATTTAATTGCAATCACGTGTGTGTGTGAGTCCATTGAGTCCAGTGATGTCGTCGTGCCTAGCTTCTGGCACTCACTTGTGCCCTCACACCCTTTGGTCTAATCGATGTGGTCAAGTGGACCGCACGGTCACCCTCCACCTCCTCCTCCTTCTCCTCCCGCTCAATCTGCAGGGGTTCGTTGGTTTGGCACTGAGCACCACACAGATCAGGTCAACTCCATTACTGACCGGCTGACCATACTGTCCAGTATGTGCTAATGTGTGCACCGTCGTGTCGAGTTGGTTCGTTCACGCGACGTCCATTCTTTGTGTGTTTGAATAAAGCCAACCAACATGCACGCCATAGGGTGGAATGCCTCCGTCACACAATCCACAATGCCTCTAGCTCACTAATCGTCCCTCCAGCAGAGTGTTCCACTACAAATGTCCGATGTGCCTCAATGCAGCCGCCAATGCAGAGACTCACTCACACACAGAGCGAACCTCTCTCAGCCATTGTGTGTCTGCCAATGTGCAGCTGTCGTTCTCGCTCCTCTTTCTCTCTTTCTGTGTTTGAGCACTCACACCGCCGACAGTCGACTCACTCAAGTCAGTCTCACTTTGCACGCCGACCAGTACAGTGAGCTCACAATCACACCAAGACTCTAACTCTGCACTCACTGAGAGTCTCGCTCCGTACAGAACAGCAGAAGAGAAGCCTGGCGCCAAATCTTAGCGCAAGTGACAAACAGGTGTGTGTTTGTGTGTGTGCCTGTGTGAGTCAGTGACCAAGTGTCCGGAATCGAACAAGAAGAAGAAGACGACGACGACGACCAAGCCGAAGGAATCCACTTTTTTCGCTACTTCACCACCACCACTCGTCGTCACTCTGTTCGACTGTGTGACCT
Source organism: Rhizoglyphus robini (assembly GCA_023373905.1). Lineage (NCBI taxonomy): Eukaryota > Metazoa > Arthropoda > Arachnida > Sarcoptiformes > Acaridae > Rhizoglyphus > Rhizoglyphus robini. Next base: position 4,598,854 of record JAKIJQ010000008.1, on the reverse strand, counting down.
GTTCGTGGCTGTGTGTAGCTCACTGGCTGAGTGCATTGCCGAGTGCCATGACATTACACGCTAATACACAGACACACTCGGCACAAAGAAGAAGAAGTCACCACGCCGACCAACGAGCAGAGCGTTAAATGACTACCGAGAACGCGAGCTGTGGCCGAAACAGCAACCGAAACTTAGCTGACACATACACCACCACGACTACGACACATCACATCACATCATCTCGGCATACAAAAACGCATTGACAAGCAACAAGCCGAACCATTCACATGAAGCCGAAAGCCGAACTTCGATCGGTGTCACCAGTGAGGCGAGAAGCTGAAACTAATCGTCCACTTAATGCCATTTGTTAGCTTTGATCGTTGCATTAGTCGTGTTTTGTTCTTCTTCTACTACTCGCAATTCTTCATGCTACGTTTCTATGTGAGTGTGTGTCCGTGTCAGAGGACACATATGCATACATTGATAATGCCAAAGTGTGAGCTAATCTGATTGTGTGCATTGCACTCACACCACCAGCAACAATCCTCATCGGCATCATTTGAGCTGTGTATGCGTTTGGTGGTTGTGTTTTGGTTTTGTTGTTCACGATCATCCATTGCATCAAGTGTGTATGAGCACTCATTATGTGTTACCTGTCCGTTCATCATTGCCTAATATATTGCCAAACAGCAAGTGAGTGGAGTGAGAGTACACTAGTCAAGTCCATGTGATCGATAACCTCACCGCTCTCACCTTTCTCCTCTACTCTACTCTCTCCTCCAAGTGTCAACTTATCCTTGTGCTGTTTTGTGTCTCTGTCTGTGTGTCCATAGTCACTTTTGCCTCACTTCAGGCCGGGCCACTATCGCTTCACTATCACTACTACACTTGAGGACTACAGCCAAAACGACACCTCAACGTTCGTTCATTTTACTATTCCCTCGACGGTAAGTGTGTTGTCTTGCTTGTTGTCCAGTTCGGTTCTTACTCGAGCGCGCGCGCCTCTTCTATTGTCTTTCATCACGTAGCAACATGATCATTTAGTGTGTGCCTTTAGTGCTGCACACTGCACACACAGAATTATGAGAGTGCTGAGAGGTTTTATGACGACCATCAAGCCTCACTGGCCTATTGTCGGTGAATGAGTGTGTTCGAGTGGTGTAGTGTTCGGCTTCTTAGCTCGGCTCTCTCATAGCCTACAGGCACAACAAATTACTGCACTCTGTGTGCAACAATGCCAGTACAACAAGTCACTTAGCGTGCTTGTGTGTGTCTTCTGTCTATTCACTAATTCCTGTGACCGACCGGTCTATTGTCATTCTTGCCTAATGACTCATTCTATTCGATAATAATATGAACTTGTCATATGAATTTGAGTTATACCATATTGCTCTCTCTCTCTCTCTCTCTCTCTCTCTCTCTCTCTCTCTCTCTCTCTCTCTCTCTCTCTCTCTCTCTCTCTCTCTCTCTCTCTCTTCGTTGATTGTCTATGCAAATAGAACTGATTCACGCGCGGTGTGTCTTGTCGCGTCTCTTGTCTGTTCGCCTGTTTGCCTGAATGTGAATGTGCTAAATGGCATCTTCATCAGCATTGATCATTATTGCCGCTTAGGTTTACGGCTCGACAGAATGTGCTCCTGTCTCTGTGTAAGTAGAATCGAAATGCAAAATGATAAATATGAATGTCATTCTTCTTAGACTGTGTGCTTGATTCTAAAATGAAAAGTGAAATATTGACAGACTGAGAGTGGCGATGTGCTGGGTTGGCTGTTGCTGCTGGCGATAGCGTTGATGATGATTTAGTCCTGTGTGTGTTTGTTCACATTCGAGAGTCAACAAACTGTACACAACCAAAACACATTGCTATTTGTGTGTGTGTGTTGAAGTGTCCGTCCACACTAAGACAGGCCAATAAAAGTTTGCATGTGTGTGTGTGTGTGTGTGTGTGTGTGCTTTGTCAATTTTTAATATAATAAAAGAATCGAATCTCCACTCCACTCTCGACTTGACATTTCGTTTCGTTCATTTTGGGTGTGCGAGCATCTACCATTGAGCAAATAATAAATATATTGAGCGATTCGTGTGCAGATGTGCACTTGATCATTGAGTTGTCTGCTGTGTGCCGGTAGCCCATCTCGACCATCTCTCCTACTGTGCTTATTGCCTGTGACAATGGCCATTACACCATAGCAATCACCACCACCACCTGTAAGCCGCAGTGCACAGTACAGCACACATTCTGCAAATCATCTGCCGAGTGCACAGTTTGACTTTCACTCTGCTCGAGTGCTAATCTCTCTGTCTGCGCCTCTGTGTGCCCGTTTTGTCAATTCGGTTCTCACACCTGATTACATACTGATTCGCCACAGATTTCATCACTCTCTCGAGAAGTGTATGCATACTCATCCTGGTGATGATGATGATGATGGTGATGGTAGTGTGCACTTCACACGGTTTGTTGGGCTCGTTTGTCTGCTTATAGACAAACTCGAGGGGTACTACGTACGTGTTTGTGTGTTTGTGTGTTTGTGTCTTGGTGTCTTGTGTCCAGTGCCGCGCGAGGTGCACGGTAAAGTTGCTGTCTCGGCAGCACTCGCTCACTCACTCAGTCTGTCTCCCAGCAGTGAGCACCAATGTGAGCGAGTGCAAATTGTGAGCGAAAATGAGGGACAGAAACGAACGAGAGTGCAGCCAGTTTGACCTGGTCATTAGCGTGATTTGCCACCGAGTCCATCTCTCTCTCTCTCTCTCTCTCTCTCTCTCTCTCTCTCGGCCTGCCTGCCACCGCTGCACGACCTCAACTTTCCAGTGAGTCATTCCGACCAGTGCACGTCCTCGCTTGTCCGTCGCTCATATGTGCCATTTGCCGTCCTCGTCCTTTTTTGTGACTATTTGTCCCCTCTGGTCGTTGCCCTGATGGTCCGAGGCCCCGAACGGACTCTCACGCATTTACATTTGTGTGTATGTATGAATGTGCACATGATTCGGGGCCCGTTGATCGCCCCGACAATTGCGGTGCAATCGAGACAGCAGCAGCAGCACACAAACGAACAAAAACCATAATCACACATTCACGCATTGTGACTAGAACTTTACTTCCCCACACACACACATTCCTACTACTGTTGTTGTTCTTCATGTGCATTTGCTTGTGTGTATTTACTCGAGCGAATGTGAGCTGTCCTGTTTAGGGTGCTCTCACCCAAGCACTATCACTCACTGCACTTCTGCACTATTGGTCACTCAGATATGACCAATAATTTGTGTGTGTGTGTGTCTATGTCTGTGTGTGTGTGTGTGTGTTATAATTGACCCTCGGTTTGGCCATTCAATTGACAGTTGATTGATGGAGTCGATGCTCGCAGCACAGCACACAGCATCAATTGGCACTCATTGACCAGATGATCATCTTTCATTGCACTTGATCAATGTGTGCATGTGTGTGCATGTGTGCATGTTGCCACTTGCCACACACTGTTCAATTGCCTTTCAATTGAGGGGAATTTATTAATAATGATGATTCCACTTAAATCAGTGAAATACAGACAAACTCATTGTACGACCTGGCACATTTGTACATTTCACTCAATACGTAGATGCAACTGTGCACATACAACAAAAGTTATCTCTACATTTGACATCTCGACACTATTCGAAATTCGATTCGATCTATTTATCTTACCAACAATTTGTCTGCCTGTCAGCGTTTTACATAATAAATATTTATTCAAATCTCTAAGCTGTGTGCATTAGTAGTACGTAAGTAAGTGAACTGTGTTTGTTTGTATGTTATGTTAAAGTATCGCAAATGTCACCAATCTAGTTGTTCGATCTATTCAGCCTTGGAGCATTTGCCTTTTAAAGCATTAGATGTGTGCTCTTTATCGAATATGTTCAAATTCAATGTGTGTTCGAGTCACAAATCACCCTTGAACACAGACACACTCACACGTACATTTACCTATTAGGGCCATTTGTCAAGCGTGCGGCAATGTGTCCATTTGTGTCTGGTTGTGTGTCCTCTTGCACATCAACCTGTCTCCTCTTGTATTTTGTTTTCTATTTGTGTGTTGTGTTGCATTGTCTGACTGGTCTCATTTGTCTCCATTTGTGTATTGCATTGTTTTGTTCAACACTCAGAACTCATCTGTTCATCATTTGTCTTGTGCGAGTGTGTGCTATTGTCTTTATTTATTTGTCATCTTGTCAAGAGTGTGTACACTTTTTCCCTTACACTTGTGATTCAATGATCGCACTTCCTACATGCAATACACACAACTGTGATTGTGTTTTGTTCGATTCCTGTTCAAGGTAGGAACACAAAATTTCTATACGTTGAATAGATTGAGAATTGATTGAACTAATGTGGAGAACTTGTGCGCTCACCTTTGCTACACCTCCTCTTTCGAACGATATCACTCGATCGGATCTATGTATTATTTGCAGTTATGATTGTGTGTGTCATAAGTACACACAAACAAACACACACACACGCACACTTGACTTGTCTCCCTACTTGACTGTCATTGATATTATGTTCGATATATATATGTCATATCATCCTTGTGTTTCGGTATAATAATAATCGCAACACCACCACCAAATCAACCATTTTGTTAACCGAAAAAACTTTCCACTCCACCTGAGATGTATCAAATAGTTCAATTGGTGCACTAAGCCGCAATCAAGCAACCCAACCGCCATTTACCTCTCTTAGACAGACAGACAAAGTCAGTCAGTCACTCGGCCATATTGAACACTTCACTTGAAACGTTTCCATTCCATCGAGAATCGATTTATATTATTTTCACTTTAACGATTAATATTTACACAGAACGATTGGAGGGTTTTCTTTCTTTTTCTTTATTCTTAAAAATTGACGGATTGTTCCATCTGGAACGTTCACCACAAAAAATGGGTCAACGCAAAAGTCTCTCAATTTTGAATCGCTTCAAATCATTAGATTCTAATCCCGGAAATTAAATGCACCGAATGTCTATATTAATATTCTTTACAAAATTTTCCACACCACACCTGGAAAGTGTTACTATTTTAATGATTCCGGACTTGGAAGGAAGAGCTCGCTCCGTATCAAATAGAAGTTTGTTGTTGTTGTTGTTGTCATCATTATTGGCCTGATTGTCTGTTTGATTGTGCGTTTTATCATTTATTATTAAATGGCAATTTGATTCCGCGCGATCTCTTCTTCTTCCCTTTCAGGCTCACATTACGTTCTTTCTACTCATATTATGTGGGTCAATTCACAAGTTGCTCACTGTGTCCAGTGAACGGATTGGTGATTAGTATAACGAGGACTTTTGTGTCTACCTGGTCGAGTGGTGGTATCGATAGTTTGCTAAGTGTGGCACAGACACTTTTTGGTGTGGCTGTGTGTGTGTGTGTGTGTGTGTGTGTGTGTGTGTGTGTGTGTGTGTGTGTGTGTGTGTGTGTGTGTGTGTGTGTGTGTGTGTGTGTGTGTGTGTGTGTGTGTGTGTGTCTGCTGATTATGATCTATACATTCGGTTGAGTGTCTGTGCCCCATAGATGTTCGATCGAATCGAGTGTATGTGTCAGTTTGATTTATTCGTGTGAAATTTCTCTCATGCCCGCATTCACCGCACACACATTTCACTTGATTTATGGTTAACATTTACTACTCACAGTGCACTCCACACATTACGAGCCTAATTGACCGCGAACCTAACTGTCGAACTTGACTTTTGAATTTGCCTTCGTTTGCTGCCTTGTTTCTATTGATTAGATTCTCTCGCCAAGAAAGAAGTCTCCGTTAGTCAGTTCATTTGTTGCCGCAATGTGGAATGTGTGAAACTTTAGTGTTCACCTATCACTTCTCCGACAACCGAACACAGTTAGTTAACAGTTCAGACAGATGGTTTTTTACGAATGTCCGTTTGGACGTGTGTGTTGATGGTCAATTCCGATCGTTAATTATAACAAACTTTCAATTAGCCACTACACACAAACTGACACAAACAAGCACCGCGCTCTCACCTGGGTTTAACAAAACCACACGATTTCGACCCGGACAGGTGTTGTTCAATATATTTGTAAACATTTTTCTCTCCTCTACATGTACAATTAACTCATTATGTATGTGCCTTTCATTAGTGAAATGAGGTAAACTCTAAATGTTCTACAATTTTTATTTATGTGTTTACCCAAATGTGTGTGAACAATGTAAAACAATGAGCTATTTGAATGATTCAATTAAGTAATAATAAACAACAATGAAATGGGAGACGGGGAGAGAGATTATCAGAAAGGGAAATAATATCGAATAGATTAGTGCACACACACACACGGGGATTAAGTGAGTTTTCAAGTGAATTGATCATAAATTGAGCGATTCGATAAAGCACTGATTCGAAATATGAACTGTTCAAAACAATTGAAAGTGATTGCCTTTGCATTTGAGTGGATAGGCGTGAATGGTCACTTGGATTAATGTGCTCGTAATCAATGAATTACACGATTGAGCACAGACAGACAGACTGTGAGTGGTGTGATGAGAAATGACCTCACTCGAGAGTGTCATATTTTGTGTTCGCCTTCTTTTTGTGTGTGTCTTTTAGTGTTAGTTCGTATGGTGTTCGTTCGTTTCGTATGGTTTCCTCCGTACGGTGTTCGTTCATATCGTTTCGTTCATTTCATTTCGTTCATTCACTTATGTCATGTAACGGGTTCAATTCGCTCGATCATCAGTGGCTCATTAGGCGACTGTCGCCCTCGCCCCATGTTGGTGGTCATTGGCTCAGTGATCGGGCATAGTCTCTTCGCGCCATCTCAATCTTCATCTCCATCACATCACCAACGCACAATTTGGCGGTGTGACAAACCCACGCACTCGATGTGTGTGTCTGTGTGTGTGCTCGAGATTGCTCGAGATGGTGTGACATGCCATCTCCCAAGCCACCAACCCCACCGTCACTCACCAACTCGACTCTGTCTGTCTATTCAACAACTGTTCATCAAGTAGTGCCACACAACTCAACCAAATCGAACACACTCCACACTCTACACTTCACTCATTTAATGAACATGAACATGCCAGTGTCATGACTATGTCCAAGTCTCGATGTAAATGTACAACCAAACTGTCGAATGTCACTGTCATCATCACACAGAGGCACACACAGCCACTGTTGTGTTTTTGTTCATGCACATCTTTTACTTTTTCTACTTGTTCGTGTTCTGTCTCGAATTGGTTAATTAGTGCAACATACAACACATTGCACGTTAATCATTCACCCCATGCATGGAATGTTCAATGTGTCTGTGCTGCATTGTTCAATGCTCATTGTTCACTGTTATTGTTCATTCATTATCTAAACTAAACTAGACTGTGCGGTGACTAATTGGTGATCTAATTAGAATGACCGCCATGATACGCAGACAGAACAAAAACAAAACTGAAATTCTACACACACTAATTGACTGCTAATTGAGCGTTTCGCACATTTCGCGGATAGTTTTGTCATTTGTCATTTGATATCAAAATCGAATAAATCCATCATTTGATTAGAGAGATATGAGTGTGTGACAGTATACTTTGAAAAGTTTTGCGTCAATCTGATGAAATTCGAAAGTTGATTAGACTTATGAAAGTTACTTACTGAATTAGTAATTCGGTTTCGAATTTTTGATTTGGGTTTGGCCCTCTCTCTCTCTCTCTCTCTCTCTCTCTCTCTCTCTCTCTCTCTCTCTCTCTCTCTCTTTCGCAAAATATTTCACAACTTTGGTTCTCATATTTGAGTGCCAACACTGACACAAAACTTTTGCACTCACCCTGTTTTGTACATGTTGCAAGTGTCCAACGCTGATGCTAATCTCAATTCGAATTATTAAATTATAAAGTATAATAATGTTGAATTGATTACTTTTTCTTTGTGTTGTTTTGTTTTGATTTGATTTAATTTCAACCGAATCAAGATGAAGAAATATATTTATTAATATTTGTGTCTTTAAGGTTATCTCACTTAGACTTTGATCTCTCTCTCTCTCTCTCTCTCTCTCTCTCTCTCTCTCTCTCTCTCTCTCTCTCTCTCTCTCTCTCTCCCTCTCTCTCTCTCTCTCTCTCTCTCTCTCTCTCTCTCTCTCTCTCTCTGTTTTGGTGTTCTGTTTGTTGTTGTTGCATTTCGATTAAATATTAAATGCACATTCCGGTGGTGATTTAGATTTGTGAACATTCAAACATGCAGACACTCACCATCGTCGTCTGTCAATCGATGGCCATTTAGTGCCATTTTGTTCTTGTTATTGTTATTATGCACTCTTTTTGCATATTATCTCGTGTGGACGGACATTGGTGATTAGACTTGTGTGTGTGTGTGTGTGTGTGTGTGTGTGTGTGTGTGTGTGTGTGTGTGTGTGTGTGTTCACTTTTGAGTAGACTACCACGCATAGGAAAAAAACTCAGTGATCGGAGAGTAGTCGTCTTTGGGAGTACATTGATGTGTCTGTGTGTGTGCATCGAGGCGATCTTCAGAGATTTGCACTCGATAATTAAAAAGAGAGAGGCTATAAAATGCTAATTAGTGAGTGTTCTGTTGCTGTGTGTGTTCTGCTTAGTATTCACACTATCGCTATTCGAGTATCGCTTTGAGTCTCTCTCTCTCTCTCTCTCTCTCTCTCTCTCTCTCTCCTCTCTCTCTCTCTCTCTCTCTCTCTCTCTCGGGTCGTGTCTTCTTCGATGGTGGCTAATCGCTAATGCATTCACATGCACACAACCTATGCACTTCGAACTTGTTCACACACAGTCACACTCAAACACAAAATCACTTTGCGTCTGCATAGTTTCGATGATGCTTTCGCTCCATCAAACATTGAAATCATTCAAATCATCTTATGAATCAAATGCATTCAACATCATCAACTCCTCTCTCCTTTCAATAGTAAAACTTTATATACATGCAAAAAGAGTTTTCCCCCCTTAACACTTCATTTTGTTCTCCTTCTTCTTTTCTTCGTCTTCTTCATTTCAATTCAAATCTCATTAGAGTTAATTTGCATTTTCAATTTCTAATTACACAACACACACACGAGTTTGAATGATTGAATGATTTATTATTGAAGAACTACTCTGTGTGTGAGTGCTTCCTCTTGAGTATTTCACTTTGAGTGTTTCTGTTTGCTGTTGAGAAGGAGTCTAACGAACGCGCGCACAGCAGCGTCGGAGATTACTTTTAATTACTGCTAATTGGATTTAGTGCTTTTTTCCTCCTCTTCTTTCTATCCAATCGAAAGCATCGCTCATTAGCATGATTGCACTCGAGTTTAGTGTGTGTGTCGTCTCGTAGAGTGGAGTGCATGTCGTCCGGTGTGTAATGCATCTGTGTAGAGTAGTGTGATGTGGTCGCCAGGTTTTTTGTTCAAGTGTGTTTGATGTGTTCATCATCATGATATACCCTTCAGTGCACAGCTCTACCCCATCACCGCTCACCATCTGCACACTTCATTGAGCTATCCAATCTATCTCTCATGTATCCATGAAATATATCTCTCTTGTCTGTTGTGAGTCACCACCTCGAGCGAGCCTTCACCTTGAAAGCGGTGTTCACATTGTGTCGAGTATTATCTCACTCAAAGGGGCAAGTCAATTTGATTTGTGTGTTCGGTGTTCACTGACACTGTCAATCAAATTATCTTCTCACTTCTTTTCATTCGCCCTTTTTCAAAGCACAATCACTCGATTCTGTGTTGGTTAACCTTCCGATGCCCGCGTAGGGTCAAATTGACCCCAAAGGCCACATTAAGCTCGTTTTCTCAAAAACTACTCAACCAAAAATTTTGGATTTTTTTTCTAGCTGACTTTTAGAATGTTTACTTTAATCTGAACCCAACTTGTTTTTTACGTTTTTCGGAAAATTCTAAGTCCGCCCATAGAGAATGCATTGTGGGGTCACTTTGACCCCCACATGGGCATCTATGTAATTTTTTTCACGTGGGCATCGGAAGGTTAATTCTAAAGTGTATGTTCACCGTAAATTAAATTGAAATCAAATTAACTTCTATTGCGCAATGTGTGACGCGCTTAACTTAACACACTTCAAAACGAGACAAAGAAAGAATAAGATTGATTGAGGCACTCAGAGAGTGCATTTGCTATGCTCATCACTTCTTCACTTTGCAACTCAACTTCAACTCAAGTTGATTGTATAATTTGATTTGGATGAGAGACTTGTAATTAAGAAAGTGAATTGAACTCGAGAAACTGTTTGAGATTGAATGAAAGAAGAAGAGGAAAGCGTGAAATTGAAAGTTTCGAATGTGTTATTTAGTGCTTTGACATACAAAACAGATACTCGTCATAATATACTATCGAGGAATTGAGTTCATTTCGTCAAGAGTGTCTTATCTGTGTGTTTTGCAAATAAAAAGAAGAACACAAAATGGAAGAAAAGAGACAGAATACAATTTGAATGACATTTGTGTGTCTGTGTCTGTATCTGAATCACCAAAATGTAAATGTTCGCATGTGGCTCACACACGACGATCGAGCAGTGAGGCGCATCAACAAGTGCATGCACACACTTTCTTCTGTCTGTTTGCCGTTTTAAATGTTGTAGTACTAGCTATTCCATTCAGAATTGACTTAAATTGAAATTTCATTACCATTCGAAACTTTACACTTTTCGTTATTTTGTACATTTTATCTCAAAATTAACACGAAATCAAACACACGAAATCTTTCAACACTTCTCATGAATATTATATTTTGTCTTCGTAATCAAATAAGCTTAAGCAAATACAAAATGCAGCAAAAGAAGAGAAGTATCATTTGAGTTTATGATTGACATTCGAATGTGTCTGTGTGTTTGTTCGTGCATGCACAGGCAGATGCAATCAAGCACACACTCACACACAGCACATCTGTGTCCGACTGTAAACATTAATGCATTAACATTGCAACAAACAGCAAAACAAAACACAACGAAAAAAACGAGTCAAACGAGGCAAAACAAAAACAAACAAAACTTAACGGACATGTTAATTAATTTACATGTGTTTGCGTTTGTGTCTGTTAGTTAGGTGCATTATTAAGTTTTGCTTCAAGATTACTGTTCATTTGAATGGTTCTATTTACATAAACTTTCGGTACAGTTTTATTTTATTATGTAATGATGAGGGCAACACACAGACACACAAGCGACAGTCAAATTCATTAGTTAGCGAAATTATTACGCAATAACATTTCCGTTGAGTTTGAGAGAGAGAGAGAGAGAGAGAGAGAGAGAGAGAGAGAGAGAGAGAGAGAGAGAGAGAGAGAGAGAGAGAGAGAGAGAGAGAGAGAGTTGAGTTTTGTGTGCCCTTTAGGCTCAAGCCCCCATAAAGTCACAATATTTGTCTCGTACTGTTTTTTGAGTAAGTTATTACATTTCGATGCAAATCACCCGTGTCATGTCCATCTTTAATCTACTCTAGTGTGTGTGTGTGTGTGTAGTGTAGTGCATGTAGCCACTTCTGTGCACAATCTGTCAATTTGCCCACTGACCACTGGTCATCATCATCATAGTAGTGTTCACATCGAGTTTGAGTAGCATCATTTCTATGCGAACCACACACGCACAAACATTCAACACACACGAACATTAACATTATCGGACCATAAAGTTTCATGTTGTGTACGTTGTATCCATCAGTGACAAGACATACAGCTCACACACAGAGTGCACACACAGAAGCCTTCGAACAAATTATTCAAATGAACATCATCGCATTTAGTATGCCATAAACAGGAGACAACTTTGTTGCCAAGTCCCGAGCACTCTCGAGTCCGTATGATAAATTGCCCTGACAAGATAGTGTGCCCTCTCACTCTCACTAAGCAAAACCGAGTGCGCACAGATAAAAACAAACAAACAAAATGGTCACTGTACATGTTTTGTATAGTAAATAATATAATTCCGTTTATGTGCACTTTGGCTGACTGATTAATCGCTCAAAAAAGAAGACGAGAGCAGAAGAATGTAGTTCGAGGTTCGAATCGATCAGTTTTTTATTTGCTTTCATCTTCATTCCCACGTGATATATTAGAAACTCGAAATTGTTTTTGTTATTCCGTGCTGTGACAGAAACTAATCCAAGTTGCAATCGTCATTCATATAATAAATTAATTAATTGAGTGTTTAGTTGGGTTTGACTTTTAAATGCAATTGCGTGTGCATCTTATGAATTAATGTCATCATTCATTGAGTATGGTAATTTAGACGAATTCAAGGGTGATTGCATTCATTTATGATCAAATACTTTTGTTCTTGTTGTTTACTATTTGCAAGTCGAGGCAATAAAAAGTACTGTGTGTGTCTCAAGTGAACGAGCCATCACAAGTATGGCAAAGTTTAATTAGACTAAAGTCGTAAATTGATTCATCCGGTTGAATGTGTGTGCAACAAGCAAAACAATTCGCAACACAGACACACAGGCACAGAGTTTGATTGCTCAAATTAAGTCATTTCATTGGTGCTTTAGGAACATCAAATGTTTGTTTGAGTCTCTGTGTCTAGACGGTAGTGCTGTTTATGTTTGGTCAGTGGTCCCATCGAGCAGTGTTCACCTTGAACCTGTGTGTTTATTAGAGTCTTAGTCTTAGTTCAGTCATTTATTAGACACTGGCGAATATGTTGCCAGTTGCAGTTAGTTGTTGTGTGCACTGGTCAATGTAGAGCACTTAATTCCTCTCTCTCTCTCTCTCTCTCTCTCTCTCTCTCTCTCTCTCTCTCTCTCTCTCTCTCTCTCTCTTGCTAGTTCGCTCACTCGAACCCTCAAGTGGCAATTTGTTTGTCTAATTAATGGACTCCACGGAGAGCAGCAGCACTTAAGCAGCCAGGCAGGCAGCATCATCAGTTGAGCAGTTGTCCAATTGGCAATTGGATGTTACGTATTGCACAGACAGACCGACAGACACACACGAACAGTTCAATCATCTCCCTGAACGATCTCGATGAGCGAGCCATTTAGCACCCTAAACTCAAACAGACTGGCCAAATACAGTAGACGGACGTATGTAGCATTAGCAGGACTGTGTATTTGTCAATGTCCATTTCTCTCCACTTACTGCTCATCATCATCCATCGGGGATATTGCCGCGTAAAGGTTAATGGATAAGTTCAAGTGGTGATGGTCACAACAATCGAATGACCCAACACACAGACATTTGTTGTCTGTCCTAATGTGTACATCACCATTTGAGTAGAATCTTCAGTTTTGTGTCATCTCAATGCAATTTGTCTTGCCCCCCTGTCTTCTTGTTGGTCGGTTGGTGTGCTCGACAGTTGAGACAGACAGACCACTTTACTTCACATTACACTTACCGATCTCTCTCGGTTAATGTGAAGCAATCGAATGGTTGCACAAAAACACTAATAAAGTGGTCTAAATGCTTGTGTGTATGCAGTTCAATCAGCACCATCATCGCCACCGAAATAGCCATTTAATTAACGCGCTCGTATGTGCAATTTATTAGCCACAAATCACTAAAGTCATGAACGCGGTCGAACGCAACAAACACAACAAAAATACAACACAAAAACAACTAGAAACGACCTTTTCCGCCGAATGTGCGTTTGATAGCATTTGATGGCACATTTCATTGGTGACAGTGTGTCTCGATACATCGACTCCATTTGGCACACTCCGTCGGGCAAACAACGATAAACCAAAACTGTAGTAGCACGGTAATTAAATGTGCATTGCTAAATTGCCTTTTGATGCACTTCTTTTTGCTTTGTTGCTTAATCATTTTCACATTTTTCGCTTACTTACTTCAACTTCAACTGCTATTACTAGTTGTATTCGTTTGATCTATTTAACTTTTTTGCTAATGCAATTGACATTTGATACATCTGATTATGGACATCTTACCACACACTGTACACACTGCGAATGTCCTGAACGGTGGCACATTGACAAACATACATGAGTCTGCCAACCACACCACCAACCGGACAACTGATTTGTTAGTCAATTTAATGGTGTGTGTGCATGTCCTAATTAATCATGATATATTAATAGTGATCAGTGACAGAGAGGCGCCCAGAGGGCGCCCAGCCAGTGTCACTTGTAATGTGTCACTTAATTTAGGGACTTTTTAATGTTCGTGCTTTGACCTTGTCTATTTCTTGTTCTTCGAAATTACTTGTTACTTGTGCACTCTGCATTCGATTAATACTTAAAATACTGACTTATGAGGATAAACTTAACCAGTAATATGAAAATAGTGTAGTATTCGTTTTGTGTTGTTTCCTCGTAAGAATGTCTACTTCTATTTTCACTGTCATTTGGCCGTGTTTGTGTGATTGAGGCCAACTCGTGAGTTGAATCATCGTCTTAACATAAAGTGATTTCAATGTCAAACACCAAAAAAAGAAGACAACTTTATAAGTTACCTACTTATTTTATCCCTATCCACCAGTACACCATCTCTCAACATAATTAATTATTAGTTCTCTTCGGTGTGTTCGATTAATATTCGACTCATGTCGTAGTACTGTCTATTTTCATATTTGGTTGGTTCGTTCGTTTTGTATAACACAATCAAACTGGTTATATTATATTAGGTAGACGAACTCGATTACAGTTTGTGCATATGAATATCGTCTTGGAAAGTTTAGCTAGATACCAAACTCTCAGCAAACCCAGCACTAATTAACACTTTCAAGCGTCTGTCCAAGTCTTGGACATATCTGTCCGCTATCACAACACAATCTAACCTTTATCTAGATTAGAACACACACAAAATGCAGTCCGTCACCATTTAGATCATAAATCTACTGAAAGAGTTAATAAGTATGTCAATTCGGTAGCACTCACACTCGGTCACCTAATAGACCAATTAGCAGTAGGGCAGCAGCTGACTGACAAGGTAACTGTGTCATGAGTGTTGTCGTCCATTAAGTGGTTGGGTTGTGTGTTGTGTTGTGTTGATGATCGTTCGGTGAGTTAGTGTGGCACTCACACAAACTGTCGCCAGTGGCACTATGTCTGTGTCTGTGCTTCGAGTGAGTTATTATTAGGTAAACTCATCAAGTTCTCGGTCATGGACACATTCACAGTGCACTGTTTGTGTAGTCATAAACTTGTGAGATTACCTAATGGTGTGGTTCGCTATCTCCCCCTTTGAATCCTTCACCATCACAACATAACACAACACAAACTGAACCCTGCCCGTAAACTGTCAATTAGTGAGCTCTGCTGGTTGAGTGTATTGCAATATTCACACAATAACACACACACACAGACAGACATGCACACACACACATTCCAGCAGTAATAAATTGCGTGATTTAAATGGATTTTTAATTAGCAACACGCCAAAGTGTGCCTAATTGAATTAAGATTCACACACACACACACAGAGTGAGGCTCGATCACGGATGACGATGACGTTTACTGGGATAGCATGATCATCGTCCGACCAATGGCCTAATGATGAGCCTCTCTCGCTCACTCGTGTCTGTAAGCTTGTGTATGTGCATGCAATGTACTTTTCTGTGGCACTATTCGAGCTTTATTCGAGCTTTACATACACAAAAAATGATTGCAAACATTCATGCACATAGAGACCTCGTCAAAATGGTCTTCTTTACGGAAGCGTCTTTCGTGTGTTGAAGACTAAGACTGTGAACCAACTCTCCCAACCAGCCGAGCACACACACACACAGCAACGTAATCCTGTTTGGGTCACTTCTGTTTGGACATGTGATTAGAATCAATCAACTCGAGTGTTGTGTGTGTGCTCACGCTCTCGCTCAATCGATCGAACTCTGTTTTGATTTTGATAATTCAATTCGTCCGATAATTCCGAACTCGATAGTTCACCTTGAATTAACATTCTAATTTATTATTCCGGGTTCAAGATAATAATGCAATGATTGTTATCTAAGATTTGTGTTTGAATGTGCGCGCGGGGTGGAGAATGAGTTCAAAGTTCTTTTCACTACTAACTTTATTGTTTGTATTCTTCCTTTCGTAGAATAACACAAACAGAAATTGACTTTTGTCACACTGTGCCACTGAGTGCCACCACCAAGCAACAACGTCTCCCGAATGGATTAATTGTGTCATCGTAATTTGTCTCGATTGCAATTTTCTATTTGATCTCATATCAGTTTGGTGGACAGTGTGCCTATTTCACCTGCCAACAACATTTCCACTGTTGGTCACACGAACACTAACACACAAGTCCAAGTGCCAAGTGCCAACCAAGTGACCAACATCGGCATTGACCTGTCAACAATCGGAAAATTCTGTCCATTTGTCCATTGTGTTTTGGCTGTTATTTGTCTAATTGAAATCTACTCAACATTGCACTGGCACACACGAGAAGCTATATTTAATTGCTATTTGGGGTAAGTTATCCTTTTTGCGATACTTTTCCATTCGAGCAGCGAAATAAGTCGAACTCTCTCGGCTTAGTCGAACTCGCTCGCCCAATTTGGCTTTTTATCTGTAGTGTGTAATCGAGACTTGTGAATGAAGTAGTAGTAGTGAGTGTTTAATTGATTGTCTTGTGCCGACACTCGATACATAGCATACACACAGTCAGACACTTGCCAGCATATAAAGCTGATGGTGTGTTGATTGTGTGTGGTGTTAGTTACAGAGTGCACAGTGGCACATCGTTATGATGATGATTGCAATGACAGTACGACACAGTAGTGACACTTTTGACAGCTCTCTCTCTCTCTCTCTCTCTCTCTCTCTCTCTCTCTCTCTCTCTCTCTCTCTCTCTCTCTCTCTCTCTCTCTCTCTCTCTCTCTCTCTCTCTCTCTCTCTCTCTCTCTCTCTCTCTCTCTCTCTCTCTCTGACTCGCTCACAATACACAGACAGACACACTCGGCGAGACTTTGCACACATTGTCCACACAAATCGATCTAATTTGCCTGTTACTATCCCCCACACGAGAACTGTCACCATAACTGGACATAATCGACAATCGACGACACATTAGCACACAGTTTGATAACACACACTCAACACACAATACAATGCAGACTAATAATAAGCAGACTGACTGACTGACCAGGCATAACTGACCACCACTCGATTGCCACTGTCTGTCTCACTGTCTCGTCTGCCTGAGACAACAATCATTATTATAAAGTTGACTTTTCCCGGATTTCGGACAGTGAGACACAGCACACAAACACACACAAACAGACCCACAATTGACACTTCCCGGGCGAACATAACTTTTGATTGCGAGTCGAGTCCACTTGATTTCTCTCTCACTCACTCTACACTTCCACACTGCTCTATGCTCTCTGTTCTGTTCATGTGATGGGACCCTTCGTTAGAATATCAAAAAAAGTATTTTTAGAATTCAAATTATGTTGATGTTTTCGGTATGTGTGTGTGTGCATTGCAAGTGATGCTGGTCAAGTTATTTTGGAACTTTCCACATACTGTTTTCGCGAATATTTGTGTGAGTGAGTGCGTGTGTATGTTCTCTAGAGACGGAATGTTCGAGTAGGTAATGGTCGAGTTGTTTTGATTTATTTGATTTAGTAGTGACTTTTGATTTGAGAAACTCTGTGCAATCTGCAATTGGATAGTGAGATTATCTTTCATTCATGTCACTTATTGTCTCACTCAACACATTACCGAATTACACTTTTCATTAGTATTGCAAACTGACTGTTGCACTTTCTTTGTATAGGCAGATCGTTTGTCTTTCAGTTCGATGTCATCCCCGCGTGCCACACAATGCACACGAGTAAACACACAGTACTGCTGAATGATCATGAGTGACACAATGTCTCTTCACTACTTCTCATTATACTTGACTTTACTTTTACTAACTGCAGCACTGGTGCCTCACATTTCTATTAGTGCACCCAAAAATAGTTTTCATATTTAGTGGGGCAATGGTTGGTTGGACGCATTGCATTGCTACACACAACACACACCAGCACAGGATCGTCAAGGAACTGACTGAGTAGTAAGTTGAACCAACTTCTATTGCTACCACTCACGAGGACATTCCCCAATCGTGCAAACCTCAGTCAACAAACATACCAACACACACAAACGTGTACATTCTGTACAGTATTAAAGTGTCTGTTTGCATTACTGTTTGTGTGTGTGTGTGTGGCAATAGAAATACAAATACACGACATAGCATTGCAAGGCAACAACCAACAACAAGCAACCAACACAAAACAACAAAACCCAACCAACAAAACCCAAAGCCAACAATCAGAAGAATCACTTGGCCAAGTGTGTGACAGCACATCAGACGGACACATGGCGCCAGGCGTCATGTCTACGACTCGTGTCGAGCTGCTGCTGTCCTCCTGTCCACTTGGTTCACTTGGTTTGGTCTGGTCTGTCACTTTCGATAGGTCGACCATGTATTATGAATTATGACAAGTCGTGTGCACACAAGTCGGTCTGTGCCATTGATGTAGCAGTGCAGTGCACACACACACATACATTGATGCAATGATACAATCACTGTACATGAGCTTACGACGAGTGTCAGGTAGATGCACAAGTTTGCACTATTTCTCACAACCAATTCGAATGCCCCAACATTGACAAACTTTTGCATCAAGTTAGATACAACATATCGAATCGAACATCAAGATTAGATTCGAATTGCGAGAGATGAGAATTCAATTAATATTTCTTTTATATTATATTATATTAATCAGCGTCTGAATCTTGTTGTTGCCAATGTTCAAAAACAACGCTGTACTTGTCTGTGATCACAAGTCATGTTCCGAATCAGTCGCTAATTACCTCATGTGAGCATCTTTCTCCTAACCTTAAAGCACATCTCACTTTATTACGCTTTACTTTTTTGTTTATATTATTTATTGTAAATTTTAAAGTTTTTATTACTTTAAAATTGTTAAATCAAGTTGCACATTGCTGTTTGTTATCTCTCTCGTTCAATGTATCACTCTTTGAACGTTGTAAACGTTATGTTCTACTGAACTGCAATTTTGTGATGTTGTTACTTACTCTGACGCTATGTAAATGACTCGTCAAAGCCGAGAGTGCCTCATTGCCTCTTTATGACCTGACCATTGTCATTGTCATTGTGTGTTTGTGGTGGAGTTGCATTCCAAGATTACAATCAGCCGGCTCTATTAAATAACCAACACAATAGTCGGGTCATTTCATTTCAGTGTGGACGGTTTCATTGCGTTTAATGTTTAATCTAGTTGCGTTTTGTGTGTGCATGCATTTGTGGTTGATAACGTGAATAAAGAATCTCTGACCGGCAAGAAGAAAAGGTCTAAACGAGCCTGTGTAATTTAGGGGTCGGTCACATCTCTCGATCCTATCGGACACACACAATGAATCATTAGATTGTTATTATTATTATTATTCCATTTGGCAAACTATGTATGTCCAGTGGGTGGTTGGACTGTTTCCAATGGTTGGGGCCATTTGCGATATTAAAATAATGTAATAATGATATTCCTTTTTGGCTTGGACATTAGGTGAGTGCAAATAGTTTCGGAGTCAAAAGGCACTGTTTTACTATGCAAACTTTGTTCGTCCACCTAATATTAGTGCGAGGAGACTTCCACAGGCAGGAACGTGTCTGCTTGATTTGATTGTGCTTTTTGAAGCATCAATTATAGATTGGAGAGTGAGAGATTCGAATGTGGTGAGATGTGATGTGATGTGCTTTGAGACAATTGCAAAGTAAGACAGTTTGCTTTGTTTTCGCACACACACACACAATTGTTTTGTTTCATTGTTGCACTTGCATTTGTCTCTTATTATTAATCTCTTTGCAATGTCACTTTATATGTGTTTGCTTTATGTGTCCTCTCGGGGGATTGTTTTGTTTGTTTATTTATTTATTAAATCGTTGGTCGTTCACACTGACCGAGTCAGTGACCACTGGTCAGTGTTGTGCACTTCAGGGCACTGTCCACTCTGTGCTTGTTTGGTCTCTCTCTCTCTCTCTCTCTCTCTCTCTCTCTCTCTCTCTCTCTCTCTCTCTCTCTCTCTCTCTCTCTCTCTCTCTCTCTCTCTCTCTCTCTCTCTCTCTCTCTCTTCCTATCCAACTTGTTATCTCTCTCCACTTGATTCCTTAATGACCGTCCGTTTGACCGTCATTTGGTTGCATTTTATCATCTCTCGCTCCATTCTTCTTCTTCTTTCATAGTGTCCGATATGCAATCTCATCTAGTGATCATTTAATCGTCATCGTCTGCCCACTATTTGCACTCTACCTGCTACCGAATACAGACAGACCACTTTGTGTGTGGTCAGGAATAGAATGCCGATTACAATGAGCGAATGAATATTGTCGAGTAGATAGTGAGTGAGTGTGTGTGTGTGTGTGTGTGTGTGTGTGTGTGTGTGTGTGTGTGTGTGTGTGTGTGTGTGTGTGTGTGTGTGTGTGTGTGTGTGTGTGTGTGTGTGTGTGTGTGTGTGTGTGTGTGTGTGTGTGTGTGTGTGTGTGTGTGTGTGTGTGTGTGTGTGTGTGTGTGTGTGTGTGTGTGTGTGTGTGTGTGTGTGTGTGTGTGTGTGTGTGTGTGTGTGTGTGTGTGTGTGTGTGTGTGTGTGTGTGTGTGTGTGTGTGTGTGTGTGTGTGTGTGTGTGTGTGTGTGTGTGTGTGTGTGTGTGTGTGTGTGTGTGTGTGTGTGTGTGTGTGTGTGTGTGTGTGTGTGTGTGTGTGTGTGTGTGTGTGTGTGTGTGTGTGTGTGTGTGTGTGTGTGTGTGTGTGTGTGTGTGTGTGTGTGTGTGTGTGTGTGTGTGTGTGTGTGTGTGTGTGTGTGTGTGTGTGTGTGTGTGTGTGTGTGTGTGCTTAATAGTTGTGCCGGTGCTTGTGGTGGTTATGATTAATATTTGTGATGGCCATTGTGTGGTGGTGTGTCCGGGCAGGGCCATTACTTATTCATTCGGCCATTCTGTCTTATCGTGTGTGCATTGCTATTCTGTGCAGACGGCATACCATTTTATCTCACTAGAATGTACTTCAAAAGTGGCCTCTTTGTGTGTTGCTGCAGTACAAAGTAGTAGTCTGTTTGTGTTTGTGTCTCAAGTAGACTCGACTTCGATGCGGACTAGACAACAACAACAACAACAACATCGCAAGATGCGGACATGATGACCACCGTGAACGGAACCAACCCACACATGCAGACAGATGGACCAACATTAGATAGTGTACAGAATGTTCAATAAATATGTTTGTACTTTGACAAAATATACTTTGAATATATATTTGAGGTATATATCACAACCAGAGGACAAAAAGGGAAGCAATTGGCAAGTAACCAATGGCGTATCATCAAATGTAGTGATTGCATTTCATTTTGTAACACAACATAGACAATAACTAATTGATAATAAGCAGTTGTCATTTAGGCGGTGGACCACTTTGATTTATTTGCTAATATCCAAAACGAATAGCCATTACTAGCCATCCAAGAGACGACCAACAACAAACATTTGTCTATCACCACTAGCCAATGACTAAATATAAATCTTTTTTGATTTACTTTGCATGTTACTAGAAAACTCTTGAACAATAGAATGGCTTGTGCTGCTAAAGGAATAGTTGTTGAATCACTTGTTCGAGAATGTCTGCATTTCATTCGCTCGCCCTTTATTCGTCTTCTGCCCTTCTTCATCCTCTGGTAAATCATGTTCAGTTTAGCATGCTTAATAATTAATTGAGGTCTATTAGAATGGCTTGCCACGGACATTTAGTCTCAAATAGGCTTGAACTGCACAGAACAACACAAAGCAGTAACTTGTGTGCTTGCTTTTTGTTTTGTTTGGCTTTGAGACTAAATGACGGAATTAATCCCTCCGACTAGAGTCGAGGGTTGGTAGGCAGATTTACCTGTGTGTGTGTGAATGTGAGATTGTGCTTTGTTTGTGTGCTCGAAATGGCGGACTATTTGCACAGACCCCAGCCCATGTCCGAGAGTGCGAACCAACCGAAGTAGTGCCAGTGCACAGTCTCCCAGCCACCAGTTGACAGGCACAGTTGAACGGTCGATCACGTATTTGAGGGTTAGTCGAGCACACTCACACACACACAAACAAACACACAGACACACACAAATAAACAGGCAGACACGAGTGCCGAGCCTTTTCCTTGTTTGCTTTGCTTTGCTCGTTCATTTGTTCTCCTAAATGAGAGGTGCCAACAGAAGTTTGCACGCTTTAAAGTGCATCAATCCATTGTCCGCTTGGCGAGTGATTTAAGTGGTCACCTTCGATTATAATAAATCTATTTGCTATTGGTTTGGCCATTGGCACTAATCACACGGAGCACACACACTATTAATAGCAATTGCAATGGCCAATGCCACGAGGAGCGAAACGTAATCTCAGTCTCACACAAGCAATGACTTACGATTGCCACTGAACTCTCTGCCTGTGTCCGAGGTGTGTTCATTGTCCCGCCACAAACAATAACTGTCAATGTGCATCGAGCTTTGTTTCGGCTCTCACACAAATCAAGTGTACTGCTGCTGCTAACAGTCAGTCAGTGCAATGATTCTCTCGATGAGATGATGATGCCGAGCCGTGTCGAGCCTCCTCACCAGCTCATCTCTGTATAATAAATTATTGTAATGACTATTGGCACTGTTTTGTTAATTATCGAGTGCAGTGTGCTTTGTGTTGTGTGCCTTAATGACCGACACTGATTGGCTTGATGCACCACACTGCAGAGTGCTGCTTTCCTGTTTGAGGCGCCGCATCACTTGCACACACACCGAACACTGACCGGAACATTAGACCTAACGATTGTTTTGTTCTTTTTGTTCGTTTTGTTCGTAGTTTAGTTCTTTTAGCAGTACTTTTCAATAGTACTCGATAATGACCATCGGTCAACTGTTAACTGCCTGCTAACTGACTGAGAGGAGTACAGTAAACTCAGTCGCGTGAGTGCCTCTCATACTCAAAAAGGATGATACACTCAAGTGTCTGTGTGATCAGTTTAAAAGTAACGTTCCAACGTGGTTGGCGGCTAAATCGATTGACCCAACCAGTAGAAGGGGAAAGGTCAATTCGTGTTCAACTCATCGAACTTAATAGAAAGGAGAGAAAAAGAGGAGATGTGTCCATCGACTTCCTCTCGTCATAGGTCACTGAGCTGTGTTATGTTCATTATCTGTCATTTTGCACGGCCATTAGCATCATCATCATCATCATCATCATCATCAACATGACTATTTCACTTATTCTTTCTTTTTGTTCTTGTTTGATTGCTACTTTCTGGTCAGTCGCACAGTCGCCACAAAATGTATAATAATGTTACGCAATGATGTGCCTTATGTTGTGTAATGTTATGTTCACTCGTTAAATGTGAATGTCCACTGGCAGTTTGTCAACTCGACATTGTCAACTCGGTCTGTTGTTTTGTGATGTTGGTGTTGATGCTGTTGTTGATGTTTAATGTCTGTCTACACCATCTGCAAACATGGACAATCTAGAGAGAGAGAGAGAGAGAGAGAGAGAGAGAGAGAGAGAGAGAGAGAGAGAGAGAGAGAGAGAGAGAGCACACGGACACACTTTTGATGTAATGTTGAACGAGTTCAGTACACTCAAATGCAATGCACAAACACACGTGTTCATTGTAGTGTGTGTGTTTACTGCTATTAGTGAGTGGACGACTAACTTAATTAGTGGACTGACTGTACAGTGGTCGTTTGTGTGTGTTTGCTAATCATTCTCGACTACAACTCGAGATTTGATGTTCTCAGTACTCAACTTCGTTGACTTGAACCAATCGGTTACGCCTTGTGTTACTCATCCTCTTTTGTTGAATTGTGAGTTAATCTTTAAATTTATGAATTTACGAGTGCACACATTGTGAAGGGGTTTGACATAATAATCCTTCTTTGAACTTTAGTTCTTTCTTTTTTGGTTTAGTATGTCAATGTGAATCTTAACTGTTCCATTGTAGTGGTTGTGGTCGTTGTAATTGATATCCGCCATCAACAACCACACAGCCAAACGTATTACCTCCAATGTATGTCCAATAATAAATTCACCTTGAATTTGTTGCTTTATGTGCCTCTGTCCAGTTTGATCAAAATTGAATTCAATCGTTTTAGATGTTGTATTATATTAATAGCCATGACTACTAAAGGCGCGCACACTTAGGCTCACTTAACTCGTTCAGGGTCATGTTCGAATGCACAAACTTTTATTGTTATGACCACTGGGATTAGTGTTGCT
The DNA here is from genome assembly GCA_023373905.1 of Rhizoglyphus robini. Lineage (NCBI taxonomy): Eukaryota > Metazoa > Arthropoda > Arachnida > Sarcoptiformes > Acaridae > Rhizoglyphus > Rhizoglyphus robini. Next base: position 4,574,683 of record JAKIJQ010000008.1, on the reverse strand, counting down.
GTTCCTGCTGCTGCTGATGCAGCTCAATTGCACACAAACTGATTTAAGCAGTGCAACTATCGCCATAATCTCTCTCGTGTATGTTTGAACACATTGACATCTCAAGCATCGCCCTGAGCAGGTTAGCACACATACAGAGAACAGGAAGCATTGTACGAGCCAACAAGGGTGCACACACACACACACACAGGGCTTACCTTATTGGCCTGAACGAGGCTCATTGTGCTGCTAATCTGCCTTACCTCCCTCAAATGTCATTGTCATTGTCCGTGCCGTAATTCACTTAGAGCCCCTCTTACCCAATCTGTGCCATTTATCTTTGGGATTTGATCATTTTACGACTATTTCCACTCGAGTGTGCACACACACACACACACACACACACACACACATTCGTGCATTCATTCACAGGATCGAATTATGTGCAAGTGTAGTGTGTTGGTTTGTAGTGTTGCACTGTTATCTCTCCCTTCGATGTCGAATCTGTCTGCTAATCCCCGCGGTCGTCGGAATACTACTCCATATCCATTGTTGTCGGTGAGCTTGTCAGCTGATAGCACTAACACACAGCACACACACACACTCACCCGTATCCATTAGGTAAACGATACGACCGTGTTGCGGTAATAATATCTTTTGGCGGCACTTTTCCCCTGATTAGTACCTCGAAACAGGAGAATATGCATTTGAGGTAAGAGCAAAAGTTATGAATAATGTCTATTCTCTTTGGTAGTTGAACTGATTTGTGGAAACTTTTGTTTTGACCTAAACACTAAACACAGACATAGTCTCAACTCTCAGAACGTGCACACACACACACACGAGAATGATTTATGAACTTGTTGACCTTAAAACGAGTGAGAGAGGCAGGCAGACCTATTTAGTGCAAAGACGAACGAGTGCATTTCTTTGTGCATTTGGATTTGAGTTTGCCTTTGGTTTGTGTTGTGTGCCGCAGTGCGACACTTCTCTGCCCCATTCTGTGTCCCATTCGACATTTTCGATCCGAGACATGTTCCCAAAATGTGTGCAATAACCAGTGCGTCTTATCTCGAAAGAACCATCTCTCTCCCAACCATGAACGATCGAACCAGTGTGTTCAGTCTTGTTGTTGGCCAATTAACTCTTTAGGCCTATTGCGCTGCTCATTGCCTGTGTTCAACCACCCCACAGTGTGCTTTTTTGTATATGTCGACAAGCCAATTTCGTAATCGATCTTACACAGTGCACAAAAAAGACCAAAGCAAAGTGAGCAAAGCAGATCACCCTCCAATCTGTCACTGTCACACAACCCACATGCCTATCTCACTATTTTTTTCTCGTAGGCCTGTTCAATAAGTATATTCCCATCTTCGCTATGCACGAGATGATAAATTGGGCTAATTTATCCTACATACAAATATTTCAAAACATAATAATCTTATCGCAAAAATATCAAATTCAATTTGTTATTACATATTGCCAAAACGTTGTTTGATAACGACACTTTTGATTTATTATATGCACTTTAGAATGTAGTATGTTTTGTAATGTTATTAGCAGTATTAGTATGGAGATATTTGTTGAATTGACTTTCTCAATCGCAATTTGTAGACTTGCAATGTCTAATCACATTTGTCAGTGTGTCTGTGTAGGTATGTAGTACACCTGGTTGAACTTGGGCGCCATGTATGACCCGTGATGTGTGTGTGTGTGTGTGTGTGTGTGTGTGTGTGTGTGTGTGTGTGTGTGTGTGTGTGTGTGTGTGTGTGTGTGTGTGTGTGTGTGTGTGTGTGTGTGTGTGTGTGTGTGTGTGTGTGTGTGTGTGTGTGTGTGTGTGTGTGTGTGTGTGTGTGTGTGTGTGTGTGTGTGTGTGTGTGTGTGTGTGTGTGTGTGTGTGTGTGTGTGTGTGTGTGTGTGTGTGTGTGTGTGTGTGTGTGTTTGTTTCCTTGTTTGTTATCGCGTACATAGATCAACCTGTTAGGAACACCAAGGCGTCAAGGCGCCATCATCATTACCTTGCGTGTGTGCACTGTGCACCAGAATGACTCTGATTAATTCGAACATATCACTCACTAGTAGTGAGCGACTACCAGAGGCAAATTGCACACACAACACGCACACCATGTGAGGCACATTTTGTGTGCACAGTGCACACACACACACACACAACTCGACACATTTCACTAACTCCAAACTCAAACTCATATGTTTGCTCACTCACTCACTCACTTGATCACATAATGAATGTGAGGTAAAGTGCAGCAATACTTCACAGTGCACTGAGTGATGAAAGGTTGCGCTATTTTCATTCATTTGCATATCATCACATTCGTTCGTTACTACTACAAATAGCGCACACACATGTCATATACGAACGGGACCATCTTTCGCACAATCTATTTTATATTTTATATTTTATTATATTATAATCAAAGCATACACATTTGACATTTGCTTGCATACGAATTTGTGAATTCATCGCGAATGGATCGCTTTTGGCTATTGGCCCACTGAATAAAAAGAAGAATGTGAAAGTTTAAAAACAAAATTGGGACAAAGACAAATGTGTTATGATCAAAGTTGACAAATGTTGCAAAGTGTGGGTTGGTGGAAGGCAAAGGTGGAAAGCGACACAAACACAACATGACGTAGGTTTGGTTTTGGGTTTTTAGGTTGGATCGAATTTATTAATAATTCAGTTGGGTTATGCAATTTGGTGAGTTCAGAGAGAGAGAGAGAGAGAGAGAGAGAGAGAGAGAGAGAGAGAGAGAGAGAGTGGAGGAGACGACCTTTTGGTTTACTTTTTGTTGGACTCAATTGAAACAGAATTCCAATTGAGTTTTGTTTTGGTTGATTTGTTCAGGTTCGGTCAGGCACTTTCTCGTTCTGTGCTTCATTTGGTCCATTCTTTGTTCGACTCCCACTGATCTGCAATTGATTTTGGATTAATCGACAACGTTTAGTATAGGTTGGGTTACTTTTGTTGGATTCAATGACTTTGGTTCTCTCTCTCTCTCTCTCTCTCTCTCTGCTTTTCAGTATGTTCGCACCGAAGCGAATTGAACTTGACTTAATTTGACTGTGAGCACACACAATTGGCCCGAATTGTCGAATTGTTGGATCACCCGTGCGCGTTTAAATTGAATTTGTTGTTGCATTATTAACATTTGAATTTGCATATTTTCACTTGATGTGTGCCTGTGTGTTTGTGCCGCGTTATGTTTCATCTTTCATCATCATCCTTCAAACGTCCAATTCAGTTCCGATTCGCGCGTTTGCAAAACGAGTGATGCAAAATGAAATTGATTTTGCACACAGCACACAGCACTGAACAGTGAGTTTAATTGAATTTGCCGAGCTGCAGTAGGAGCAAGCCAACACAAAACAGAAACAGTTGGGTCATAGGAGAGGGAGGATGGCAAATGCCGGAGCCTGAAGCATTCTCTCGCTCACTCTCCGCACCCACACAACACAAATTCATAAGGCACACATAGCCACCACCACCACCACCACCGTGCACACAGTTCATCCCAATTGGCATTATATTAATTTCCATTTGGTGAGCCATGGAATGTGTGTGCATGTTGTGTGTTGTGTTCAATTTTAATTAACCATTTGGGCTTAAATTTGCCGCAATCGAATCAAATTTGGGGGAGAGAACGAGCGCGCACTGGTTTGTCTCAATCAAAACGAGCGAGCGCTCACTCACTGCCGGACGGACACATTAGCCCCTTTTGTTCTATTGCGAATTCGCGAAAACACGGTCTGCTTGTACCAGTCCCGATGGATTACACCCGTGAATCTGTAGAATTCATACGGGTTTAATGTGTATTACTGTAGAATATTCAGATTCGCCTTATGTAGATTCGGGTTTCTCCCTAACATTTTTGTTTTTTTTCTTTTGGCATTCAATCCGCGGGTAGCCTACCCTACGTAGGGGTTCGTTTGAATTGGATTTAGAAGAACATTCATCGCATTTGCAATTGCGAATTGAATGAATGGTGAATACAATGGATGGACCAAAAGCATTTTTGTTGGTTTTGGTTTCGTCATGTTTGAATGTGATCAATTGGCAATTGATTTGAAGTGCTCAGGATAAATAGCTCTCTCTCTCTCTCTCTCTCTCTCTCTCTCTTGTTTGCTGCTGCTTCTTTCAATAGTTGGGGGTGATTGTATGTGTTGAGTGTGTTTGGTGTGGGGTGGTGGTGGGTTGCTTGTTTGCTTGTTGTATGATTGATGCACAAGTGCACACGTCCTTTCCATTCATTGAATCGATTGATTTATACACACAATGCATACATAGACACACACACACACTCATGACACCACAAAATAACATAACACTAAGACCAATTGCCTTTACGTCTCGCGGAACCCACCGACGTCCATTATAATGTCCTCCCTCCATTACTCCACAACTCGTCGTTTGTCTAATTGTTTGCAGTAAGGCGCCAATCGACACACACAATCGAGACATACATTGGATTGGTTCGATTGTGTGTTGTATTGCAGTTAGGATGTGATGTGCCTGTTTGTTCAATTGTGAGGCATTTCGATTGCATTGCACAAACATTCGATGGTTGCTAATGTGTCGATTGGGTTTGTTGCTCCTTTGTTTGATACTCGATGTGCTCAATGTGTGTCGATTGCACCAATAAAGCAACCAAAGCAATTGGCAATTCATTTTCATCGAATTGAGCTAACCACTCGTGATGCACTCGCTTTGTGGTTGCGTTCTTGGTTTTGTTCACCAGAAACAAAGACACCAACCAGGTCACACATTCTTTTCTCTCTTCGGTTTCCCGGTCAACTTAATATTTGAACACAGAACACTCGTAACCCTTTCAGTCGGCCTCTAATCTCTCTCACAGACAGATCAATAACCCTTATGAATGATCATTGCATAGGGATACATTACATACATTCCATCTCCATCTGCGTTATTATTGGCCCCGCGATATCAATAATGCGATGATGATGAATTATGTGGGAATGGTTCTAAATTGGTTCTCACATTACATACGCACAGCACAGCACACTAAGCAATTGGGTAATTCATCATCAAATTGATATTGATTCATAGCTATAGAATGGTTTGTTTGATTACACAATTATGCATCATTACATATATATAATATTTTGATGAGGCCAGCACAAATGTCTAGTTGGCGTATAACAATAACAATCGACAAGCCAAATGTGCACTCGTTTGCGCTATCTCTCATTGGAATCTAAATTTAGTGTTGCGAACACACCACCACCACCACCACCACCCGCACATCTTCACTGAATCATCATGTGCAGAATCATTGAATCTTAAATTAGACAGACACTTTCGGTTCTTTGAAAGTGTAGTGTCAATGTGTGCACATGAAAATAAAGTCAAAAGTCGTTTAGGCGAATTAATGATCCATTCAATTGTCAATATGTGGAATAGTGATTGGTGAATTGTGAATCGAGTGTTGATTGGCTCACTTTGACACAATTGATGTCTCTTGTGACATTCGTTCGAGATGATGTGCATCATCTGTTTGTCATCGATAAGTGTCACACTGATTCTCTTGATGGATCATTGTGTACTTTGTGTTCGCTATGTGCTCGGTCTATGTCATTTGTGTGTTCGAACACGAATCTCGATTGCGCGTTATATGTTTCGGTTGAGTGATCTCGCAATTTGATCCATCTCTCTCTCTCTCTCTCTCTCTCTCTCTCTCTCTGGTTTAGTTTAGTTTAGCTTCTTCTTCTCGGAACTCATTGTCATTGTCATCAGCATGACTGCCCTCGGATCCATTGTTCTCTGTCATTGTTATGTTCGAGTGTGTGTGTGTGTGTGTGTGTGTGTGTCTGTGTGGTCGAGTATTAATTAAAGACTGCTCAACTGTTCACTCTAATAGTCTAGTGACTCACTTTGATGAGGGAGGGTTGGCGGTAGGCGAATTTGGTCTGCTTGAGTGACAACTTGTCTCTCTCTGTGTGTGTGTGTCCATTTGAGAGTGATCACTTTCGGTGCATGCACTCAAAGGACCAGTCCTAATGAGTGTATGTCATCGTCATTATGTTGAGCACATTAACTATTCAGGTGAACCGACTACACCACCAACTAGAACAACTAGAACTAGAACTAGTAGACCAATTAAAGCATTTACGATCGATCATACATTGATTATCCCTGTCGTCGGCACACAACTTTAACCACTTTTCTGGTCACCACACACTTGATTGCCACTTCGCATGCAACCCTTTCAACACACCGCAAACTCAAACTCAAACTCAAGTGAAATTAATTTGAATTTTGCCACTTCTCATTTCAGGTCACCCAAGTCTGTGTATGTCTGTTTGCGTGCGTCATACCACGAAAGCCACTGATTTGGTGTCATCGTCAAGTGGTCATCGCCAACTACTAAAAGGTGAGTTGTACAGTTTGATTAGCCATATATTGGTCTATTCTGCTTTGCTGACCAAGCCGTTTTCTTTTTGGCCAATTGCCAAAGTCTTCTTCTTCTACTCCGTTCGAATGCATTCGAATATTATTACTTTCCAGTCCAGTGAGTGATCAGTGACGATTCCAGCCAAATAGACAAATTAGCAATAATAATTCGATTAATCGTAGTAGTACACCGATTGCCGCTCCGCTGAGTGAGAGGTCCAATTTGGCTTTCAATGTTCGTATGTTCGTATGTGTGTGTCTGTGTGTCTGAGTGGGCCAGTAATAATGACCAAAAAGGTGATTTGTCATCCACATGGGAAGGAAAAGAGATGCCATTCCGTTTTGATTTCGTTATTCGTTAACGTTGATTTGTTGCTAATATTGTTTCGATCAATTCTACTATTCGACATCAATTAATCAAACAGATCGTTAGTATAAAGAGATCAAGCACAATGATACCACTAGGTTAGCAGTAGTGAATGATATTTTGGGTTTATTCTCATTTGATAATAATAAATCAAATGCATTTACCTAACCAAGTTTCGAAAGCACACATTCAATCTAGAGCACACAAGCAAGAAAGAAAGTACATTTGCATATGTGTCCAAATGGAGTCGAATCGAATCATAAAATAAAAAGTAAAGCAAATCAAATTGTAATCGCATTTCGCACACATTTGCATTATCACTTGCAATGCATTGGTTGCTGTGGTGTTTTGTTGTTGTCGGTCAAGCCCAAAGTGGTATGTTCACATCTTATCCAATGTATGTGTTGGTTGGTTGTGTTGTGTTGTGTTGTTAGTTCAATTGGTTTAGCACTCTCGTTCACAACGTTCGAATCGGTCTGATGTTGATGCATATCACATTTGAAGGAGATTGAGAGGCAATTTGCACCGATTACGATATGCAAATTAGACTCTGTGCGGTAAGTGGATTTGTGATCAGTTTATGTTTGTGTGTGCACTCTACATTCACACAAAAGCATTAAAGCTTTTAAAGTGCATAACACCAAAATCAGAACAGACACGAACACACGATCAAAACTAGAACACATACAATTTCGAAAGGGTAATAAAATTTATTATTGTGAATGTGTGTGAGTGTGTTTGACTGAACCGAATCGCAGTCTTATCGATTCAAACGCACACACACTTAAATAGAGAAGAGAGAGAGAGAGAGAGAGAGAGAGAGAGAGAGAGAGAGAGAGAGAGAGAGAGAGAGAGAGAGAGCGAGAGAGAGAGAGAGAGAGAGAGAGAGAGAGAACTCAAATTAAAATGCAAATTAGACACGACCAACATAAAGTGGGTTTTAACACACAGAAACGCACACACAGACACACACGATTATTGTGCTATCATTGTGTGAGCACACACATTCGAATCCATTACCACTCGAATCAATCAAAGCACATTCAAATGTACATAATAAACATTCGAACATAGCATTCAACAACCCTCCATTCGAACTTACATTCGTGAATAAGAGTGCACAACAGTCAATGGCATACAATGTACATCATGCACTTGCAATTGAACTGCATCTAAGCAATCAAAGTGAACTCATCTCAATTGAATAGCAATAGAATCACTTTACTTGATGAAGCTAATTAAGATGACGATCGTGCGGCTAATTGTTTGAACAAACTATACTATACTAAGTTGGGGCTAATGTTTTCATTAGTACGTTTTCACTTTCACGCATTCCAAGAAGTCATTGATTGAATGAATGTGTGACTGTGAGTGTGAGTGAGTGAGTGAGTTAGTGCACACTTCGATGGTAGCTCGTGTGTAGTAGTATTCACTCACTCACTGTGTCCTCGTATGTTTACTTACTGGTTGCATTGTGCACTGTGTGTTTGTGTGTTTGTACGTGTGCAATTGGCTTGTGTTGGTTTGTTTGTTGTGTTTGTGTGTGTGTGTGCACTGTGTGCGATGCATTCCTTGCAGTAGTGCGAAGTAGATTGGCATATTTGCATAACACTTTTCTTCTTCCTGTACGACGTTCTTTCGAAGAAGAAGAAAGTAGTGCCATTGCAAGTGCAATCACTCGGCACTCAACATCACATCACTCGTCATCCGGTGTCAAACATGTGAATGCAAATGAAAGTAGTTCACCGGGTGAGGAGGGAGATGTTCTTGGTGTGTGTGCGTGTGGCACTCGATTAATGTGCTAATTGTAGTCCTAATTGAGATGCTATGCTAATCACTCGTCAACACATACGCACACACTCACTCACTCACTTCCAATCGAACAACAAGAAAACAATGAAGTATTGGGTGTAAAAGGCCAATATGAGTGTGTGTGCCGTATGAGTTCTGTTGTGTTGTTGTTTGAGTGACTCGTTCGATTCTATTTGCCCAGTGTCTACAGTACAGTACATAGTGTTGTAATTGGTTAGGCAAACGTGTGCACACACACAAGTGCTGCTGCACAAGGACTTTTGTTTAATTTAACGATTATTTAACGATTGTTTGTCTTGAACATTACTATGAACTGTGCACACAAGTGGTAGAAAGTCAATTCGTGAGAACTTTCGTTTGCATCTCACTCTCACTCTCACTCTCTCCCCTGTTGGGCTAATTGAGTGATTTTGGATGCCAAAGGTGGTCAATGGCAGTGGCGGTGGGCCATTGTATTGAATACACCACTTTGCCAATGGAAAGGATTATCAATTACCGAATTGATGATTACGATTGGTGTGCAATGTCCAACTGAGCGCGCTCGCACCATTTCCATTAATAACCTCACTTCACTTGAGCCAATCAATTGAGAGTGAATAATACTAAGTAAAGCGACTAACGTGCACCACGCCCCCCACTCTCAGCAGTCTCCCAATCAGTCAGTCATCTTCAATGTGTGCTGGATTGGGTATAAAATGTGCTGCTGCCAAGTGCATCATTAGTGGATCATCGCACACCAAACCACACAGACACACACGCGCCCGTTCCTTAATGACACACTCACAGACTCACTGACTGACTGACAACTGGCCAAGTCACACAACGCTCACTGCTCACTCAGTTTGAGACTCTGTTTGATTTGGCTTTTGTGTCTTGGCGTGGCGATGATTTGCCTCACTTTACTTTTCTACTTTTCTTCTCTGCTGCTCTCGAGAGAAGATAATGCCTAATGATGATGATGATGCTTCAAGTTTGAAGTCACCGAGAGAGAGAGAGAGAGAGAGAGAGAGAGAGAGAGAGAGAGAGAGAGAGAGAGAGAGAGAGAGATGAGCTGTTGAGTGAAAATGAAAAGTGGTGGGCTCGATCGATGTGAGTTGGAGTGAATGAGAATGAGAATGAGAAGTCACCGAGTGATTAGTGAGCGAGTGATGTGATGATGAGTCACCATGTGCGTACACTTGACATTGAACAGACAGACAACCCGTCGCGTCCATTCCACCAACCAACTAAACCGAATTCCCGATTCTGTCTGGCTAGTGATTGTGTCTTAGTGCACAGCACAACACAACACGCAAAGGAATTATTATTAGTATTTCTATTCATTGTATTCATAGCAGTGATGATGATGATGGAAAGTAGTCACAATTGGCCTTGTGTGTCTGTCTGTGTGCGTAGTATTAATAGTAGCAAGGGGTATATTCCTACTATTCATATTGGAAGGTTGTGATGGGCTCGGCAGTGACGAGCAACTCGGACTCGACTCACCCTCGGAATGAGCCGAACTAATCGTTTTTACCCGACTTCACACTTATATTCCTCAAAGTAATTCTTATCTCGCGCCATGTCTCTCGAATTTGTCTGTCTGGACGAACTAATCCTTTTTCTTTTCTTTTTGATTCTCTGGTCAGAAGAGAGAATTATTACTAACTAACTAACTAACTAACTCGTACTACTTCTCACACAGTGTAAATCTATTTTTTGTATTTTTTTTCTCATTTGGCTGGTGCTAGTAGTGCGTCGTGATTGGTGATTAACTCAATAATCGAACCCAAACCACCACCAATGGTCTCTCTCTCTCTCTCTCTCTCTCTCTCTCTCTCTCTCTCTCTCTCTCTCTCTCTCTCTCTCTCTCGTAATGTTGTATTAATAAATGCCATACAAAAGTGTATAATAAGGATTGAGGCACACACAGAGAGACAGACGCAATCAATTGAGATTGAGCGACTGATGCGATGGAAATAGTCAAAATTGGATTGGACTCCACATTCGTTGAATGATTCTTGTCTCGATATATTCTCTTGTTTGTCCACTGATGCGTATTCATTAGATTGGTCATGTGCCTCCATACATGGACACACACACACTCACTAAAATGTGATACAAAGTGGCAGAATCTGTCTCTGATTGGTTGTCTTGTCCAGCGTGTGAGACTCCAAAGGATTACTCAACCTGAAACAATAAAACAAACCAAAAGGATTACACCACGAGAAGATGAAATTACTGAAGTTGACTGACTCACTGACTCTAGCTCACACACACAGCACAGCAATCGAACAGTAAATCGATTTGTGTTGTGTCAATCTTGTGAGCTCACCAATTGACTTTATCTGATTTGTGCAGAGACCACTTTTTGCTGTTATTGTTGTTACTTCTCATTCGGCAATATGTTGGGCAGGGAATCTATGATTGGTCAAATCCGATTTGTACTGTTTTTGCTTGTATGTGTTCGTATGTGTTATCCAATCAGCCAATTCACAAGAATATTCTATATTTTTGTTCTCCTTATTACCTACAAATTGGACAAAATGAATGCAATAATCTTAAGTATAAATTCTTAGAATATTAGACAGGGGCAGGAGCTAATTCACATACATTGAATTCATATGAAAAGTTCTTCTTGTGTGCCATAAATAACATAATTATTATGTAAAAGAGATTACCTGTGAGTGCGTGTGTGTGTGTGTGTAGTAATGAAGCACATGCTAATAGGCACAGTAATTGGCATTAATGATGACTTTGACGAGGGAGAGAGCGAGCGAGAGAGAGAGAGAGAGAGAGAGAGAGAGAGAGAGAGAGAGAGAGAGAGAGAGAGAGAGAGAGAGAGAGAGAGAGAGAGAGAGAGAGAGAGAGAGAGAGAGAGAGAGAGAGAGAGAGAGAGAGAGAGAGAGAGAGAGAGAGAGGGTCGAGTGAGTATTGCGTCAATCGGAACTAGCCAATTAGAGTTGAAATGGAAAGTAGTAGAAAATGCCATTAGGAAAGAGAGAATTAAAGTCAAACTTGAGTCAGATTGAGCCGGTGAGAGAATTTGGACATGCCAAAAGTTTCACTGTACAATTGCATCACAAGGTAGTGCACTACTTTTGTCGGAACTTTAGATTTCGTAGTACCAAATGAGTTCTGTAAAAGACAGTTTTCCCCAGATTTCGACATACACAGACAGACAGGCCATCTCGGTTGGTCAATTAGCAATTCCTCCCACCACTTTTCGGTTAGTTTATGCTAATATTGGCACAGAGAGTTAATTAATTGTCAGACTTTGTGTGTGAGTTTGTGTGTGTGTGTGCACAGGCCTGTTCAATCAGTGAATTAGCCTGCCTCACTCTGCAAGAGAGTCATTAATCTGCCAGGAATGTAACTAACCAATTCTGTTCTATTCAGTCTAATACTACTTCGAGTCTAAATGGTGAATGGATGTGGAGAGAGGCAGGCAGGAGAGTGAATGTCGACAGACAGGCGGACAATCGTACTAATTGAGAACAAATTAGAATCGATTCGATTTGTGTGTGTGTGTTGGGGGCATTGGCCAATGGGACACAAAAAGAAATGAGATCGAATGAATTATGCATTCAAGGAAGAAACGATCCAGTGAATGAATGATCGAGACGACGATGGCGACGACCGTGATGAGGCACAAATTGAAAATTGCCCAACTGAAGAATGATGATTATGATGATGATGGCGGTGGTGGTGTTGGTGTGGTAGATCAATTTGGCCTAATTGAAACGCATTTATACTAATCGTTGACCAAATTGAGTTTTAAAATTCTTTTTGCGAATAGACATCATGCAGAATGATGATGCGTGTGGTAGGCCAGTTAGGCTCAATTCTGCTCAATTGGACTTTTGTGTGGTGTATTGAGACACACCGCCACACAGACTTAATCGGCAATTAATGGCGCACCGAAACAGCAATTGCAAATTAGACTCGCTTCTCAATTGCAGACTGTGAGTGTGTGTGTGTGTGTGTGTGTGTGTGCAGTGGCAAAGAGAATAAAAACAACATTTGGTCTTAATGTAATTTGATTTACACTCTAATTTCGCTATTGAATGATCGTTCGGGCCATATTGGAGGGCCATTACCGTCCGGGACTGTGCCACCCCACAGACGGACTGTCTGTGGTTGGTTGGTTGGTTCATTCTTGTGCCCGATGTGAATCACCTTGCAATAATTGCCTCAATTGCATCAATTTGCAAACAAAAACAACAAAAGTACGAACCATTCTATTCATTGTCTGGAGAATGTCAAACAATTGTTTGAGTGTGTGTGTGTGTGTGCTCAATTCTCAAAACTCTGAGAACTAATTCTCTTTTTAATCAAAATGTGAAATTCGTAATTTCCCACCAGTTTCCCAATCTCTCCTCCTGAGTCTCTCAACTGTACTCACAGACACAAACACAGACAGACTAATTCAATAACCCAATTGCGTAAGGCCAATTTCATTTTGTAATTCCATTTGGGTTCTAATCGCCAAATGAAACTCTCTCTCTCTCTCTCTCTCTCTCTCTCTCTCTCTCTCTCTCTCTCTCTCTCTCTCTCTCTCTCTCTCTCTCTCTTTCTCCTGTCTGTGTCTATGTCTACACGAGCATTAGAAGTAAGATTAAGTGTTTCTCGAAAATGAAAATAATTCACGAATCTCTAATATACAGAATGCAGTCCAAATAAGAGTCCTGTTGCGTAATAAGAATAATAATGAACTATACTAAATTTAATTTTAAATAATCTTTACATTATTTGAGAAAGCAGAAAAGAAGAAGAATAGGAATGATGGTTATGTTTGAATGATTACTGGTGGTGAACAAAGTTGGTGCACGGTGTGTGTTTGTCTTCTAATGTTCACAAGAATTTTGTGAGTTCAAAAGTTGCTTCAATTAGGACACATGTTTCACCAGGGATTGAATGTTGTGAAACTTATTGTTTGAGCAGCTAACTATTGAGACATTACAAAATCGAAATCGAAAGTAGTTATAGTTTGGAGAGGGGAACAATTCAATAATAATGACACAATGTGAACACAATGTTTGGTGTGGACAGTTGACATTTTGGTTTTGTGTTATTAATATTTGGAACACGCACAGAGAGGAATACAATGTACAATCTGGACAGTCTCTCTCTCTCTCTCTCTCTCTCTCTCTCTCTCTCTCTCTCTCTCTCTCTCTCTCTCTCTCTCTCTCTCTCTCTCTCTCTCTCTCTCTCTCTCTCTCTCTCTCTCTCTCTCTCTCTCTCTCTCTCTCTCTCTCTCTCTCTCTCTCTCTCTCTCCCCTCTCTCTCTCTCTCTCTCTCTCTCTCTCTCTCTCTCTCTCTCTCTCTCTCTCTCTCTCTCTCTCTCTCTCTCTCTCTCTCTCTCATTGTGGTGGTGTACATTGTACATTGTGGGCCGATCATGTTAATTGTGCCAAATCGATACTATCATCAAGGTGGTCCTATTGTGTGTGTGCTATGCTTGAAGAATCTAATAGAAAAAAAGAAACAAAAATAGTACAAACTGCTTTCGAAAGCCAATTTGGGGACCACACACAGAGTGTGTGTGTGGAGACTAAGGCAAAGTGGACACACGCACCGATTCAAATAGATTCTCATTCGATTGGAGAGTGGAGCGAGCCGTTCGAGTGTCCATCCATCGATCTCTCTAATGTTTCCATTTCCAAGCCAAAGTGCTCCAAATGGCTTAGTGCTTCGGTTTTTTTTGTTCGTTCGGTTCGGTTCTGTCTGGCTTGTTCCGTCGGTAAATTTCCATTCTGTCCACTTTGGTTTACCCATTTGTCTGTCTGTCTGTGTGTAGTGATTTATGCAAAACGCAAAGCTGCAAAGTGGAATTTGATTGAACACGAGATTTATGAGTGGCGGAAAGGAAAATTGGAAATTTTTGTTGGTTCTCCAAATTGGATTACTCTTTGCATTAGTTATTTAGTTACTTACCGCACAGGAAATCGAACTTAAACTTAAACATTAAACACACACACAGCCTAGTATTTACCTTTTAAAGTAGAATGAATTATGATCACAATCTGTGTGCGACAATATCGCTTTTAATGTTTGTTCGAGGGCAGTAAATCAACTCTGTTCAATCTGTTGTTGTTCTTTTTTTGTTGGCTAATGAGTTCGACTGTCCCCCGATTTGTCTCTCTCTCTCTGGTTGGTTTGTGATATTCTTTCACAATGCACAACTCAAATACCCTCTGGTGTGTATGTGTACAGTGTTCTAATAATAGTCGCCCAACGCACAACCTAATATTTGGTAACCAATTTACCAGTGACAAATGCTTATTATTGCCTTGAGAGAATCACACAGAAAGTACGGGTCCCTCCCATCTATTTCCACCCTCTTGCTTCTGGACACACAATCATCATAGATCAGATCTATTGTGTGCACACAGTCAAAGTCAGTGTACAAGATCGATATAAGATCCAATCTATTTACCGAGTGTGGCATGACACACACACACGATTAATGCTCATTTGGCGGGCTATACTTGTTCGAATAAGTCTGTTGTCTTTCCTTCCATTCCATTCCATTCTCTAGTTCCATAATGAAGTGAGTGTTTGCAATAATCACCGAATATCTCAATCTGTGCGCTCGTATTTGCTCGTTGTTCACTTAGTCTTTTGTCTCAACTGATTAGTCCATACATCAATTGACTCGGCTCTCTGTTTGTTATGACTTTGGCTCTGTGTCTGTGTGTGCCACAATTGAATCAACTCGATCTGCACTTTCTCACTGTCATGCATCGAATTTGTTGTTCAGTAAATAAGTCCGCTCACTACTTTCACGTCATCGTATTGTAAAGACAAAGTCTGTGTGCAGATTGGTATCGCAAAAACTTTTGTTTTCTATATTGAATACAAAGATTGACCTAAGATTTATTATTATTAAGAATTGTGCACAGAAATCTATTGAACCTCTTGGCCATCAATCTCAGCCTGTGTGTTGTGTACTCTGTGTTGTGATATACATCTCAATCTCGTCTCTCTCTCTCTCTCTCTCTCTCTCTCTCTCTCTCTCTCTCTCTCTGACTTTGTCTCCAATCTAAACACATCAATGAAATATGACTGCCCGGACGGACAGTAATTGAATGTATATGAACAGAGTACTGCAATGCACACTACTGGACACACAGTAAACAAGTGAGGAGTCACACACACACTGGTCCACAGTGTTGTGTGACATGTTTGCACCCAACCATCGACATTATTGACGTTTGACGGTCGCTTTGGTGTGTGCTTGTGTGTGCTGCTTTGTTTGCTGTTGGTTGATCGTTTTGGGATGGACTAAAACGATTTCCCAAAACCAGATCGATCCATAAGACAACATTCTCACACACACACACACTGCAATACACAACTGTCCACTGTTTCGGTGGTCAATGTCCGGTCTGTGCCTGTGTGTGACTTTAGCTAATTTGTTTGCTCAATATCGAACGACAAACATTCTGTAGCCCGTTGTCGACAGTCGTCGATTGACCAATCAAGTTGCAATCATCGTTTTATCATTATATCACATATAGCAATCAAGCTTTGTCATGTTTTGTCTATTAGAATCTGTGTGTGGTGTGCACTGGATTGCACTTTGGTCAACAAACCAAAACACAGTCAACACAGTCAGGTATTATATTATGTATTATAAGTTTGCATATACAATCACAACAACATCAACATCCACGTTTGGGGTTTGGTCGTTCATTGTAGAGAAACTTTTGTACTGTTGAGCCTGTTGGTGCAATGTTTTGACTCTCTCTCTCTCTCTCTCTCTCTCTCTCTCTCTCTCTCTCTCTCTCTCTCTCTCTCTCTTATGTCATTTATGTTTATACAATGAATGAATGAATCGTGAGAACCAATCGATTATGTTTACATAAATGCAATTGATGACCGTGATGTTTGGGCACTTGATGGCACTGGTCGAGCACCAATCGAGCCAATCTACCCATCAGGCGTGATCATCGAACGGTGCACATCCATTGTGATTTGTGTTTGTCTGTAAAGAATTCAACAGGATAATCTCGATTCAATTCGGCTTTAATAAAACGTTTAGCTGTAAATTGTTGTTTCCATTCAACTAATCGATTTGTCCTTTATTATCCACAGAGCACTTTCTTTATGGTTATTAATATAATACCATTCTCTTCAAGTACATCATCGATGATTCATCAATGAGCAGCCCAATCATCGCCATTCGGACACATCATTAGCCCAATGAACCGAACACAACAAGAAAGTATCAAGTTCTGTTGGTGTCCAAGGTGAGTGTTCATTCCTTAGTCGAGAAGACAAATTGCCAAATCACTTTCCATTTCTTGTTAGTTGAACATATATTCTAAACTATCCTTAATTTATTGACTATTCATTATGACTGGTGTTTGAGTATGTGCCTCCTTATAATTATCACAACAAATGCGCTCGTTCATTTCGGTTGTGTTTATGTTCGAATCACTCACGTAACCTTCACTGTCTTTCACCTGTCTACCTGTGTTGTTGTGTTGTATGTTGTGTCTACCTGTGTTCGTTGAGTGGTCGAGCACACCTCAATGTTGTGTCCATTCTATTCACATTAGAGCACACACACACAGAGACACAAGCACACAATGAGCACATTCCATTAGTTATTGCATTAACATGTGCACACTACTAAAGTTAGCCACCGATTATGAAGTGCTGCTTGGTGGTGGTGAGTCAGCAAACATAATTTGATCGACCAACAAAGTTCTTTCCCTTCTGTCTACTGTCTGCCTGACACTGTCACAGTGTCTTGTCTGTGTGTGTGTGTCTGTAAGTGCGAGTGGTCATCACAATGGGCAATTTGTCTTCATGTATGTCGGTGTCCATATTTGTGTGCACCATTTACAGGAGGTACTCGAGTAGAGTGGTGGTGTCTTCTTCACTTCACTGACCAACTAACCTGCACTGGTGGTGGTCAGGTGTGCATGACTGTGTGTGCACATTCACTACCAATTTGACCAATCTGCACCACACCACAGACTGGTCTCACCATTGTATGGCCATTACTTTTTGGTTGCTGTTGTCTTTCTCTGTCTGTCGGTTCTTTTAGGTTCAGAAAAAGAGCACACACAACACCTCCAGACACAATACCTGGCAATACTCTTTGTGTTTGCATGTTGAGTTGTGTTGTATTGTGTCGTTTGGTGAGAGACATTATTGCTCAGTGAGTTAATGGGTTAGACACTGTCTGCACCTGAGTGCGTGTTCATTGTCTCTGGCTAGTTGTCCTTCTTGTTTTTGTTGTTTCGCACATTGCCTGAGCGACCATCACCAGTCTCTCTCTCTCTCTCTCTCTCCCTCTCTCCCTCTCTCTCTCTCTCTCTCTCTCTCTCTCTCTCTCTCTCTCTTCTCTCTCTCTCTTCTCTCTCTTCTCTCTCTCTCTCTCTCTCTCTCTCTCTCTCTCTCTCTCTCTCTCTCTCTCTCTCTCTCTCTCTCTCTCTCTCTCTCTCTCTCTCTCTCTCTTCTCTCTCTCTCTCTCTCTCTCTCTCTCTCTCTCTCTCTCTCTCTCTCTCTCTCTCTCTCTCTCTCTCTCTCTCTCTCTCTCTCTCTGATGGCACATTTCATCGTTCTTTAATGAAGCGTAATAGCAAAAATCTTGTAAATCGGCGTCACTCTCTGGTTAGTTAGCAGTCTCCCAGTCAGTGTGTTCTATTTATCTATTTGCCGTCTGTCGGCTTTGATCTCTTTATGATTTTGTTGCCCTTTCATATGTTGCCGTGTGTTTATTTATGTTTGTGTGTGTGTTCGTTTATGTGCAACATCGATTTAGACCAAAACGTTCTCCGAACTGAACTCAACTTACACATTACTTAGTAGTACTACTCATTTCTGGCTGGTCGTTTCGTTTTTTGGACTCGTTATTATTTAGTTATTTAGAAAGATGTGATGAACTCGATTATGTGTGTGTATAAATGTCTTTTATGGTCGGTAGGGGACGAGAGACGAGAGACCAAGTCAACTAGTGTTTTCTTCCATCATCTCAACTGACGGGGAGAAAGCCAAAGGCAAACTATCGAGACTCACACACAAACACACACAAACACACTAATCCACCGATTTATTACCGGGAACCAGTGGCTGTGTGGCAGTTGATGCGGTGGCCAGATGTGTGCTGCACGTGAATGCATGACTTGGATGAGTTGCCAATCTGCCTCTCTGACCGGCTCGCTCTCATTTATACTTTTTTTACTAGTCGACTCGACATTTTGATCACACACAAACACACACACACAGTCAGACACACTCAAACAGTGGGAGGTTTAAGTTTAGGTTTGAGTTTGAGTTTTTTATGAGCGGATGTCAAGATGTGTGTGTGTGTGTGTGTGTGTGTGTGTGTGTGTGTGTGTGTGTGTGTGTGTGTGTGTGTGTGTGTGTGTGTGTGTGTGTGTGTGTGTGTGTGTGTGTGTGTGTGTGTGTGTGTGTGTGTGTGTGTGTGTGTGTGTGTGTGTGTGTGTGTGTGTGTGTGTGTGTGTGTGTGTGTGTGTGTGTGTGTGTGTGTGTGTGTGTGTGTGTGTGTGTGTGTGTTTCAATGTGTGTCTGTGATGGCAATGACACTTCGAGTGCACACTGATCAAATCTTTAAGATTGTCTGTGTGTGTGCACTGTGTTTATTGTTAGCCACGGAGAGATGGTCCATTTGATTGAATAATACAATATACTATGGACAGTGTACAAAAAAGACAGTGACGAGCCGGTGCACTAGCTCATCTCTATTTGGATGTCAAATGTTGGTGAATCTATTTTGGTGTTGTTGCATTCATGGTACCAAAACACATTCATGGTGCCTTATCTCTCGCCGTCGATTTATTCATCTTTAGTGTTGTCTAGTTTAGTTTAGTTTAGTTTAGTTCTTGTTGTTTGGTTGTGTTTTGTTGGTTGTCTGGTAGGAATTTTACAATATTCCGTGCACGATGTAGCATCCGAGATTGTGCTGAACACACAAGATGGTTTAAAATTAATAATAAAATGTTTTAGAATTTTGTACATAATTTGAAGGACTTTATGAACATTCTGTGCGCACTTTGAAGCGTGAGCACAAAGAAGAAGTCATGTCAGTACTAATTTTTTCACTAAAAGATTAGCTTTACAATTCTGTTTTTGGTCTGGTTTTTCCGGGTTTTGTCGCATTTTGACTCATTGTTTATTAGTACTTTAGTTATTTATTATGAATGAATTTAGTTATGAATGTTTAGCGTAACATTTACTAAACGTTTCAGACAATTCATTTGATGATTCTCAGAAGCTATTTAGACCTAAATTGACTCGGATTTATTCGGTCGGTTAGACCATGTTACGTTATTTATCAGTTCAGTAACTCAGTTTTAATGTTTTGGGGTCTGTCTCCCGCTCTTTGTTTATTACCTTTGTTATGAGATGAATCTGGCTGGTTTCGGTTTAATTCATTAAACATTTCAGACAATTTGATATGTAACCTCACTAAATTTTCGTATTCAGTTGACGTAATTGTGTGATATAAGCTTTAGATTTATTTAGTCGGTTCTGGTCTAACTTGTCGTCATTTTGTCTCATTGTTTATTACTCAAATTATGAATGAGTCTAGTTATGAATGGTTAATTTGCTGAGCCTTTCATACACACACACACAATTTAATCAATTTGATCTAGTTCTCAGAAGCTATTTAGATTTCACTTTTGCAATTGCACGTTATTTATCAGTTCACTAACTCAGTGCGAATGTGTCTTGTCTTGTGCATCTTGCACTGTTTTATTGTTTTAATGTTATCTTTATTATTTGTTTTGTTTTGTAATTTGACTATCTAACCTATCTCTTTCTTCTCTGATTGCACACACACACACACACACACGATTTATGTATGACACTTTAATTGTCCCACTGGGAGATCGCTCTCTCTCTCTCTCTCTCTCTCTCTCTCTCTCTCTCTCTCTCTCTCTCTCTCTCTCTCTCTCTCTCTCTCTCTCTCTGTCTTATATCACTTTTCTTGTTATTATTTTATCGTTTTATCTCGTGTTGTTTTTGTTGTATGGGTCTGAGTGACAAGTCGAATTACATTTATACTATTTCAACTTTGAATGTTGTCTTGTGCGCCTGGTTTGCTTGCGCTTTGATTTACTATGTTTGTGTCCAGTTAGCTTTATTATTAGTTTTATCTCCACCTTATACGATTTATCGTCTAATTGTCCCAAATGGATTTATCTTGGTTGTGTTGTTTGTTTGTTTTGTTATTCTTTTCCCGCCATCTTTCTCACCATCTCCTCTCTCCTTGTTGTCGTCGGTCATGTTTGTGTGCTAACATTAACACACACAACACTTGCTCATTAATATATTCATACGAATGTCGAGTAAGAATGACTAACTTTTGTTTGTGTTAACGTTCACATTTGCATTTGGTTTGTTTGTGTCATTTGCATTGACGCATCGTGGACAGTCGTAATCACTACTAATCTGCATATTATTTCCGAGTCGCTGTGTGTCACTGACGCATTTTATTACACCCCTGGTCGACTTCTATTCTTGTCCGACCAAGACCAAGACGAATGAATGTTCACTAAGTTTGTCATCATCATCATCATCATTGTCGTTTAATTAAATCACAAACACATACAAATACATTCACATGGTAAGTAATATGACCAAAAATCTGTGTGAATCTAGTTATATTGGAATTTACCACCCAACGAGAGAGAGAGAGAGAGAGAGAGAGAGAGAGAGAGAGAGAGAGAGAGAGAGAGAGAGAGAGAGAGAGAGAGAGAGAGAGAGAGAGAGAGAGAGAGAGAGAGAGAGAGAGAGAGAGAGAGAGAGAGAGAGAGAGAGAGAGAAGGTCTTGCATGCTAAACGTGTCTTATTATATTGAAATGTCTTGCCAAATTGTCAAAAATGTTCTGTTCTGTTCTATTGCTCTTGTGCATAGTAAAGTTGGTCGGCTTCATGGGTCTCTCGCTGATTTAATCCATGACTATTAAATTAAACTGTTATTATTTCATTTGTGTTTTAAATGAGATTTATTTATGCGCTGCTACTGCTGCTAAGTAAGATTTCCTCATTTCTAATTTTACGCTCAAATTTAGTTTTTCTATTACAACTTCTACTGCTATTACTGCTACAAGGCAATGTACAATTTTAAGTCCATTTATAATGGGACACATTCGAACGCACACAAACTGAGCGAGAAAGGAACGTTATGAACGCAACGATGCTATGAGTTGTCCGTCTTAGTTAGTTGATGGGAAGGGAGGGAGAGAGAGAGAGAGAGAGAGAGAGAGAGAGCGATCGCGTGTGTCATGGCCAATTATCATAATTATCCTTAATATATTTTATTATGCAAATCAGTGAGGCTATCAAAACGAGAGGAGAGGAAGCGAAGCAATGTGAGCGTAATTGGTGTAATTTTGTTAGACTGTAACTAACGTGTCGTGTTGAATGTGTGTTTGTGCACAATACTTATGATCATGTTTGCACATTTAGATGTTTTGGGTTGAGCGGAGAGAGTTCAAAGAATGTTGCTCAAATGATGCACAATCAACTAATTGGTTGTTGTTGTTGTTGTCGTTTGTTTGTTATTTTGGGTTATGGAAATGGTCTTTTCGGTCATTTCAAGTAAGAATCCAAGCTAATTTGAATTCAACTTTCCCATCTTTTGTCAATTTCCACTTTCTTTAGTACGACTGAACGCATAAATCATCGGATAATGTCCGTGAGATGATCCACTTTATTATGTATGCACACTAATCCATTGCGTTAATTAAAATGTGCTTCATCTTTTGAGGCATCGTCCCTCTCTTTTAGACTGGAAAATTAGCTAATTTCACAGTTGAGTTTGTGGTCGGCCGACTCGAGACTCGAGAGTCATCATCATCATCGTTCGTTTTTTGGACTGCATTTAACTTTTTACTTTATTTTTTGACTTGTGTTCACTTAAAGCGCACTTTGTTTTCTCCTCACTTTCTTCTAGTTGGTTTGATTTATGTATTCGGTCGAGTGTCAGTTGTGTCTTTCGTTTTAGTCATTTTTGGACACTTTTCGTTCGTTCGTTCGTATGTTTGTTGTTTGTGATTTTTTCATATATTTTTCCTCCCAATTGGTCCTCGGTGGTTATGTTGTCGTCTTCGTTCGTTCGTTCGTTCGTCGTCGTCTTCATCTACTTGGTAATATTCATTTTTTCGTTTGAAAGTAGCCGCCAATATGGAGAGTTATTTGCATATTTTCGAGTAATGTGCGCGCTGTGTGAGCGGCGAGGTCGGCTCGCGGGACGCTAAAAGTGGAGTTGAGTTTTATTTAGAACTTATTACCGAGAGCGCACATAGCGAAATGTCTTCATCATTTCATACGTCGTTTGGTCTTTGCTTTCTGTGTCTCGTTAGCAGTCGATGAATCTCCTGACTCACTCACTCACTCACTCACTCACTCACTCACTCACTCGCTCACTCTTCGTCTCATTTAGTTTTTCGGGAAAGACCTTTATTTTTTGTTATTTGTTCATATTCGCTTAAAACTGTTATTTGCTCGAGCCACTCGTTCTGTGTGTGTGTCGTGTCGTGTGTGTGCCGAACTTGTCGATTCAATTTGAACTCTCTCAAAACTTGTCGATCTTGTCCGTGGACAAACACGAGCTTTGTGTGTGTGTGAATAATAATGCACGTCCGTTGGGATTTGAATATGCATTTTCTGAGATCGTAAGTCGTAAGCACTTCTTCCCGTACCCCACTTGAGAATGATGCACTGCACACTGTGCACTTAAATATAGTTTTACTTGCACACACAACACACACAACACAAGTGAAAATATGAAAATCGGCTCAACACGCAATAATAACTGAGGCGCTTAGCTTTTGTGCGATAATCGCGAGCGTATGGGGACTTGGAGACTTGAAAACGGAATTGGCAGATTGAAAGATGACTGCTGGTGATGTCGTGATTTGTCACGCTGAGACTGACTGAGGGTTTGTCTATGCATGCACCGTTACAGTTGACAGCTGTCCATACTGTCCTCAGGATTGTGCCCGACTGTGCTCAAACCCGCTTATCTAACTTATTTTTAGACTTTACTTTACTTTACTTTACTTTATGCTACAAACTCAAATTCGGTGAATCTGTTTTTAGATGCGTTTCCAATTGAGATGTTAATGTCATATAAAGATGAACAACACAATTGCACAACCAACACTTGGTGATGAACAATAGACACGACATAGAAGTGACATGCTGTGTAGTACGAGTTGTACAGATTGTATCACAATTTGGATTAGCATTATTCGAAAAATGATTAATCGAATCACCATCGTACACATACAATCGGTCACCTTGTCATTGCAAATATATGTTTTGATTATTATTATTATTATATTTAGTAATTAGCATCGTATGAATATGAATTAGTGAGTGAATTTTGAGTTGTTGAGTAATTAATTCATTGTTTTTTGATTGCTCATTATGAAAACAAAGACAAGTCGACAGCAGAGTTAACAAGAGTAAAACAATTGAGAGATTAATGCATGTCCATTACAATGTTGGACCTTGACGTGTCTCAAGTATCTTTGTGTCTCTCTCTCTCTCTCTCTCTCTCTCTCTCTCTCTCTCTCTCTCTCTCTCTCTCTCTCTCTCTCTCTCTCTCTCTCTCTCTCTCTCTCTCTCTCTCTCTCTCTCTCTCTCTCTCTCTCTCTCTCTCTCTCTCTCTCTCTATCAATAGCATTTTGAGTCAGGTGGATAGTCGTGTTGATGTTCACTAAACCCACCAGAGATTTCTATTGGATGCGAGACAAATATTGGCACCGGACAAATATTATTTTTTTCCTGGGAAAACTACCAGAAGGGTGTTTATGTTGTTGTTATTTTTTTTTGTGTTTTGTCCATGTTTTGTCTTTTTTGTCCGTTTTGTTCTTCTTCTGCTCGTGTGCACACATTCGGAAATGTATCTCCACCAATAGTCAAAGTACAGCACACGGTGACAGCAAACTATTGAACACGCACAGGCGGACACAAATAAATCAAATTGAGATTAGCACAAACAGAGTGAAACTTGTGTGCCCAAAGTGGGCGAAAACCGATGCATCACATGCCACTGACACTCAGCGGGAGGATTAACTGTTTACTGTGCGAATGTGAAATTCGAGGTGCTACTACTCTCTCAAAGTGGTCCACTCTTGGAATGTAATCCTTTTGGGAAACTATCAACTCAAGTAGATGAGGGAGAGGCGCAATCGATCGCACACAAAAATGGATCTAACCATTGGACTTAGTGCTGTTCACTAGTGTTTGACTGACTGTGCAACACCAATGACTCCAATGGTTGTATGGTGTGTCACTGGGTTAGCACAAGAGTGCGAACTAGCAAAACGAAACGTATATTTATCTAAACTAAAACAAAACTAGATTGTGTGTGTGTGTATGCGCCAATTGGACACAAAATGAGGGACAAACACGGGAAATGAGTGCCATTAAAGGCAAAAACGGAACGAACAAACAACAACAACAAACGGCACGTTAATGGACATGCACAACAGTACGGACTGACTGTGTTGTGTGTGTGTGCAGGACTGGAGGACAGTACGCGCTACCGTCATTAATTAGACACCAAAATATATAAAACACGCGGCAGTCAAAAGCAAAAGCAGCAACAGCAGCAGCAGGCCGAGTCTTGACTTGGAGTCGATCATCAATCACCAAGGATTGATGATGAAGACTCGCGGCGGCCACCAGGCAGCATACATCTCATACATCTCGAATGTATAGCCGGCAGCAAGTAAAGTGGCCGCATAAGTAAGTGGATAGTTGTTGTACAGTAGAGTACACACACACACACACTACTTAGTTTAGTTGGTGGTAATGATTTATTAAACGACGGCATCGATCAATCGATCCGAATTGACGATTAAGGTTACACACTGGTGGTGGTGGTACTGATGCTGATGATGGTGATGGTGATGATGTTGGTGGTCGATCGAGGTGCGGTAGTGCTCCTCACTGTGTGATAGGTGAGTCCTGGTGTTGACAGACGAGCAACAGTGCTCCAAACCGAACTGTTTGCATTGATTAACGTAATGATTACGGTTGGCAAATGATTGCAATCGAATACAACAAACATAAATAGTGAATTTCATTGTCACTCGATCAGCGAGTGTTGCATCGATCGATGACAGCACAGACAAGGAAGACAGATACTACTTGTTGCGTGTGTGCTTGTGTGCAAGCAGAACGCTCTTTCCCCAACTCGATCGATCCGCAATAATATCGATCGAACTGTTTTTGTCCCTGCACTCACCCCTTCATCATTCTATTCTATTACGCACATCGCACAACAATGCCAATATAATAAATACCAACCATAATAGCATTCGCATAGAGAGAGAGAGAGAGAGAGAGAGAGAGAGAGAGAGAGAGAGAGAGAGAGAGAGAGAGAGAGAGAGAGAGAGAGAGAGAGAGAGTTGGCATTGAATTAGATTGCTCGAACACACACGATGAGTTGTGGAATGTAATCGAGACAATCAACACAATCAACAGTCTAATAATAATTGATCTATAATTGTTGTCGGCACTGTTGTGTTCTGTTGTGTTGTGGCAATCGATTGATTGAGTGACTCCATTATTGTTCTGCACTGACAGCTAATTTGCCTTCTTACTACAATATATACAAATAAGTGAAGTGCTATTGTTGAGTTGTACTTTCGATTCGAGCATTCATTCAATTGATTGATTCAACTGTCACCTGGGTTTGATTGATTTGGCTTAATTCCAATTGGAATGTCGACTAGACTTGGCTAACTGCAGCTCTAGTTTCTGTTTGTAATTAGTAATTAAAGTCTGTTCTATTTAAGGCGGAGTGACTTAGCAGTTGCTCTGAGAATTCAAGGAAGGTTAGTTTTCAGTTCTAGTTGGAAAATGACTTTGTAACTTAATAGTGATAGTTGCTGGAAGCGAATCACTTCTAATGACTTAATCACCCCACCGACCACGAGACACCAGTCTAATGGCACTGGGGTGTCTCTTCGTGTCATGACATTTAATGTGTTTAGTGTCACTACACACTCGATTCAACTAGTAGTAGTCATCTCCCTCTTCTTGATGCATAATATGATCATCATTAGGAGAGAGAGAGAGAGAGAGAGAGAGAGAGAGAGAGAGAGAGAGAGAGAGAGAGAGAGAGAGAGAGAGAGAGAGAGAGAGAGAGAGGGCCAGAACCAGATAATCTCACCACAAGAGGCGAACATTCTCACCAACTGATTAATACTGTCAGTCAGTCTGTGTGTAATTGAGTAACTCGACTCCAAACTACCACCAAATCAACTCGAATCTGTGTGATTAGACGCGCAAATTGAATTTCACAAACACACTGTTCGAGGCTTGTTGGTGCCTCTCTTGTGGATTCAATTAATTTCAACATACAGACAACATTTGTGATTGTTCTGATTATGAATGTTTGTGCGAGTGTAATTCGGTTGAATGTTGTCAATACATAATTTGGAATATATGTGCTCGTGAGTCATATTCGCTCGCTAAAGGGACGATGTTCTCAGGAGACACAAGCAGCCAAAGACATGATTTAGATTGTTGTCCAGATTAGTTGGCCAAGTGAGTGTCTATGTGTTTGTCTATGTGTGCACTGTGCACTGTGCAATCGAACGCAATCTACGCTCGGTGGCTAATTTATGTACGTGCCCGGTGATGAGGCAATTGGCCAATGTGTCTACCGTTCTGGTGCTGTGTCTACTGTGCCTCTCTACTGTCTCTCTGTCCCTTCTCACATGTCACGCAATGGTAATTAATTAATCTAATACTCCACGGTTATGGATATGTTCGAGTGTGTGTGTGTGTGTGTGTGTGTGTGTGTGAGTGTATGTGTGTGCACTGGATAAATGACAGACTTGCCCAAACCAACTCCCAAGCAATGATCGAATGCCTTTATGACAAGTGCACAAACGATGCGCCCAATGATATCACCAAACATACACAACATCGTATGCACATTGCATGCACGGTACCATACTGGTGGAGTAGATTGAGTAGAGTAGAGTGTACATTGTGTGACAGAACCAACCGACCGAAATAAATCGAATATGTCAACGAGAGGGATGAGTTTGAGTTCGGTACGCACGAAACAAGTGAAGAGTGATTCGAATGGTTAGGGCAATATGTCATGTGCGGATGTGCCTTGATGATCACTACCAACTGAACATCACTCAAAAGGTTCATCTTTTTGTGGTTGTGTAGTAAGTTTGTGGCATTCAAATGGAACAATTTCTTGTGTACTATTTACCTCTGGTTCTTGTTTAATAAACAGACCAAATGCACTCGAAAAGAACTGATGACCCAAGCCCTAAGTCCTTAGGTTCTCTATACTGAACTATCTATTCATTACTAAAATTGTTCTACAAAATTAATGACCTTTGCATTTGTTTCATTTGTCATTTGTTCACGTTTGTTTGCAAACTTCGAGAGAGAACGCAGGGTTCGCAAGTGTTGTGTCAAGTGTCGATCCTTCTCCACTGGCACTTTGCAATAATTAATAACATTTGCACATTCTGTACATTCTCGCTCCCTTGTCTCTCTATTTCTCTTTTTCTCTTTCGCTTGTTCTTATCTCGCAATTATCACGACACGAGAGTGGCAAGGACAACACTCACTCAAACTCTCAAGTGGTTAGTGTGCTTGAGAGATGATCCTTCTAATTTGAAAGGTCATTCAATTAGTCTCTCCGCCTTGCACACCCAAACATATGCAAATTAATGATCTCTATTAAAGTGTGGCACACAAATAAATGAATGTATAATGATTCATCATCAAAACGGGTTCGTTTGTGAGAGAGGACACACAGACTTATTGAACGATGCACGCGAGGGAGAGAGAGAGAGAGAGAGAGAGAGAGAGAGAGAGAGAGAGAGAGAGAGAGCGCCTAGATGATGTCCAGATGATGAATGAATGTACCATTCGAATGTGGAGTGTGTGCTGTGTACTGTTTTTGTTGGTGTTATTTGTCATACACACGCAAAGTGAGATGCGAAATGACCAACTTGCAATAGTCATTACAGCACTGGATGTGATTAATCAAGGCCGATTGGTTGGCTCATTCATTGAGCCGTTCTATTAGTGCGCTATTACTTATTTATTAATATTAGTTCCGTCCAATTGAATCATCCACCACCAAATGAATGTGCATATGTGTATGTATGTGTGTATGTAATGCACATTTGCATAATTGAATCATTTGAACACTGATCACACTGTGTGTCTATGTGCCAAATGTGGCATTACCGCATTACAAGTTGACTGACCACGAGATTATGAGTGCTGAAGTGAAGTAAAGTAAAGTAGTAGGAAAGTGCACCAGTAAAGTAACCAATCTAAATGGAAATTGAGTGCATATTTGTGAACATGATTTATTATCTGACAGAGACAGGAGAGAGAGAGAGAGAGAGAGAGAGAGAGAGAGAGAGAGAGAGAGAGAGAGAGAGAGAGAGAGAGAGAGAGACCAAGAGTGAGAAATAGAGAAAAGAGGGGTCATTTGCACTCCATTAGCTCAATTCCATTCCGAGATTAACGACAGATTGGAATTTAGATTAGCACACAAAAAAGAGACCACTTGCAAGGGCATAATCCTTTGATGTCTCTATTTTTAAGGTGCATGTCAACGATTATATCATCATTTGTGTGTACACAAAAGAAGATCGTCTACAGACGATAGGACATTGGCACTGTGTTTAGAAAGTCATTCGATTGTGACATACAATTTAAAGTGTCATTTCAAATGACTTTTTGAACTGTCCAGACAGAGTTTTGTACCGATTAATCTCAACCATAAAATAGTAGGCAATACAAAGTAACCAATCGGCGGATGATGATGATCACACAACTTCACAACCGCCAACTTAGCACACAACAACAGACACAACACAGAGTGCGGTTGCATACTTACGGTGGCAACAGATGATCAGCGGCGCCACACTGAAATGGGCGCCAGGCGCCATGCACCAACGCCTACCTCGAACCACGCAATGCCATACATCATACAGCACACACACACACACACACACACACACACACAATATGGAGTGCAATAATAATAACATAATTGTAATGGCTTTCTACTAATTATGTCACCGCAAAACCGCTTTAACTTTCTCTCTCTCTCTCTCTCTCTCTCTCTCTCTCTCTCTCTCTCTCTCTCTCTCTCTCTCTCTCTCTCTCTCAGTTCAGTTTATAGTCGGTGGTAATGGCTCGCACTCTAAAGTCATATATGTAGATTAAGTTGTCACTGACACATACACACACACACACGCAAATAGATGACGATGAGCACAATAATGTGTCTTTTGGTTTATTAGGTAAACATATTGCAGTTATAATTAGACAGACAGACACATTTCAATACTACTAATGGACACATACATTTAGCAAAACATTTGTGTTTATCCAACTTTGGCCTGACATTCGTTCGTGTTTGGGTTGTGTGTGTGTGTGTGTGTGTGTATGGTATTTGTATGCCGCATCCGAGGATGTTCGTTCTGCATTCGATCGTATCGCAACCCCAATCAGACTAAATGACTGCATTCACTACCAATGCATAACGTACATTCCAGCCGGTGGCTTATCGCACGTGTCTGCCAGTCATCCTGCCTGAGTGAGTCACACACACAACTGGTACGTTACCTGTACGTTTGTGTGTGTGTGATGTGATGTCTGTGTTTGAGTGTTTGTGTTTGGTCTGTCTGTCGGGAAGTGTCGGTCGTTCAGTCGGCGATCTCACTCACTCACACACACACTGCCGATGTTGTCTCACTTTCTCTGTGATTGTTTGCCAAGTGTCGAGTTAATGGCAATGAGAATAGTCTCACTCTCACTCACTCTCTCATCTGGTCAACTCTCACTTACTAGTCAGTTTAGTCTGTGATGCATGCTCGAATTGATATGTTCGATCTCAACGACTTCTCATTTCTCAATTCGAAACTTGTGTTCCTATTTATGTGATTCTTCAGTTCCACTTCATCTACCCCAAACTTGTGATAAAACTAAATGTGATCTATTTCGCCAATCTGTGATTTACAACAGCAACCAAACAAAGTGTTAACTGTCCTGAGACTGTTCAATTTGAGTGTCCTACTTTGAGTGTAAGTTTGTTGTTTGGGTATGATTTTGTTGGTTTAAAGAAGTAAATATTTTCTGTCTGCTAAGCACGAGTTCATAGTCTTTTGGATCATTTTTAGTATTGTCTTCGAAATTCGTTTTAAAAATATACTAAAATTCAACTAAAAAATCAAAATTTTCTGAATGAAACTAACTTAATCGGTCAAGTTGTAATCTACATCAAAAACGGTCGTTTATGGTTTATATTCTCACAAAAGCGTGTACACCCTTCACAGGTATAGAAGATAATGTGTCGAGATTGCATTAGCCTTCATAGTGTGTTGATAGCTTCATGCTGATGATATTTTTATTAAAATTATGATAAGTTGTCTTAATAAGACATTTTTTTGCTGTTGTTGATGCATTTTATAATAATCGTCGGCATGTTTGAAAGGCAAGCCAAAATGCTGTTCTGAGTATTATTACTCTCTCTCTCTGTCTCTCTCTCTCTCTCTCTCTCTCTCTCTCTCTCTCTCTCTCTCTCTCTCTCTCTCTCTCTCTCTCTCTCTCTCTCTCTCTCTCTCTCTCTCTCTCTCTCTCTCTCTCTCTCTCTCTCTCTCTCTCTCTCTCTCTCTCTCTCTCTCTCTCTAGTTGTATGATTATTATTATGATGATGTGTTACGCTTAAGATGAACTGACAATGTGGCGGTGAGATCAAACGCAAACATGTAACATGACGATGATCGTGTTAATGATTAACCCTTTTCGGCTTCGTGACACTTGTGTAAATAGTTCTGTGCATTTGTATTAAATCCGGTTCGTGGAATGTTTATAACTTGGTCTCATAGACAGACACGGACACAAACGGATTAACTTTATTAAATGTTAATTAATTCAAGAACTTTTATTATTACTATTTGTGTATTCATAATAATTATTAATTAAATCTCAACTCTTAACAAAGACAAACTTTCAAAGACAAAGTCGAGAGCACTACTTTTTGTTGTTGTTGTGCTCAAAGTTTGAGCACTGTTGAGTGCTTTGTTGGTTGGTGCTTGTGGTGGAGAAGTGCTTTCGGTGGAATGTATTTCCATATTAATGTTAAAGTTTGCTGTAGTTTGTAATAAGCCAACATTGTGACATTTTGGTTTTGTCTCAAGTTTCATTTTGTGTTTTTCTTTTTGTTCTTCATTCTCCACAACAGCTCAACAATATTCACTTGCAGACTCACAATTCGTTAATATATTATACATTTGAGTTATTTAAATTAAATTAATTTTATTGAAATGCTCTTCTCATTTGAATTTGTATTTTATTATTCATTTGGTTCATGTAAGAAGTTCAGTAACCCTTATGAATATTATGAATGCGAGACCACTTACAGACAGACAGAAACACGAACACACACACCACCAACTGAGCATTCAAATTCACAAGATTAACCCTTTCATTCCTGTACATTCTTGTGAGGAAACTTTCGTTCAACTGAATCTAAAGTTGAAAGGGTTGTGTTTTATTAGTTTGAAAAGTCATGTTACTTAGACTTGTTCGTTGAAATTTGTTATTTTGTTGTTGTTCATTTGTGGAATTGAATTTTCATTTCATTTCACTTATTTATTTATTAAACTCAATTTGAATCAATCTGTCTGACAGTCTGTTTGACTGTTCGGATGTGATTTATTATATTCTAAATTACATTCCGTTCACATAGAAAGCATATATGACGTGAGATACAACAACAGCAAGAGAAACATGCTAAGAGAGAGAGAGAGAGAGAGAGAGAGAGAGAGAGAGAGAGAGAGAGAGAGAGAGAGAGAGAGAGAGAGAGAGAGAGAGAGAGAGAGAGAGAGAGAGAGAGAGAGAGAGAGAGGGGGAGAGAGAGAGGGAGAGAGAGAGAGAGAGAGAGAGAGAGAGAGAGAGAGCTAGACAGACACGCACAAATTGAATTGAATTTGTCTCGCTTTCTCATTTAATATTATTTCAAAACTTGAGACGAGCCAATTTGTTCAGCATTTCATTAAGTTTATTACCTTAAGTGTACGAGTTGTGGAGTCAATTGATGTTGCACACACATTTCTGTGCATTCTGTAATCTAATGACACGAACCAGACAGTTCAGGTACTTTGTGAACGAGCTTTAACAGGTGAACATCTTTTAGTGGGATTAAGTTTCAATTAGATTCTTCTTGTTTTGATATGTTATGTCGAGATTTATGGGTCTTTGCCCCTAGTCCTAGTGAGCACCTTAAAGCAAAGTAATTTCATGATTTATTAAATCTATTTTTATGTTTCGTTTCAGAATTGTAAACACTTTTCTGCTGCCGATTACGTCATCGATGTACTACGCCCTCTTTTCCTCATCAAAGGCACAGTTTTAGTGATTGCTTGAAAGAATACACACACAAACAAACAAACAAACACACGCAATGAACTCGTAATTGTGTTTGCTTTATCATAATCATCCCCAAATATCTTCTACCTTCCTGTGGCTTCATTGAGCTTTTCAATGAGCTTACCGCCTCAAATTGAACTTCGAGAATGGATCTAGACGAGAGCGAACTGTGTTGTGATCCAAAGGATCGAGGACCATCATCAGCCATCAGTTTGGTATCGGTTCGAGTGCGTGACCGAGCCCTGCGCTATCCTCGACCCAAATGTCACGGTCAGTCGTCAAACTGTGCAGTGAGTAGTGCACAAATGAACGCGCCAAGTCATCATTGTACCACAAACAATGGCCAAGTATTGAGCAAAGTCCTCTGCCAAATCACCAAACCCCTACAAACCTCGACCTTCTTCCTCATCATCCTCCACCCCATCCTCCTCCACATGTAAATATCTCCTTCTCCTCATTTTGTGTGTTCTGCTCGGCTTGTGTCCTCTCATCTCCCAGGCAAGTCAAGTGGCCACTTCAGTCAGTCCCAGCAATGTGAGTCACTATCACCATCTCTCCCATCACCATCACCACACCACTTTCCACTCCAACTATCGTCAGCTGACCTCTCCAGACGATAATGAAGTATTCGACGCGGAACTTGACGCGTCCTCGAATGTTCTGCCATCGTCCACCAAGCAGGTGGACACTACTGTGCAGCAGCAGCAACATTCTCACATTACGAATAGTCCAACATCATCAACCTCTGACGACACTTTGCTCGAAGATGTGCTTGAGCTAAGCTCACCATCGCCATCGAGCACTGTCCCCGTTGGTGGTGCTGCTGCTGCTTCGCCCAGCAGTGATGATGATGTTGCAAGTCAGTCAGTGAGCAGTGTCACGCCAAGTAGCAATAACAAGGCAGTGAAGACTGCTCACGAAAATGATGATCTCGACGAGGATGGAGAAGATTTGCTGGCGAATAATCTCAAATATCCACTGTCCACTGATTCGAGCGCCAACAGTGGCATCATTGAGAGTCACAACAATAAGTACTCTCGAATTGGGTCCAATGTCAACCAACAGCAGAACGAGATTCTCAAGTCAGACTTTAAAGAGAATCTGATCCACTCGGAGGTGACAACAACCCATGCGGCCACTGCTTCAAGCACCACCATTGGCGCTACGAGCTCGAAGCCAAAAGAATCCGAAGGAAACTCGATTAATCTCGACTTTACTCGGCTCACCTACAACGTGAGCATTCCCGAGAATGCCATCTACAAGTATGCCACTCCAGCGGAGAAGATGGGAATCTACATTTCGGATCCGGCACTGTCTGTTCGTTATAAGATCGTGGCCGGAGATCCGGACAAGATTTTCAAGGCAGAGGCTAAGCATGTGGGCAATTTCTACTTCCTGATGATCCGAATTCGCTACGGCAACAATCAGGTCCTCAATCGAGAGTATTTGGCATCGTACGAACTTCGAGTGCGCGCAACCATCACTTCGAGTAGAAACGAAATTCTGAAACTCAAATCGAAATGTAATGTCTATGTGACTGTGGAGGATCGAAACGATATATCACCGATCTTCTTCTCCGACACGTACGACGTGGACGTGCCTGAAGATGTGCCTTTGGATACTTCGGTGATCAAGGTCACTGCTGACGATCCGGACATTGGACGCAATGGAGAGATCTACTACAGTTTGGCTGATGACACACAACTGTTTGCCATTCATCCAACCATGGGCGTCATCTACACCACTCGACCATTGACTCTCAAGGATTTGGTCAAATCGACTGGACAACAGCAGCACCACGGACATCGACGACATCGAGACACTCCACAGGAACATACCATTCATTTGACTGTTCTGGCCAAAGATCGTGGTTTCCATCAAGGTTCTGCTTCGATCATTGAGTCGTCAAAGGCGAGAGTGAACATTCGAATCACCCCCGTGAATCGTCACTTGCCTCGAATCTCGATCAAGCAACACTCTACTCTGGCTACCAGTTTCACGACTGTCCAGCGCAGACCAATCTTTGCAGTTGTTCACGTCAGTGACCAGGATCTCGGTGTTTATGGAGAGATCTGTTCGTTTGAGATTGTCTCCGGCAATGAGGCCAATCTGTTTACGGTTGCAAATACTTCGAACTCTCGAGATTACAACCTAGAACTGGCTCGGTCTGTTTCGGAACTGTCGCAGTCGCTGCTGTCCACACAGTCAAGTCCAATCAAGGTGATGGTCAAGGCGACCGATTGTGGTGGACGATCATCGAACGAAACGGTGACAATTTCACCCGAAAGTCAGTTGACACTAGGCTTTGCATTCACCTCGGACAACTATCATCGTGACATTCGAGAGAACTCTCTAATCGGTACTCAAATCGTTCAAGTTGATCTCAAACTGCTTCAGAATGAGTTTCTCACTCCCAGTTCAGCGGACATCCAGAACAAAGACCAATTCCACTTTAGTATCATCAGTGGCAATGAGAATGACACTTTCGGAATCAGTCGAAATGGAGTCATCTACAATCGAGTCAAACTGGACCGAGAGCGAGTGTCCAAGTACACTTTGGTTGTGCGTGCGGCACACGAACTGAACCGAATAGCCACCACAATGGTGCACATTGAAGTGCTCGACGACAATGACAACTATCCACTGTTTCGAAATGTGTCAGCCGATCAGGTTGTCCATCTGAGCGTGGCGGAGAACAAACCAAATGGAAGTGTCATCTATCGAGTTGAGGCGACAGATGCTGATTTGGGCAATAACGCTTATATCACTTACGAGCTTGTCCACTATGGCATCGATGAGTTGCCCTTCGCAATCGATAGCTACTCGGGTGATATCTACACTGTGCGACAGTTGGACTTTGAAGCTCTCCCTCGGCAGTATCATTTGTTTGTGCGGGCCTCAGACTGGGGCGAACCATTCCGGCGGCAATCTCAAATGCTACTCAACATCTCAGTCCTGGACGTGAACGATCACCGACCACAGTTTGAAAAGACCAACTGCACCGCCTACGTGCCCGTCACCATCAAACCACTCACCGAGATTATGACATTCTCTGCTGTGGATCTCGATCAGGGATCGAAAATTCTCTACAAAATGTTCACACCAGAGGCGGACAAGTGCTTTCGACTGAACGAACAAACTGGCACACTCGAGCTGATTTGTAATCTCAAGAAGGAGATCAGTCGGTCAGCGGGCAAGATGAATTCAATATCGTGGACACTGTCGATCTCAGCCACGGACGGAAACTACTTCTCCGATCCGAACTATCTCAAGGTGATTGTGGTCGGTCAGGACAGTACCAACCCAGCCACCAACACAGTCATTTCGCACTCGGCATCACGTGACAAGAGGAACGTTCGTGTGGAGTGCACAGATTCGATTGTTCGCAACAACAACAACAAAGTGACCACAACACAGCTGGACACTGAATCTCTACTGCCCGAAGAGAAGGAAGCAATCGAATCGATGCGTGCTGCTCAACTCGCCAACGAAGTTCCTGTGTTTGATCAAATTTTGCCTGAAATTAGCATTCCCGAGAACACCATTTTGCGCACCAAGATTGCCACCTTCTCAGCAAACGACACCGATTCGGGCTTTGCCGGTTCACTGGTTTGGTCACTGAACCTACAGCAAATCGACGACAAAAAGAACAACCAGAAAGTTTACTTTGAAATCAACCAATTCACCGGAGAGTTGCTGCTGATCAGTGAACTCGATTACGAACAGGAGAAGTCGATTTCACTGCTGGTCACCGTGTGTGATCAGTCTCTTTTGAGTCAGAAATGTGCCAATCAGTCGGTGGCGGTCATGTTGGAGGACGTGAACGACAATGCTCCACTGCTGGACAACTTCACCTTCAACATATCAGAGTCAGCACCGGTGCACACCGTCATCGGAACGCTCTATGCCACTGATGAGGACTCGGGCGACAATGCTGCACTCGAGTACTTCATCGACAGTCACTCGGACATGTTCTCGGTTGATCTCTTTAATGGAACGCTCAGACTGGAGAAGCCACTCGACCGAGAAGAGGTGGCCAAGTACAATTTGTATGCAACAGTTTCGGATTCGGGGACTCCTGTGCTCACATCCACTTCGAGCATCATCATCAACGTGAATGGTAAGTCCAATTCGTAATATGTTCATTCCTTTTCAATTTGTTTAACACTTTGTTTTGAACCTAACCTAACCTAAACCAAAACAGATGTGAACGACAACAAGCCAGAGTTTTTCCAGAAATCCTATTTCCTCAAAGTCCGTGAAGACATTCCAATTGGCACTCGACTGACTCGAATCTCTGCTTTCGATCGAGACGAGGATGAAGCAGCCGAAATCAGATATTCACTGGCAGACACTCTCGGAGGCACATTCGCCATCGATGAACTCAACGGAAACATTCGTTTGCGCAAAAGTCTCGATTATGAACGTAATCAACTGTACAATCTGACTGTGACTGCAACCGACGAGGGCAAACCACCACTTTCGAGTTCTACTTTCCTGATTATTGAAGTTGAAGATGTTGACGAGAACTATCATGCTCCGAAATTTTCGGATTTCTATGCCACGGCTTCGATTAAGGAGAATATGCCAGTGGGCACATTTGTGGCCAAAGTGGTTGCCACCGATGATGACGATCCGAGCATTCCATTGATTTATCAAATTATTGGTGGAAGTGGATTGGGTCGTTTCACCATTGATGCATCAGGAACGGTCACCACCACGGCAGTTCTAGACACCGAAAGTAACTCACACTTTTGGTTGACCATTGTCGCGAAAGACCGTGCCGCGGTGCCTTTGACAGCCACCTTGGAACTGTACATATCAGTGGAAGACGTGAACGATATGCCACCCATTACCACTGAGTCCTTCTATCACACTAAAGTGTACGAGAATGTGACCATTGGCACTGTCATCATGGAACTTCAATCACGTGATCAAGATTTGAGTACTAAGTCAAAGGAGAATCCGGACATCCTCTACCGTATCAGCAATCAGGTGCCCTTTGTGATCGATCTGAAGGGTGTGATCAAGACTTCGGGTGAGTTGGATCGAGAGTCGGCCTCTCGCTATGTGATCGATGTCGAGGTGATGGAACCGCTGCACTCGGACTCGAGCAATGCAATCGACAAACGGTCGAGTGAGAAGTACCTCATGTCACGAACACCGGTCATTGTGGACGTTTTGGATGTGAACGAGTTTGAGCCCAAATCGAGCTTGCACACATATCGATGCTATTCGTTCACAAACTCGGACAAGTCACTTCCAGTTTGTCAGATTATTGCGTTTGATCGAGACTTGGACGAGCACTGTCAACTTCGATATGAACTACTCGAAGGTGGCGAGATCAAACACTTTCGGTTGGACACCTCAAGTGGCATCTTCTATCCCACCTCGGATGGCGTGCCCAAAGGAAGCTACGACTTTATTGTTCAAATCAGTGACTGTGGCAAGCCAGCGCTGTCCTCGACTGTGCACGTGATCATTCGAGTGCTCAACATACCGAAACAGGCCGAACAGCCAAACAGTAAGCCCATCATTGAACCAATCGACCCAGTCATTACCGTCAATCGAGATGATCCAGTTGGATCGGAAGTGGCTTTCATCAAGACAATGGACGACGACTTTGACAAGCTCTGTTCGTACATCATCAGTGGCAATGTGGACAACACTTTTGCCTTCTTGGACACTGGCGCACTGGTGGTGGCCAAGTCACTCAAGAACCGTTTCGTGTCTCACTTCAATCTCACGCTGATGGTCACTGACGGAGTGGACAACTCCACACTGAGCTTGATGATCAACGTTCACAACGACATTGACCAGGTCACTCCGTTCACTGAGGAGAACTACACCGTGAATGTGCTCGAAAACATTACAGTCGGCAGTGATGTTCTACATCTGAACCTAATGGACAACGATCTGGGAGCTTCCACAAATTACGTCTTCTCTATCTACTCCACTCAATCACCTGATTCGTTGACCAAATTCGAAATTGAGTCCTGGTCTGGCAAAT
Source organism: Rhizoglyphus robini (assembly GCA_023373905.1). Taxonomy (NCBI): domain Eukaryota; kingdom Metazoa; phylum Arthropoda; class Arachnida; order Sarcoptiformes; family Acaridae; genus Rhizoglyphus; species Rhizoglyphus robini. The sequence goes on along the minus strand of JAKIJQ010000008.1, from coordinate 4,535,671 downwards.
TGAAAGTGAAGAATTCGCTCGATTTCGAATCGGGCAAGCAGCATGTCTTACTGATTGAGGCTCGAAGTTCTCGAAAGCACGCATCCTCCTTCAACAATCGATCATTCGCCAAGGTGATCATCAACGTAATCGATGTCAATGATCAAGTGCCGCAGTTCATTTTGTCGCACTTTGAAACGAATGTACTCGAGTCGTCAGCAATTGGAACGTCGATCCTGCAAGTTCAAGCTTTCGATGGTGATTTCGGTTCGAACGCAGCAATCAACTACTCGATTGTGTCGGGCAATCTCGATGGGGCCTTTGACATTGAACCAGACTTGGGCTACATCTACCTGAAGAAGTCGATCAGTTTCCAGGCTCAACCAGAGTACTATTTGGTGGTGAAGGCTACGGACTATGGACTGCCTCCACTGTCGAGTACCACAAATGTGCACATTCTAGTGACCATTCCTGACAATTCTCCACCCAAGTTCGAACAAGCAAACTATTTCGTCGATATTCGAGAAGATGAGAAAGTTGGCACTGTCATTTTGTCACTTCGAATGTCGAGCAAACAGGCGACCTTCTTCGAGATTGCACGAGGCAACGATGACAATTCTTTTGCGATCAACGTCAACAACGGTGAAATATATCTTCGAAAACGACTCGACTACGAACGTGTCAACAACTATTCGCTCACCGTCTCAGCTGCAAGTTTGTTTGGTGTGAAAGACACTGCGAAAGTGTTTGTCACCGTGATCGATGTCAACGACAATGCGCCCTACTGGAAGGACACCATCTTTGAGGGCCAGGTCTACGAAACGATGCCTGTCAATTCGATTGTGCTCACAGAGGAGGGCAGTCCTCTGGTGGTTCGAGCCTACGACAACGATTCGATGCACAATTCCATTTTGGTGTACTCGATTGTGGAGGAGAGCGCGAGACAGTACTTCAAGATTGAGCCAAGAACCGGTGCCATCACACTGATCAAACGGTTGGACTATGAAAAGGCTCAGGACTTTTCGCTCTCAGTGTCTGTCAGTGATTATGGTTTTCCAAGTTTGAAGGCAGTTTCGAATGCACTGGTCAAGATCAAGTGTTTGCCCGTGAACGACTGTCCACCAGTGTTCACACTCAACAAGTACCACGCCACTCTTCTACTGCCAACCTATCAGAATGTGATCATCACCAAACAGGTCACCGCAACTGATTGTGACATTCGAGTGGACAACAACAACAACAGCGCCGACCGACTGCAGTACAACTTTACACTGTCGGAACAGTCGAAACTGTTTCGCATCAACTCAACCACCGGCATGATCACCACTGCGTCGGATCAATTCGAAACTGGACTTTATGAGCTCGAGGTGACTGCATACGATGGCAAGTTCTTGTCTCACGCAAAAGTGCTCATCAACGCAAAGCCACTGCCTCGGAGTTCTCTACGTTACAAGCATGAACGTTTCTACGGAACAATCACAGAGAACTCATCAATGGTCAAAACGGTGATTACACCAGCCATTGAGGGCACCAAACTGCACGAACATCTCATCTTCCGAATCATGAATCCAACGGAACACTTTCGCATTGCACGCACATCTGGTGCCATTCTGTTTCGAGGTGCGCCCGTCGACCGAGAAGAGGTGGCCAAGTTTGAGTTGGCAATCGAAGTGCAGTCGATCACACTCAAACATCGAGTGGCACACGCGCTGGTGGAGATTAAGGTTGAAGATGTCAACGACAATCGGCCAATCTTTGTTGGACTGCCTTATCACTTTGTGTGTAACTTGGATTCCACCGTTGGAGCAGTGATCAACAAAGTGCAAGCAGTCGACATGGACGTGGGCGAGAATGGCGCAGTCACTTATTCCATTGTTTCGGGTGATCCTGCAAATTTGTTTTCGTTAAACTCCAAAACTGGTCAAATGACACTGTCTCGAGCTGTGGACGAGTCGAAAGATCGCTACAACTACACTCTACTTGTCATGGCTAAGGATTCAGGTGAGTTCTCGCATGTTTTGTTCATTCATTCCACAATCGAACCATCTTACAGGCGAACCAGCACTGGAATCGTTCACAAACGTGACCTTGCGTATGGTGTCAGGCGGCGTGCCGGTGTTTAGTAAGTCACACTACAACGTGACCATCAGTGAGGCACATCCACCACTCGTCCCCTTTGTGACCATCAAAGCGGAAAGTCCCAACGGTCGTCAGCTGTTCTACAACATCGACCAAGGCAATGAGAATGAAGAGTTTGCACTCGACTTCAACACAGGTATGAATCACTTTTTGAGGATTGCATTTGAGCCTAACTAATCTCACATTGATTAACTAATTTGATTTTATCAATTAATTTTCTGATTATTTCTGGTTCTTTGGATCATTTCAACAATCACACTAACCAATGACTTTCTCTCTTTTCTCTCACTCTCATTCTCTCACTCTACCCTCTTCATTCTACTTCATTCACTCAACAACACATACTCAGATCTAAACTCACTAGCCAATACTCTCTGTGAGTATCTCTTTTTAGATATCCGTTTCTAATGTTTTTGTTACCTTAAACTCGATACATTTGACTGACTTAATCGTAATTTTCCTAACTCAGGTATGGTGAGCATTGCCGAGAAACTCGACCGTGAAACCACCAGTCGGTACACTTTGTCCATCTCTGCCACCGATTCCATCACTGGAGCTTCCTCTGCTGTCAATCTCTACATCTATGGTAAGTTCAATTTTGGTTTAGCAATAGAGTTCAAACTAATGTTGGATCATCTTTTCATTGAACTAATAGTTGAGGACGTGAACGATAATCAGCCAATGTTCTCCAAGTTCTCGTACAATGTGTCAGTGCCAGAGAACTTTCCCGTTGGATCTCCACTGCTCAAGGTGGCAGCCACCGACTCGGACATTGGACTCAACTCTAAGCTTCAGTATCACATCGTTGGCAATCGGTCCCAGTTCTACATGTCGCCCGATGATGGAATCATCTTCCTGAAGAGTGCCCTCGACCACGAGACTGATGACACTCACCACTTCACAATTATGGTCACCGACTATGGATCGCCCCAGTTGACATCGACTGCTCAGGTTTGGGTTGAGGTTGTGGACATTAATGACAATGCACCCACACTGCCGGCCACTTTCAATACCACCATTGATGAGGACATTGAGAAGGGCGAGTTTGTTACCAAGATCACAGCTAACGATCTCGACTGGTCGGATCGAAGCAATCTCCGTTACCGAATACTGTCAGGCAGTGATATGGCTTTCGTAATGAACGAGACCTCTGGTGCACTGCATGTGCGCAATCTGAAGAACTCACGTTACTATTACCATCACTTGATGCACGGTGAACATCATCGAGGTCTGCCCAATCTGAAGAGACACTACAGTTTGAATGTGTCCGTGTCGGACGGGGTGTACTCCACCACTGAGCTGTATCACATTAACATCAAACCGGCCAATCATTTTTCGCCCAAGTTTTCGCGAATTATGAACAACGTTGCCATCAGTGAGGGACTGGCTGTTGGTGAGCATGTCTTCACCATCAATGCCACTGATCGGGACGACTCCGAGTACTACGGACTGGTGGAGTACTCAATTCTGAACGATTATGGACGCAAATACTTTTCGATTGATCAGCAGTCGGGTAGAGTGACGCTGCGATCGAAGCTTGACTACGAGAAGAGTGACAAGTTCTACTGGTTGGTACTGGCTGCACAGGACAAGGGCAAACGATTGGGCGTGTCCGCACTGAGAGTGGCCATTACTGACTTGAACGACAATGTGCCAAGATTCATTGTGGACGAGTACAAGTCGACCGTCTGTTCGAATGTTCCATCTGGCTCGACAATCTTGTCAGTGATGGCAGTGGATGACGATGTTGATGCGGAGAACAAAATCAAATACTCCATCTATGAAGAGAAGCGAAACGATTCGGTCAATTCGACCAATGTCACCTACATCAACGATTACTTTGAAATATCATCAGACACTGGCTACATCTACACGAGGAAGAATCTAAGTGCACTGGAAGGAAAGATGGTTCAGTTCTTTGTGAAGGTTACCAACTTGAATTTGATTGTGCCTGGTCAGAAGAATTTGATTGAAAACGTTGTTCCTGTGACCATTCAAGTGTCCTCCTCGTGTGCCACTCAGAAGAAGGACGCATTCCTGTATGAAGTGTTCGTGAAAGAGAACGTTGAACGAGGTTCCGTGCTGGCCAACATCAACCTCGATGGCTACAAGGACGTAGACCTGAGCATTGTCGGACACGATGACAAGTCGGACTCGGCTCGTTTCCGTATTGACAAGTTTGGCAGAGTGTTCATCAACGAGCCACTTGACCGAGAATTGAAATCCAAACATATCCTCGCAATCCAACTGAAAGATAAGCTCACCTTCATGGTGGACTACTTCTACCTGATCATCAACATCATGGACGAGAATGATTGCACTCCCTACTTTGACTCTGCCTCGTACTACATCTCGGTGGCTGAGAACCAGGAAACTGGTTCCTCCATCTTCAAGGTGAACGCAATCGACAAGGACAGTGACGTGATGAACAGTGCACTCAAGTACTCGATTGACCCGCAAGAGGACAGTTTTGGAATTGACGAGAATTCGGGTTGGATTGTGCTGAACAGGGCGCTCGATCGTGAAACTGTGGCCAACTATAATCTCAAGATTGTGGTCACCGATGGTGTGCACACCAATTCGACCATTCTCCACATCGAGGTTGTGGACGTGAACGACAATGCTCCAGTGGCTGAGAAGGCGAGTTACATTGCGGCCATCTTCGAGAATAGTCTACTCGGCACTGTTGTACTCTCGGTTGAAGCGTCAGATCCGGACTTGAATTCAGACTTGCGCTACTTCATCACTGATGGTGACTATCTCAATCAGTTTGCCATCTCGACCACCGGCGATGTGTACGTGAACAAGTTGCTCGATCGTGAATTCATTGAACGGTACAGCCTCAAGATTCTGATCACAGATGGAAAGTATCAAACTGAGACGGAGGTTGCGCTGGACATTCTCGATGTGAACGACAATGGACCAATTTGTGTCAAGTCAAAGTATGTGGAAATGGTGAGTGAAGCTGTGCCAGAGGGCACATACATTCTCACGGTTGATGCCATCGATGAGGACGATGTGGACAATGCAAAGCTGTTCTACACTCTACAGGGCAATCATAAAGGTCACTTTGCAATTGACGAAACATCTGGAAGACTGAAGACCAATGCCAAATTGGATCGTGAAACACAATCTGTCTATTTGTTCACTGCTGTGGTGTATGACGCCAAGAATCGTGATTGGCACTGCACCAGTTATATCGAGATACTATTAAGTGATGTGAACGATGAACCACCAAAGTTTTTGAGTCAAGTCAATTCGGTCAACATTCCAGAGGACTCTCCTGTGGGCATTATCTTGGGCAAAGTCACCGCAATCGATCTTGACCTGGGAGCTAACCGAAAGCTGCGTTACGATCTGCTTCGACCCACTGGAGAGTTTGTCATCAACGAACGGTCGGGCATCATTCGACTGACCAAATCGTTGGATCGTGAGACCAAGTCCCAGTACAACATCAGTATTATGGCTTACGACACAGGGGCGAGTCAACTCAATTCGACCACTTACTTCGTGGTCAATGTCACTGACATCAATGACAATGCGCCCGAGTTTGAGATGCAATCGTACAGTGGAGCGGTGGACGAGAATGCGCCTGTTGGCACTACGGTGGTGAAAATATTTGCCACAAGTAAAGACACCGGCATCAATGCAGAGATCAAGTACATGATCGTGACTGGCAATGAGAATGACACTTTCTCGATGCATCCCAAGACAGGCCTGGTCACACTGAACAAGCCACTCGACTATGAGAACATTCGAGAGTACTTTCTGACCATCAAGGCTGAGGACGAAGGCATTCCACCACTGTCCACTGAAGTGAACCTGAGAATCGCCGTGAACGACATCAACGATGTACGGCCACAGTTTGTACAGCGATCGTATGACATTGTCATTCGGGAAGATGCTCATGTTGGTGATCGAATCCTGCAGCTTGTGGCAATCGATCTCGACTCGCCACCAAATGCAAATCTCACCTATTCCTTTGCTGGTGATCGACTCGAGTACAAGGAATTCAACATTGATCCAATTCTGGGCATTCTCACCGTTGGACGACAACTCGATCGTGAGATGATGTCCGCTTACATCTTGGAAGTGTTCTGCACCGACAATGGACATCCAAATGCACTGTTCTCGTCGGTTCTGATCAATGTTGAGATATCTGACTTCAACGACAATCCACCGCTGTATGATAAGATGAACCAGACAATTCACATTCAGGAAGGTCGACCTGTGGGCTATACTTTGATCAACTTTGTGATAACTGACGCTGATTCGTCGCTGAACTCTGGTCCGTTCAAGTTTACAATCACCGAAGGAAATGAACTGAATGCCTTCTCTGTGATGGACGGTGATGCATCGCTTCGAACTAATGTGATATTCAACCACACACTCCAGTCGGAGTATCGTTTGGCTATTCAAGTGACCGACTCAGGCAATCCACCACTTTCAACCACCAATTGGGTGCACGTGAATGTCATCCAGGAGCCCCAAATGCCACCAAAGTTGTATCCACTGTCGATTACTGTCAACTCACTTGATCAGTTTCCGGGTGGAATCATTGGACAGGTGAACGCATCAGATGAGGATCGATTCGATAAGTTGACTTACAGTTTGACCAACGACGATGACAAGAACATCTTCTCAATTGACTCCAATGATGGCACACTGGTGGCCTTCCCTGGACTGGACGTTGGCAAGTACAAGGTGAATGTGACTGTGACCGATGGAAAGTTTACTTCGTACGGAATAGTCGAGGTGGAAGTGATTCTCCTAACCGAATCGATGGTAGAGCACGCACTGGTCATTGAGGTTCGCTCAGTGTCAGTCAAGGAATTTGTCACCAACTATATGAAGAACTTTGTTCGTGTGATCAAGAATCTGTTGAATGTTCGTGCCAAGGATGTGGTCATTCTGAGCCTTCAACCAGCTGAGCGAAAGTCACTTCGCCGTCTGCGCAGTGACGAACAAGTGTACGGTGACATCTCGATCATGTTTGCGGTGGCCAACACCCACGGTAGCTACTTCACCCGAAATTGGTTGAAAGGAAAGCTCGCAGAGAACAAATTCCGAATCGAGAACCAACTTGGTCTGGCCTTCGAGGAAGTGTTGCACAAGTCTGAATGTGAACGCATCAGATGTAAACAAGGCGACTGTCGGGAAGATTTGGTGTTGAGCGAAAATGAGATAACTTCGATTGTGAGCGCAAAGGTGAGCTTTGTGTCGCCCTTCCACGAGTATCGTTTCGGTTGTTCCTGTCATCCAGGCTACGGTGGCAAGTTGTGCAATCTCACCGTGAACGAATGTGCCCGCAATCCGTGTCCACCGCACAAGGAGTGTCTGCCCGTCACATCATCCCTTGGCTATGTGTGTCAGTGTGCGTTCGGCAAGTCAGGACCAAGCTGTAACCAGAATGCCGAGACGTGCCACTCGAACGATCGTGATGTGTCCTTTTGCTATCAGGAGTCGAATCCCATTTCGTTCAATGGCAATTCATACGTTCGATATGGATTTGTGAAGAAGATTGACAAGATTTCCTTGCGATTCAGAACTCAACAACAGCGTGCCAAGATATTCACCCAACAGGGCGAGCATGCATTCAGCATTCTTGAGGTAAGTGTTGGAGTTTTGTTTATTTACTCTTAGGGTGATAATCAATTGAATGATGTTTCATAACTTGAATTGAATTTTAGATTGCCGGTGGCTATGTTCAGTACCGATTCGATTGTGGTGAAGGCGAAGGTCTGATTCGTGTGCACAATCTAATGGTGAACGATGGCAAGTGGCACGAAATCATCGTCGAACGCAAAGGCAGTACTGCCACGCTCATTTTGGATCGAAAGCACCGAGGAGGTGGATTTGCACCGGGCGCTGTGGCTTCCTGTTCCCGACTGAAGGACGACATCTACTTTGGCGGTGAGGTCAAGTCCATCTCGAAGACCGTTGGAGACGAAGAAATACTGAATGGCTTCGTTGGCTGTTTGGACAACATTCTATTCAATGGACAACAAATTCCGTTTCACACCACTTCCACCTCGTCGGTTGTGTCACTGAAGACACTGGCCAATGTCGAGTTTAGCTGCAACTTCAAGGCAGACATTGGCGCTTGTCGCTCTCAGCCGTGTATGAACGGTGGCACTTGTCAGAACATGCCCAATGGATCGTACAGTTGTCAGTGTTCCAACACTCGATACGTTGGCATTCACTGTGAAGTGGACACGAAACCGTGCGAATCGAATCCGTGCTCGAACGGAGGTGTGTGCGTTGTGGACGCGGCCATGTGTGCCTCGGGACTGCCCAACTGTTACAAGTGCGAGTGCGGAGCAGGCTACACTGGCTCCAACTGTCAACTCTCTCGCTACTGCACACCAACTCTGTGTCAGAACGGAGGAGTGTGCGAGGAGACGGCACTCGGGCCCAAGTGTCACTGTCACGCTGGCTGGCTAGGACTGTACTGTCAGAATGACATTGACGAGTGTCTGTTGAGCACACCTGCCTGCTACTCCCCGGCAACTTGCATCAATCTGCCAGGCACATTTCGTTGCATCTGTCCACACAACTCGTCTGTGGCATGCAATGGCGAAGCACTCATACCGAGCAACATTGTCTCCTCGCCCTTCCACATCAGCTTTAAGGAAGTGATTGTGCTGGTGGCCGTTCTACTGTCGATCCTATTCATCGCCGTCTGTATGGTCTGTTGTTGGAATTGTCGTAATCGAAACCGCAAGAACCGAACACCAAAACACAAGCACGATCCAAACGAAATCCTGCTCAAGAACCAGTCGAACGCAATCTACGAGAACTTAAATGGCAACTATGCCACTCGACCCTCCAAGACATCGAATCTTGAGATGAACAGTCTGCAGAACAATATACTGCTCGGACAGAACAGAACATCGTACAACGAGTTGATCAACAACTTCACCTCACAGTACGGAGTGCTCAGCTCGGAGGACTACGAAGCTCATCCCGCATCGTTGACCAGCAATGGACCCGATGCAAATGGACAGTTCAACAACTCAAAGAAGAACGCACCCATTGCGTCAGTGTCGCCACAGTTGATCGAGATTAAGAAATCACCAAAGAACCTCAAGGGTGCCCGCAATAAGAACAGTCTTAATGGTAAGTTGAACAAATGTCTCCTCTAATTTGATCTAATTCTTTGAATTCGGTTTGTGTAGATCTCATCAAACAATCGCCTCAAAACCGAGTTTCTCTCAACGATTCATCGGATTCAACTGGTAAGTTTGTTTTGAATCTCTCATTCTTTGAGTTCTTACTTTGGTTCGATTTGATTGACTGACTAATGCTGGGTCTAATCTTCAACTAACCGATGTTTAATGTCTAACTGTCTTAACTTTAACCACTTTCTTCTCCTTTCTTTCCTTCTTCTCTTGGTGCAGTATTTAATGATGAACAGCCACCTTCACTGACTAACTCAAACCCGGCAGAAGGTATGCACCAGGCACCACTGCTTTGGGAGTGACACTCGAAAGGCACATTCTAACAATCTTTTCGCCATCTATTCATTCATTAGGCTACCATTGGGACAATCTCGACCTGTACATGCCCGACGGAGCAGTGGTCGACTCGAGCGGAATGTCCAATCTGGTCGAATTCAACGGTCACCTGGTGCGCAATCGTGACCACCTCGACCACGACTCGGACCACATTTCGGAGCACAGTCAGACTGAGTCCCTACTCACCGAATCTCAGCAGAAGCTTTTCTATGAGAAAAGTAAAACTAGACGAATCTCAAAAGGAAGCTCCAATGGCAACACATCGGTCAAGACGGCACACCTCAATGGGGAAGAGAGCTCACCGTTGCTGTCGGCGAGTGGCAGTGCAGGCAAGATCGATCCCGCATCGAGCAGTCCATCACTGGAGGCCAAGGTGAATCTGTCGGGTAACTTTCTAGAGTACTATCTGCCCAAGCACGACGACGAGTGGACTTCGGGACTGAATCACAACTACAAGCGGAAGAACATTCTTCAGTATCCGGGCGCTGAAGAGGACAACAACAACAACAACAATGGGAAGAAGAAGAACAAGGACAAGACCACCAACGGACACTCCAAGACCAACAGCACATCTGAGCTGAGTCAAAAGCCAATGACACTGCTCACCTTCAATCCCAACCATCGATCATCGTTGAACGAGAGTGCAGACAACTTCTCCCTGCTGACGCCATCCTCTTCCACCTCAACCACGCCGATTGCAGCCCTGGCCAAGTCGTCGAGCATTTCGGACACAACCAACGATCAGTGCTCGTCGTCGCTATCGTCGGGCTCGAATCCATCGGAACACAACTCCAAATCGCCGGTCAATCTGTACAGCAACAATGGTCAACATCTGTACGCCAACACTGGACCAAACAGTCTGACCAGTTTCGGGTATGGAACTGTGAACTTGACCAACGGTAAGGGCGCGCACATTAACAATGGAAAGGACACGATTGTTGTGTCGAAACTGAACAGCACCAACACCAAGTCTCTTGATCACCATCAGGTGGAACAGACTAAGCCCAAACTCGGTTCAACACAGACCACATATGTCTAGAATGTATAGAATGTATCGAGTAGAACACAGACACAGACACACAACAATACGTCATCTGTGAAAGTCTCTTTGTATTTGATTAAACGTTAACAAACTCGAAGTAACATTTCTGGTCTATCAGCTCGAATGACCAATCTTCTTTCAATGATCTGATATTATTTGTATTATTGTGAATTAAGGTATGCGTTCTCGTATTGTATTACTTGTACCAATTGTCACTTTCGTTCACTTTTCCTCATCTCTCTCTCTCCCTCTCACTCATTTGGACACACAATCAAATTGTTTATCACTTTAACTATTATCATCATCATCATCACTAATTTGTAAATCAAAACCAACCTCCTCCTCCTCCTCCTTCTCCTCTTTCTTGTCTGATCAATCAATCAATTGACAGACGCAACAAGCCCAACCTCGATTCCTATTTTCGAATGCAATTCTTTCAACAAGTTTTCGACTTTACCCCCATCATTTGTCTCTCTCTCTCTCTCTCTCTCTCTCTCTCTCTCTCTCTCTCTCTCTCTCTCTCTCTGTTTATCTCTCATTTTTGATTACTTTCAACTGTGATTTTTATTAGTAGCCCAATTCCTACATAATTCCTAGAGCAACACCTTACAGCTATATGTCCTAACGAATGTATTAATTATAAGTAAAGACGTTTTCCTTCTATGTTTTCGTTGGTCACGTCAAATCAAACGCTCCTGAATGCATTTTGTACACACAAACACACACACACACCTTGACCCTTTGTCTGTTATTATTTGATTATATGATTTGTATTATAACTTTTAACCTTTTTGTATATCTATTCTCTCCATGTAGATACTGTATTTATGTTGTATGTCTCAAGCCATATATTGTCGCAATTCGATGCATCTCCTTCTAGGTCTCCCTAATTCTGTTTCTGTTTCTTCACCATTTCAAGTTCCAATTGGACTAAACACGAATGAATGATCGATTGTAATTTTATTGTATTTTGTTGTGTATATTTTGTTATATATTCTATGACATTATATCAGCTATATTGATTATTACATCATTTAATTAATAAATAATTCAATTCTACTTGTGATGTTGGGGTGCAATTCTTGATGTTGATGATATTAGAAGACAAAATTAGCATTTACGACTTTATTGAAATCATAAAATCAAAAGTACACGTTTAGTTGGTTTACAAAAGTTTATTGAACAGTAACCAAAAGTTAATTGAGTGTTAGTTACATTAGTTTGAACAGAAAGTAAATGTTGGCATCCCAGCTTTGCATAATGTTCGTGCTTGGTGAGACGATCGTAGGTTTCGTAATGTTTGGAACATTACCCGTTAGTCACTTTCCAGGTGTTGTGCTCATCTCCATAACATCATACCAGTAGAGCTTGAAGAACGTTTACTTGAAGTAGAAAATGCCCATTAGAGGACGAATTGCGACTTTTAGCCCCACGGACATTACCAGAAGTTCTTGAAGAACGTTTCTTTGAAGTAGGAGATGCCCATTAGAGGACGAATTGCGACTTTTAGCCCCACGGACATTACCAGAAGTTCTTGAAGAACGTTTCTTTGAAGTAGGAGATGCCCATTAGAGGACGAATTGCAACTTTTAGCCCCACGGACATTACCAAAAGTTCTTGAAGAACGTTTCTTTGAAGTAGGAGATGCCCATTAGAGGACGAATTGCAACTTTTAGCCCCACGGACATTACCAAAAAGTTCTTGAAGAACGTTTCTTTGAAGTAGGAGATGCCCATTAGAGGACGAATTGCAACTTTTAGCCCCACGGACATTACCAGAAGTTCTTGAAGAACGTTTCTTTGAAGTAGGAGATGCCCATTAGAGGACGAATTGCAACTTTTAGCCCCACGGACATTACCAGAAGTTCTTGAAGAACGTTTCTTTGAAGTAGGAGATGCCCATTAGAGGACGAATTGCGACTTTTAGCCCCCACGGACATTACCCGAAAGTTCTTGAAGAACGTTTCTTTGAAGTAGGAGATGCCCATTAGAGGACGAATTGCAACTTTTAGCCCCACGGACATTACCAAAAGTTCTTGAAGAACGTTTCTTTGAAGTAGGAGATGCCCATTAGAGGACGAATTGCAACTTTTAGCCCCACGGACATTACCAAAAGTTCTTGAAGAACGTTTCTTTGAAGTAGGAGATGCCCATTAGAGGACGAATTGCAACTTTTAGCCCCACGGACATTACCAAAAGTTCTTGAAGAACGTTTCTTTTGAAGTAGGAGATGCCCATTAGAGGACGAATTGCAACTTTTAGCCCCACGGACATTACCAAAAGTTCTTGAAGAACGTTTCTTTGAAGTAGGAGATGCCCATTAGAGGACGAATTGCGACTTTTAGCCTCACGGACATTACCCGAAGTTCTTGAAGAACGTTTCTTTGAAGTAGGAGATGCCCATTAGAGGACGAATTGCAACTTTTAGCCCCACGGACATTACCAAAAGTTCTTGAAGAACGTTTCTTTGAAGTAGGAGATGCCCATTAGAGGACGAATTGCGACTTTTAGCCCCACGGACATTACCCGAAGTTCTTGAAGAACGTTTCTTTGAAGTAGGAGATGCCCATTAGAGGACGAATTGCGACTTTTAGCCTCACGGACATTACCCGAAGTTCTTGAAGAACGTTTCTTTGAAGTAGGAGATGCCCATTAGAGGACGAATTGCAACTTTTAGCCCCACGGACATTACCAGAAGTTCTTGAAGAACGTTTCTTTGAAGTAGGAGATGCCCATTAGAGGACGAATTGCGACTTTTAGCCCCACGGACATTACCCGAAGTTCTTGAAGAACGTTTCTTTGAAGTAGGAGATGCCCATTAGAGGACGAATTGCAACTTTTAGCCCCACGGACATTACCAAAAGTTCTTGAAGAACGTTTCTTTGAAGTAGGAGATGCCCATTAGAGGACGAATTGCAACTTTTAGCCCCACGGACATTACCAAAAGTTCTTGAAGAACGTTTCTTTGAAGTAGGAGATGCCCATTAGAGGACGAATTGCAACTTTTAGCCCCACGGACATTACCAAAAGTTCTTGAAGAACGTTTCTTTGAAGTAGGAGATGCCCATTAGAGGACGAATTGCAACTTTTAGCCCCACGGACATTACCAAAAGTTCTTGAAGAACGTTTCTTTGAAGTAGGAGATGCCCATTAGAGGACGAATTGCAACTTTTAGCCCCACGGACATTACCAAAAGTTCTTGAAGAACGTTTCTTTGAAGTAGGAGATGCCCATTAGAGGACGAATTGCAACTTTTAGCCCCACGGACATTACCAAAAGTTCTTGAAGAACGTTTCTTTGAAGTAGGAGATGCCCATTAGAGGACGAATTGCGACTTTTAGCCTCACGGACATTACCCGAAGTTCTTGAAGAACGTTTCTTTGAAGTAGGAGATGCCCATTAGAGGACGAATTGCAACTTTTAGCCCCACGGACATTACCAAAAGTTCTTGAAGAACGTTTCTTTGAAGTAGGAGATGCCCATTAGAGGACGAATTGCGACTTTTAGCCCCACGGACATTACCCGAAGTTCTTGAAGAACGTTTCTTTGAAGTAGGAGATGCCCATTAGAGGACGAATTGCAACTTTTAGCCCCACGGACATTACCAAAAGTTCTTGAAGAACGTTTCTTTGAAGTAGGAGATGCCCATTAGAGGACGAATTGCAACTTTTAGCCCCACGGACATGTCCAGTAGAGCTTGAAGAACGTTTCTTTGAAGTTGTACTTTGGACCACGTGTCCACTGAATGGTAATTCTGCATGTTAGAGATGTGAGACGAGGCATGAGATCTGCTCTGCTGCTGCTGTCCTCATCTTCGGCTGCGCGACTGATCTTGTGTCGGGGTGTGCGTAATGTAGTTGATAGAATGCACGTTAATAGATGAACTTGGCCAGCTCCCACTTCCTTAATGTTCGCCCTTGGTGAGACGATAGTAGGTTTTGTAATGTTTGAAACATTAGCCGTTAGAGTGATTTGCCAGGTCTTGTGCTCATCTCCATAGCCATTTTCTTTTGTTCAAAATATTGAACATGATAAACACGTTTGCTAGTTCGTTTTCAAGTCAGAGTTCCGCAATCCAGGGCGGATGAACCAATAGGGATGAAGCTGCATCGGCTCAGGTTCCGGTGACTTTGGTTCAGGCGGAGGAACCAATAGATGAAGTTGCATCGGCTCAGGTTCCGGTGACTTTGGTTCAGGCGGAGGAACCAATAGGGATGAAGTGCCATTGACTCAGGTTCTGGTGACTTTGGCTCAGGTGGATGAGCCAATAGAGGAAGTTGCATCGGCTCAGGTTCAGGTGACTTTGGCTCAGGCGGATGATCCAACTAGGGTATGCTGCATGCAAAATATTGAACATGATAAACACGGTTCGCATAGTAGGGTGCTTGGAGATAACGCCTCTCATTTTGAATCTGAAATGGATCCCGACGGAAATGGGTATCGCCATCTCACATTTGGCAACATTATGGCTCATGAAAGGTCTCGGCCAACTGTTCGGCCAACTTCTAGTGACTTACAATTCGTTCGGTCGAATCATGTTTGCGGAAGTCACAGATGGGCGTCATTCGCTTGACATTCTGCATCATTTGTTACAGTCGGTGGATCATGATACCCACTTGTGTTCAGTCGCAATTCCATTAGAGCATAAAGCTTGAATGCATCATCCAAGGTGTTGTGTTTGTTGCTGACTTGAAGATGCAGCAGCAGATGCTTTGCCATTAGAAGTTAAGTGCACTGATTGAATAGGATGGCACTGCCACATTCGGGGGGTAAATCCTGGCGATTAGTCTCATTAGTTTCGTTTAGAGAGACATCATCTTTATTGGCATTGGCGCTGGTATGTGGATTCCCGCCTTGCATTCCAATATGTTTTATGCCACAGTGAGTAATGATAGTTGATAGAATGCACGTTAATAGGTTAACTTGGCCAGCTCCCGCTTCCTTAATGTTCACGCTTGGTGAGACGGTCGTAGGTTTGTCCTGAATGTCTTGGACATTAGCCCCCGTTAGTCGTTTACCAGTCCACCAAGTTCTGCGATCCATCAACATCCGATCAGTCTTTTTGCATGTGACTGATGTGTATGATGAGAAGTGGCAGGTGAAAAGTACTTCTTCTTCTGGCAAATTCGTATGCAGAATGTTAACGGCTACTGCCGTTGCATAACATCAACTTCTTTCCAATAGTAATTTGGAGCAGGTTGAGCTCAGTTCCTGGATGATTAGGCTGTTCCACTTCATTGAAATGATGTCGAAGTGAGTAATGATAGTTGATAGAATGCAGGCTGCCATTTTTTCAGAGGGAACGGGTTTTTTCAGCTGTTAATATAACTTGGCGGGCAGGTGAAGTTGTAGTTTAAGAGTGGAGAAGTGAAAACCAAATAGTGTCCAACATGCATATGCTTCAGGCTTCTGGGGTGCGTTGTCCTTTTTGCCAATAAGAACTTCATTTCATTTGCCCTGATATATTAGAAGAGGGCTGACACTTCTTCCATCAAATCCGGTGTCATTTCTATATTCATGGTTAAAAACAATACTTAGAGAGTAAGGGCTTGAAAGGAACATTTGGCCAGTATTGATCCAAAATGTCGTGTCAGCTCATTTACTTCAACGCAGTGGTCGATTGGGTAATACTGCATCAATTAATGTATTAAAGGTTCAGTTACAACTTTGGCTTATCTTTGGCTTCAGTTTGAATTGGCTTGTCAAAACCACTGGCAATTAGTTCTTTTAACGATAGCTGTTGGCCTCTCATTTTTTTCATTTCACCTTGTTTAAGCTCCTTCATTGTTCAGTTCTTTAAACTTATAAAGTCGGGAGTACCTAATTTAATTAAAAAGATTATTTAAGGCTTATAATATAAAAATACTTTAACTCTACCTGGTTGGATCGGTTGCATTTCAGCATTTTCTT
The DNA here is from genome assembly GCA_023373905.1 of Rhizoglyphus robini. Lineage (NCBI taxonomy): Eukaryota > Metazoa > Arthropoda > Arachnida > Sarcoptiformes > Acaridae > Rhizoglyphus > Rhizoglyphus robini. Next base: position 4,519,085 of record JAKIJQ010000008.1, on the reverse strand, counting down.
CGATTCGGTCATGTCTATGACTGTTCGTTATAGTTTTCTGTACTGATGGCCCAGTGTATGGCCTACAGAATTGACAATAAAACGTCCCGGGACAGAAGTCACGTATGTATGTCCATCCACTAACCGATGAGTGGACGGAGTCTCCTGATTCCAACCACGAAGAAAGACCAAAATAGTTCCAAGTCCAATTGCCCAAATCCTCCTGAGCTAATACATCTTCATTAGATAGCTCAATAAGCGGATGAAATCAGATTTTTCCTTTGAACTTTTTCATAGTTCATTGTGCCACCACTCACCACTTTAGTTTTCTTGTGTACCTCTGGCATAGACGGGTACTCCTCTTCTGGATGAGTGGTGGCACAAATGAACTAGTTCTCTGACTTCAAGATGCTCCAGCTTGGTCCAGTACTTGATGGCTTAGCTTGAACCGCTTTCATCCTCCATCCAGTGGCAAACGTAGTCCTCATCGGTAGCACCATCTCACATTTGGCAACATTATGGCCTCATGGAAGGTCTCGGCCAACTGTTCGGCCAACTTCCAGTGGCTATCAATCCGTTCGGTCGAATCCTGTTTGCGGAAGTCACAGATGGGCGTCATCCGCTTGACATTCTGCATCTGCTCGAGCAGTTGTCGCTGCTAACCAGATTACATCGAGTCTACTCGGAGCAGTCATCGTGCACGTTCGTGAAGTTGCCCAGATCTCGAGGGAATTTGAGACCGGAGGTGGATGTGCCGAACCGGGGGTTGCCTAAAACTTCGTCCATGGCCGACTTGTACAGTTCGGGTGCTGTTTCGTCGGTTTGGATGTATGACTTGACCAGTGAGTGGTAGAAGTCGCGTTGAGCCCATTCTCGAGGGAGGAAGTCTTGCCCAGTTTGGTGGCGGGCCAATAGCCGGTTTCGATATTCAGGTGCTTCATGTAGAGTCCTTGGTTCGAGTGACGTCTAGGGGACAGGACTTTCCGTACACGGTCGATGCGGTTAGCGAATTTCATTGTCTTCAGCAAGCTCCTCTCCATCATCTCCATCACGGTATTCACATTTCGCCATTAAATCATTAAATTTTCGGCAGACACAGCACTCGATTGATCTGTGTTTGCTTGAGTTGGTGGTGGTGGTAATGTTGTACCAAATATTGTTCAACATGCGTGATACTGTGCATGACGCTGATGTTGATTGTCGAGATCATCTGTATCATCGTATTTCTCCAGGAAGGTGGGCGTCTTGAAGGAGTTGATCCGATAGCGCATGTCCCAGAATTTGACGCCAAACTTTCCAAAATTGCCCATAACGTCTGGGGAATTTCCAGGCCATGGAGTCTCGAATATACTTTCGAGGAGAGAACTTTCTGTGGGTGACTTTCGGTGATGCACCCATGGTTGCTGCTTGCTTAAAGAAGCTGATTTGCGTATATCAGCACTTTGGACCTCGAGTTCCTTGTCGGTAACGTCATTTTGCTTCGCTGGATGGCTTAGGACAGCTTGGCCAAAGTTGATCGACCATCAACCGAAATCCCTTCCTTGAAGGCAAATCTGACCAGTCAGATTCATCGAAACAATTCCTGGGCGAGTCAGATCTTCATGGCGGAATAAAACCATCTGGTGGGCATTGACTTGTGTCCATTCTTGTATGATGCGCTCTAAGGGCAGAATGAGCGAAAGCTAAAGAGTAAAATAAAGTAAAATCAAATGTTAATATAAAAATAGATAAACACCAACAAAAGTACTAACCGGTAAACATCCAATAAAGGTGGATTTGACTAGATGGTGGCACAAGTAAGGTGAGTTCAAGGGAGGGTGGAGAGGAAGGAGTAAAGTGGTGGCGGATGAGGAGAGAAGAACCCAGAACGGGAACGTTGAGCACGTGTTGCAAAGCTTCACGTTGCACATAAGGAGAAATGCTTGATCTGAAAAATAAAAGAAAAGATAAGTCTGAGTGAAAAAAATGACGAAAAGGTGCTAACGTGGAGAGCAACACCGCTTATAGTTTTAGTCGAAACGAATTAAACTCGAAAACATTGTTCCCAAATCCAGCGCTCAATCTGATGAGTGATCTTGGAATGCTCACGTTGGACGTATCTACAAGCCAAGTCTCAATGCATTGATGTGCATAGTGACACTGGCTATTGCATGAACCGAGTAACGTACGTAAACAAATAACAACATAAAAGTACTTACCTATGAGGATGTACAGATGGTGGTGCTGGTTGGCAAGTGAAGTGGATGAGGTGAAGCAAAGTAAGGTGATGGGTGAAGGGTAAATGGTCCAGTGGGGAGAGATGAGGAGAACCATCTACGACGGGAGAATGCAAAAAACCAGAAGGATGTAGACAGACGAAGAGAGTGAGCCAACGAGGAGTGAGGGCTGATGAGGAGAGGGGAGAGTAGAGAGAACCAACCAAGACGAGAGCTAGGGAGTGAATGACCATGCGAGAGCTGAATGATGAAAAAACGCGTTCGGTCGGCGTCTGCGTCGACTCATCGATGAGTCATCGATTAGACTCTACATCACGTCAACCAAATCGAACTTTGCTGAGAACGTTCTTCTGTTTGTTCACTAAGGCGAAACATAGCTCGATGTGCTGGCGAGAGTTGAGCACATCTGCTAAAATGTTCGATCTGTAAAATAATGATTAGTTTTAGTCGAAGCGAATTAAATCCGAAAACATTGTTCCCAAATCTAGCGCTCAATCTGATGAGCGATCAATGAGCCTTGAATGCTCGCATTGGACACATCCACAAGCCAAGTCTCAACACATTGATGTGCATTGCGACACTGGCTAGTGCATGTACCTAGTCTTTGTAAACGAATAACAGAAAAAAGTATTTACCTATGAGAATGTATAGAAGGTGGTGATGTGAGATGGCAGGTGAAGTGGACGAGGCCAATGGAAGAGGTGAAGCAAAGTAAGGTGATGGGTGAAGGGTAAATGGGCCAATGGGGAGAGATGAGAAGAACCAGAAGGATGAAGACAGGCGAGGAGATTGAGCAATCAAAGAGTGAGGGCTGAAGAGGAGAGTAGAGAGAACCAACCAAGACGAGAGCTTGAAGAGAAATGAACATGCCGCCATGTCTCTTTCTATTGAGGGCTGAATGACGAAAAAGCGTGTTCAGTCAGCGATAGCGTCCACTCATCGATGAGTCATCTTAGACTCAAATCACGTCTACCAAGTCGAACTTTACTTTTTTCTGCTCGTCAACTGATAAGGCGAAACAGTGCCCGGTTGAGCAGAGTTGAGCTCATCTGCTGAAATCTGTAAAATAATATAAAGTTTTAGTCGAAGCGAATTAAATCCGAAAACATTGTTCCCAAATCTAGTGCCAAATCTGATGAGTGATCAATGACCCTTGAATGCTTACGCTAGATAGCTACACACCCACAAGCTAAGTTCAATACATTGATGTGCATAGCGACACTGGCTAGTGCATCTACACAGTCTACGTAAACGAATAACAACAACAAAGTACTTACTTTTGAGAATGTATGGAAGGTGATGATGGTTGGTTGGCTGGTGAAGTGGATGAGGTAGGTTGATGGAACAAGGCAATGTGATGGGTGAAGGGTAGATGGGCCAGTGAGGCGAGATGAGGTCAGAGAATGGAGATGAGGAGAACCAGGGCGAGTGAATGAGAGGAGAAAACTAGATAGGCCGAAGGACGAAAACGGGCGAAATGGAGCCATCCAGGAGTGATGGCTGAAGAGGAGAGGAGAGACAAGAGGGAACCAACCAAGACGAGAGCATGAGAGTGAATGACCATGCCGCCACGGAGATGCCATGCCGCCGCTCTATTAAGAGCTGAATGACGAAAAAACGTGTTCGGTCGGCACCAGCGTCCACTCATCGATGAGTCATCTTAGACTCATATCACGTTCACTAAATCGAACTTTGCTGAGAACGTTCTTCTGCTCATCAACTGATAAGGCAAAACATAGCTCGATGTACTGGCGAGAGTTGAACACATCTGCTGAAATGCATGATCTGTAAAATAATTCTAAGTTTTAGTCGAAACGAATTAAATCCGAAAACATTGTTCCCAAATCTAGTGCCCAATCTGATGAGTGATCAATGATACTTGAATGCTTCCACTGAGCAGCTACACACCCACAAACTAAGTCTCTAGACATTGATGAGAATAGCAACACTGGCTATTGAATCTGTCTAATCTATGTACACAAATAACAACAGAAAAAGCAACTAACCTTTGGGAATGTGTTGAAGGAGGTGATGGTTGGTTGGTGTAGTCGATGAGGCCAATGGATGAGGTAGGTTGATGGAACAAGGGAATGTGATGGGCGAAGAGTAGATGGGCCAGTGAGGAGAGATAAGGAGGTCAGAGAAGGGAGAAAAGGGAGAACCATCCAGAGCGAGGGATGAAGACGGGCAAAGAGAGGCATTCATCCAGGAGTGATGGTTGAAGATGAGAGGGAGACAAGAGAGAGAACCAACCAAGACGAGAGCTTGAGAGTGAATGACCATGCCGCCGCTCTATTGAGAGCTGAATGACAAAAAAGCGTGTTTGGTCGGCGCCAGCGTCCACTCATCGATGAGTCTGAGTCATCTTATCGATGAGTCATCTTAGACTCAAATCACGTCCACCAAATCGAACTTTGTTGAGAACGTTCTTCTGCTCGTCAACTGATAAGGCAAAACATAACTCGATCTGCTGGCGAGAGTTGAGCACATCTGCTGAAATGCATGATCTGTAAAATAATTATAAGTTTTAGTGGTAGCGAATTAAATCCGAAAACATTGTTCCCAAATCTAGTGCTCAATCTAATGAATGATCAGTGACCCTTGACCTTTCACACTGGACAACTACACACCCACAAACTTAGTGTCATCACATTGGTGTGCTTAGCGATACTGGCTATAGCATCTATGTAAACGGTTAACAACAGAAAAAGTAACTAACCTTTGAGGATGTGTTGAAAGTGATGATGGCTGGTGAAGGCGATGAGGCCAAAGGATTGCAGGATGGCGGCACAAGGGAAGATGATGGGTGAAGGGTAGATTTCGGATGGGCCAGGGAGGACAAGGAACAGAGAAGGACCAGCCAGACCGAAGGATGAAGATGGACGAGCAGAGGCAGCCAACCGGGAGTGATGACCAGAGGAGGAGAGCGGAGAAGAGAGTGAACCAACCAAGACGAGAGCTTGAGAGTGAATGACCATGCCGCCAAGACTCAGTCCTTTATAAAGACCAAATCGAGCGATCTGATTGGCTGTTGAGCAGCGCCACACTCAATGTCCAGTAAAAGTGAAGCCAAAATGGACACGTAGTAATATCGCCACCTGATTGGTTCAGGTGCTACGTCACGCTAACAGTTCAATGTACATTGTAAGTGAAGCAAATCGAACTTTACTGGAAACTCTCTTTTGTATGTTTGCTGATAAGCCAAAACATTGCTATCTTTGAGGCTCGCCCTTGTGTTGCTATTCTGCAGAAATGATTAATTTATAAAACAGTTGCCTTGTCGAATGTTGAATCTAAGGTATTCCAAAAACATTGTCAACGATTCTAGTATTGCATCTTATGAATGATCACTCGCCAGTGTTAACACAAGGTGTCCTTTGGCTCAGATGCTCTTGACCTCTAAACTTAAAACTCATCCACGGCTTCTTTGTGCAGCGGAAGACGGCTCATACTCCACCATTGCTAATGCCTGGTTATTGAATCCTATAGGTCAGTGATCAATGTGTGCAGACTACCTGACACGTCAATTGTGTCCATTGTATCCATTTAGAATTGATTGTGTCTTTTGATGCAGTTCTATAAATTACATTAAATAGTAGTCCAAAATACTTCGAATCTCACTCATGAGGTGTCTCCACTGTATTTGAGTTTAGCTACCAAAGCGAGCGCACACCGCTGACTGCGCATGTTTGGTCATCGTCCACCATTGGCCATTTCTGTGTGAGCGTTTGATCGTTTGACTCAAGCAGTGGCACATTTGAATATGCGTTCACACACACAACGGCCAGTGAGTTTAGCCGTTTGCGCTAGTTGAGCGGCAGCAGCAGCAGCAACAGGCCTAAAGCACAACGATCGAGTGGACATCTGCAGTGGCCGCGGTAGCAGCAGCAGGAGCACAGATCGAAGTTCGTTGGTTTGTCGGTGACTCGGTTTGTAATGTGTTGTGTGTGTAGTGTGGCGTGCGTTGTGTGTGCCTGTGCCTGTGACTCGTCGTTGAACGTCGATCGATGGTATGGTGCTGAGTGGTGGTCGGTTGGTTTAGGCTAGTCTCGTCAGTTGTCAGTTGGCCAGCTCTCGCCTCACTTGTTGTATGTGCCTGTTTGCCTGTGCGCTCTCTTATTGCCTTTGCTCGGCTCAATCCTCTCGTACTTGTTCGTCATCGCAACATCACAACCATCGAGCCATCGGCTCCATCAGCACTGCACTCCACTGGTCTGATCGTATTGGTCGTCACCATCATCATCATCATCACCATCCTCGGCGTCGACATCGAAACTGGTTTGTGTCTTTGTCGGGAAAGGGCGCTCTCTCTCCAGCACTGTCGTGTGTGTGTGTCTCTCGATCAGCTCTCACTCGAGCACAGTTAGCCTCAGCCTCACTCGCCGAGTAGTAGTCACCATCCGACTGTTGCCTGTCAGCACTGTAACTGACTGAGTGGACCAACCAACCGACAGCCAAGTGCACGAGCACACTTTCACTTTTGCCAGCACCGACACCGCATCGTGTCCATCATCAGCAAGACTCAACCCAATCCACCACTGACACTTGTGTCTTGTGACTGTGTGAACCTCAACCAAACCCTAGCCCCAGTGTGAGTGACTGTGTGTATGTGACCATCCCCATTAGCATCGCCATCACTGTGTGTGCCAACACTACTAACAAGTAAGTCCAATCTGTTCGAGTCCATTCTCCAATTTGCTCAACTATTCCTCTTCTTCTGTCTCCTTTTCACCTTGCCGCATTCCGCGTTCACGGGCAATTTCACTTGTAGTACTCAATCATTCATTCATTCTACATTCTTGTATGTTAACGCTTGTTTCTTATATGTTCACCCTTTGTGTGACACGGTTGCAGCTTAGGTCAACACAGTGTTCCTTGTCTGTCTCTGTGTGTGCACAAGTCATCATTCTGGTTATAAATCAATCACACAACGATGATAATGATTATGATGATAGTGTGGTTTAGTTGAGTAGTCGAATGCAAATGCTCACGGGCCAATGCTCATGTCATCATGCACACACACAACTACGATGACACAACACACTCGGACACAACGTATTCACTCGAATCTGGTCGTCGTCATGTTTAGTGAGCTCACTGTACCAGCACCAGCATGATAGTAATAATAGTGCTCTTTGATGATGACACATCGATGGTTGTCGAGCACAGTTGACCGATGATTGTCATTGAGCTAGTTGTCGTTGTCCAGTTATGACACAAATCATGGTCATCAATTGAGGCGCATTGCTCTCTCTCTCTCTCTCTCTCTCTCTCTCTCTCTCTCTCTCTCTCTCTCTCTCTCTCTCTCTCTCTCTCTCTCTTTCTCTCTCGTTCTCTCCCTCTCTCTCTCTCTCTCTCTCTCTCTCTCTCTCTGCTCGTAAACATATATCAACAGAGTAGAGTGTCATCTCCTAATGAATGAATGAACCGAATACTTGTGAAACACATGTCGTTCTTTGTATTAATGACAATTGTCGCCTGAGTGATGTGTGTGCTGTGCGCTTCAAGTTCAGCGCTTGGTTACACTCTGCTGCTGATGATGATGATGATGATGATTGGTGCAGACAGACGAACAGACAGATACAGGCCAATTGGTTAGTTAGTTTGCGTTCGATCATTTATCAATTAGCATTAGTCGCGCGTGTTGCATGTTGCAACACCAATGATTTGATGTCTTCCGCCTGTGTATTGATTGCCCTCCTCAGTGGACTTTAGTTTAGCTTTAGCTTTAGTTTAGTGTCCATTACAGGCGGAATGTGTTGCGTCTGTGTCGGACCGGACCAATGCAACATTGACATATTTGTCACATTTTTGGTGCAACAAACAACAACGGCACACACACACTCAATATAATGTGAGCCCAATCATCTAATGTGAGTGATAGTGAGTTGGCCAGTTGTCAGCATCGGCTGTGTGTGTGTGTGTCTGTACCTTTGCCATTATGATGGTTAATTGCACTGGTCGTGACTATCACTTTATTGCTCTCCCTCCACACTCAAACCGTTTGGTCTGGTGTGTTCGTTCCTGTGCACCACTGCACACCATCACCAGTACACAGAGCAAACAGAGAGCACACACACACACACACACACACACACCACTTTCCCTCCCCACCCGGTACTGACTGACTTTGTTGTCTCTCGGAGGCGAATGTGTCGGTGTGACAAAGTGGATTGTGTCCTCTTCGTTTGATTGTTGTGTGCTTTGTTTAGTTGACCAGTCGCACACCTCATCACATTCCAATCAACCAGTCCATACAAACACAACAACACTTCGGTCAGTCTCGAATGTCCTCCATTTGTACACATTGTCTTCGTGTTCGTCTCTAAATGAGATCACTTCACAGTCTCTCTCCCTGCCCCCATATGTTCATATCTGATCGATAATCGATTCTATCTCTCTTTTTCTCTCTCGTCTTTCATTGTCTTTTCATGTTCCATTCTTTGACTTTGTTTAACTTTCTTCTCACTAATTCATTTGTTCCATTCTCGTTCATTACACAGACCGACCGACCGACCTTTTGACTAGTTCGCCACTTGGTCACTTCTTCTCACTCTTCGTCTCGTCTCACTTGCAGCATCAACAATGGCCGATTACGAGCAACATGGAAACAGCAACGGCAACGGCAATGGCTACGAGGACACGGGCGCAGATGACGCCTCCTCATCGACCGCCACAGTGGACAGCAGTCTCGCCACCGAACACTCTGCCGACGATATTCCTGAAATTGAGCTAATCATCAGGGTACGTGTTTGCTCTTTTTGCGATTGACCATTCCTATACACACAGCTCAATAGTATCGCTTACTATTATCATTATCAGTATTATGATACACATATCAGACAGATATGATTATTCCATCACTGGACGTGTCTGTGTGTGTGTGTGTCTGTTGCTCGCTCAAATGCACTCATTAGCAGCAGTGGCGTTAATTGCGCATTGTCCCGTTGGCAGACAATACACTCCACCACACACCACTCGACCAGTGTGATCAAGTGGCCCAGATTAGACCGTCTGGCCAGTCTGTTCGCCTGTAGCTTGAGACATTCTCGAGAAAGCCATATATCCTCACAATCGAGCAGCAATTAAAGCGGGCCACACTCAGAACGATTGTCATAGTGTTCAATGGAGTTGCGTCTATCAGCTCTCGTTTAAGTTGTGTTATGTGTTGTGTGTTGTGTGTGCACCTCTCCCTCACACTTTACGATAGTGCTCTAATTGTAATTGGCCAGTAATGAGTTGTGAGTGAGTGTGAGTGCAGGCCCACTAGTGCCAATCCACTAATCCCCACCGACTCAATGATCATTTATCCACATCATTCCTTAGACATTAAACGAGCTCTTCTTGTGAGTCATTGGATGCAGCGAACACAGCAACACAGCACACCGGCACTTGGCCTTTGTTGGCGCCTCACCTTGTGCTGTCTTGTGCTTGCATGCACTTTCTGGTGTGTTTGTCTGTTTGTTCACGCCTAACATTTCCGATTGTCGCCATAGTGTACAAGCTGCAACACTGTCACTCTACATGTTGTACACGACACCTAAAGCACACCGGCAAAGCGCATTCCTATCGGCGATCACTTTCCTAGAGACCGTTCAATGTGAATGCAATTGAGGAAACGAGTGCGTGTGTGAGTGAGTGATTGTACGAGAGGCAATGACAAATATGATTGACGTTGTCTTGTCTGCATAATGGACGTAATGCATGCCTCTCTCTCTCTCTCTCTCTCTCTCTCTCTCTCTCTCTCTCTCTCTCTCTCTCTCTCTCTCTCTCTGCATGTCTAATTGAATGGCGTTCAATTGATCGATTAATTATTTACTTTACTTGCATACGACTAATCATGTTGGCTTGTCTGTCTGTCGAGATGTATGTAATGCGGTAATTGGTGTGAGTGTGTGTGTGTGTGTCTATACAATGCACTTCTTATGATCACTGGGGAGATGACCAATCGATTTGCATTCGATTTGAGTTGGACGAGCCAATGACAATGCACCAATCATTGCAGCCTCGTGTTTGCACTCGATCGATTGGTAAGGTCAAGTCACCCTGTGTGTCTGTCTGTTTCTGTGTGTTTTGAGTGTACTTCGTGAGTTGTGTCTGTGTTGCTGGTCACCAACCAACCAACCGACGGTCGTTAAATTAGCCTGCAATTGTCGACTTTATTTACTTTTGTGTGTGTGCGCTCATTTGTCGGGCAGAAACGAGAGATGGCCGGTTTGGTTTGTCAGTGCTCGGTCAGTGCGGAATGTGTTCTGTTCACTCAAACACTGAACAGAGCACACACACACAATCGCACTCGATCTCGTCTTGGTCTATTGTGTCCACTTAATTAACTCGTTAGTGCACACACAGCTCAACTCGTCTCTGTTCATATCTGCGGGCATGGAGCAACCTTTCCCACCACCATCACCAGCACCACTAAATTAACCTTTTCAGCCACTCTACTTGCACTGCTCCACTTCTCTGTGTGTGTCTCAGTATCGACCAATCTCAATCGATATGCCAAGACACACACACACACACACACTCACCTTCGTGTGAGTGCGGCGGCGGCCAAGGTCACGCAAAGATTGAATTGATTCGAGCAGACGAACTCTGTTCTGTTTTGCATTTTACTGAATGGCATCACGATTCCTAGTTGTAGACACTTTTTGTTGTTTTGCTTGTTCTTTCACCATCTCTCTCTCTCTCTCTCTCTCTCTCTCTCTCTCTCTCTCTCTCTCTCTCTCTCTCCTCTCTCTCTCTCTCAATGCACTTTAGTCGAATTAGACCAAACGATGAAACTGCCAACAGAACAAAAACAACAAAACAAACCGAGTGCCATTTATCGATTAATTGGTTCGACTGGGCAGAGTCTGTGTGTGCACTAATTGAATGAATGTCCCACTTTGCCACTTTTGATCGCACCTTTTTCCAATCACTCGGCGGTGGTGATTAATTAATTAGATTAACCACTAGTTGGGGATGTGCACACATTGTGAGGCATTGATCTACATTCGATTGTGTGTGTGTGTGTGTGTGTGTGTGTGTGTGTGGCTGCTGAAGGTTGCTGTTGTCATTTCGCCTAGTTGTCAAGTTCTATTGTAGTGATGAAGGACTTTCGAATCGAATCGAAAGTGTGCAAAGTGACATTCGACTGTGTGCACTCGATTTCGAGTGGCTAAATGGCACTTTGTGTCGAATTGTGTTAACTGTGTTCGACTGTATGATTTGATTGTTGTATTTGACTTACGAGCGAATCGAGCTGTAACAAACTCGACAGCGATCAGACAGACAAATAGACTGGATTGATGGTTTAGGTGTCTCACTACTTGCAGTACTGCGTGACTTGGATTAGCATTTCACTTGCTGTGTCTGTGTGTGCTGAGTGCTGGCTGGAGAGTGCCAATGCTGTGCTGTCTCGAGTGAACGATCGATCGATGCATCTCGTGTGTCTGTGTGTTATTTCCGTTTTTGTTATTGCTGTTGGTCATCATTATCGCGTATGTTGTCTCGATCTCTCGAGCACACAGTGCTTCGATCGTTTCCTCATTTCGTCACATTTCACAATCAATTTCTGTCCTACTACTCTCAATGACGATCACTTGATCAGGCGAAGCCACTCGACCGTTCAACACTGCCACCACATGTGTGATACGCTCGATTAGGCGCAAAGAGTTATCGCGCGCGCGTTGCTCGACCAAATGACAAGATTGACATTCAATCACATTCAATTGAATGTCTGAATGCACTTTGTAGACTATAGCTTTGTGGCTAATGTGCATTGCACAAACTGTCGATTGGTGTGTTATGTCTCATTGGGCTCGGCTGTATGACCACCAAAGACGCAACACCATCACCATCACCACCAAATGGCAATGAAATCAATCGGGCTTGTTGTGTTGTCATGTATCAGTTAGTTAATATGTTGTCCTATGTTGTTTAGTACTTCATGCCCAAGTGCATTCAACAAATGTGTGTTGTGTGTGTGGCACACGTCAAATGTCAGTCAGTCAGTCAATTGGCCACAAAACAATGCACACACACACAAGGCGCACCACAAGTAGACCGTTTGGGAAAGTGATGACTTCTTAAACACTTGCACACACACCACAACGCACACACAAAGTTAGCCAAACACACAAACAGTCTTAATTGTGTTAAGGATGATGATGACTTTCCGAAATAGACAACATTTTATGTTGTGTTTCCATAGTGACCGAAGTGAGTGACAATTAGTGTGTCAAACGAGCGAACCGAAACACAAACACAGAAAGTACAATTCAATCTGTCTGCCTACTACAAGTTGGCCAATTAGTAGTGAGCGCGCACAGTGCAATACTATCCTTGCATTGACGAATTGATCTTTTGTATTGTCTGTATGTACAGATTATCCTTTTATGTTATTTTTGGTTTTTTCAATTAGAGTGGCAAACAATGAATGGAAAGTCACACCAACACCATCACCACCACCATCGAGATCGAGTCTGTTTGTGTAGTAGATGTGATGTCATTGTGTTTGTGTTAGTTCTTCCTTCCTTCCTATTTCGATTGTGACGCTATGTGCGCACTCTTCTTCTTCTACTCTCTCACACTCGTCCACTTTTCACTTTTTACATTTGTCGATTGTTTGCTTCGTGTTTAGTGTTTTTCTGTTGATTCACTTTGGTTTGATTTATTAGTGGACACGTTCTCTCGTTTGATTCAATAAAATGTAGACAAACCCATTCACAAGCCAACAAGTGAGTCGATTAGTGTGTGCACCAAATAGGCGCACCAATGGGAAAGTAGTGTTAACCAGTGTCGTGTAAAGTCTGTCTGACTGTCTAGTCTCTAATGGCTCATTCAATTAAGCCACCATGACCAGTGGTCTAATTCACTTGTAATGTTGCCGATTGCTTAATTGCCGACTACTACGTCACATTAGAGTTGTTTGAGGTTGATTGGTCCGTCTAATCAATCGATCGTTTTTCGCTTTCCCCCTCCATTGAATGTATGTTGCTGCCTTTGAGATTGATTGTGTGACTTACTGTCAGACACGACAACTAGTACACACTACTGGCCAATTGACTCATTCTCGCTGAATGTACACACAAACACACTCGGAAGTGTTCATTTCATAAATTAAAAGGGCAATTTGCCATATTCTCTTTATTTATGCTGGCAAACGTTAGTTTGTTTGACTTTACTAATTGAGACTTCAGGACTGTTTGTGTGTGTGCGTGTGCTTTGTTGGTCACTGGACAGAACTGACCATCTATGGACAGATAATCTGCAGTGCACACACAAATACACAGAACACTTCAAACCACAAGTTCTCTTGAACTTGGCCATACTCTTGGCTCAATGTCCACTCAGTACAATCTCTTTGTGCTATACTTGTGATGGCAACTTGAATGACTCAATGTCATGCACGTCCCAATTGATTGCAGTGTCCACTTGTTGTGTTATGCTCGACAGTCACATAATAGATTCAACTGAACATACAAACACACACACACAAACACGGACAAACAATGTGTTGTGTTGTGCGAGTGCCACTGCACTGGTCACAATGATTCTATTTGCATACAGGATGTTTTCCTATTGCCATTTTATTAGCATTCGACTGATGAGGCCCACGCACCGAAACGTACAGCACACACAGCACACAACAGCAACTACGGAAAAGACTTTCGACTTTTCGACAGACTAACACACAAACACACACACACAGTGTGTCGATTGTTTGGTTTGGTTCGGTTCGATTGCGCACACAGAACACTATTACTACGACTCAGTTAACACAATTTGTTGCTTGTTGTTTACCCTTTTAGTAATGTTTAGTGCTTCGAGTCGAGTTTCGGTCACCTTTTAAGGTTCTCAGGTTTTAGGTCAGTTTGTTTGTATATTTGTGTGTCTTTTCATAGCAAAACGGGCAGAACGACAAATTGCCAATCTAATAGTGCACACACACACAGTCAGTCACAAACATCTCTCTCTCTCTCTCTCTCTCTCTGCTTCAGTGGGCGACATGTGATCATCTTGTGAGTTGCTAGCGTGCACGTTCGCGTCCGTTTTGGGCTCAGCCGAACGGACTTGCCTAAACGGTAAACATTCGGCCACGCGAGTGCATTTCCACAATTTGCACAAGTGAATTTGTTCACTCACTCGCGCTCACTCACACTCATTCACACTCATTCACTTTCTTATAGTAGTAAATCGGCCGGTCGGTTTGTGATTGATGACCGACCGAGTCTGTCAGACATTTTTGGCACAGAAACACACACACAACGAACAGTATTCGACCATAAAAGTGAATATTTTATTGAGCGCCATTCGTAGTGTGCCATAACTCTCATTCAATGAGTGAGCAGCATTGTGAGGCTAATAACTTGTGGAACACATTTGTGTGTATTAGTAAAAGTTCATGCAGTGCCATAACTCACTACACATTCATTCACTCAGTCACTCATGCTTGAGCACATGTGTGCATGTGTGCAGGGGTGCAATGGATTGTGTGTGTGCATTACAGTTTGTTCATTGAATGTTGAATTGAAGTGATTGATCGATTTGAGTTTAGTTGTATCAACTTGTGGCGGCAAAGGCACAGACGCACACACTTCACAGATTGATCTGATGCATTGAGCGAGATGGAACGACGACCACCGTGGCCACACTCGTTACATGCTCATTTCCATCAGTTGTGTGTGTGTCTACTCGGTGTCCATGTCACTCACTCATTCACATTGGTTCGATTCATGCTAATTGATTTATGTCTATCTAACTCCCGCTTTGTTGTTCTATTCTCGATTCAAACAATCTTTTGCAAAGATCTTACAGTTCATAAAGTTTATGCTCTTAATCTGCATTTTTATTGATATAATAAATAATAAGTGAACAAACATATATTTGAACTGTCTCTGTGAGCTTATTATCATTGGGGCGATATATCAAGCCGAGCACAGACAGGCACAGACAGTTTTTGGGCTTGTCATTGCACTGTCTGTCTGTCTGTGTGACTGTGTGTGCACACAGTGCAACAGATTATGCATAAGTTCAGTTGGTTGTCAAGCAATGAATTTACTAACTAAATCCGATTGGTTCTAATCGGATCTGGCGCCAATCACTTCTTGACACCGATTCGACAATGTTCGAACCAATGATTCGAATGGTTGAGTGCCATTGAGCACCTTTGAGGGGCGTTCTACAGTGAATACGAATATTGGCTGCATGTGTGTGTGCTATGTTATGTTCTCACACCCGTGACCGTTGGCCTGTCATCGCGATCGTGGTCGAACATCGCCACCGCACTCAGCATTACTCATCGAATGTATTGCCTCACTTATCGAGTGTGTGTGTCTGTGTCGGTCTTACCCAAGCACAGTGCAATCCCTTCCGCACTCACTCACACCACACCACTTGTCAAGCAATCGATCGATCGTCCCCTTCTCTTTATCATTACCATCATCATCATCACCACCACTGAGTGGTCACTCTTTTTTACTTACTTACTTTTATACTTACTTTGATCGTTTTTCCTCAAGCTCATGTCGAAATATTGCACTTTAGGTCAAATGAATTGTTGTCATAATGCGAATACATTTCACACATTTTGAGATAATTATCCCCAAATTGAATCTATTGAATTCAATTTGAACAATAATAATAAGTTCAATAAGTAACTTTACTCTTTGGACAATGAATCGACATTGCACACACAAACACAACCACACACACACACACACACACACACAAGTTGCACCCACATTGAGTGTCTTATTGTGCTTGCTCGTACGTAATTTGCACTTCTTCTCGAATGACGCCCTTTGCCGTCACTCTCAATGGCTCAGTTGTGTGTGATGTGTGTGCTGGTGATGGTCAAACTCAAATGTGTGAGATGATCATCATCAGTGTGCATCATCATCATCATCAGTTTGCACTGTACTGCGTGATCACTTTCATCCACTTTTGTGTGGTTGTGCACACTGTCCTGGTGGGGAGTCGTCTCACATTCGCATTCGTGGTGTCCATTCAGTGATGAACCACTTATTAGCTCATTACGAACGTGTGTGTGTGTGTGTGGCTAATAATAGTGAACAAATGGATGCAACCAACACCAGTGACCCATTGTGTCATTACAGGTTCAATTCATTAAGAGTTGTCATGATGAGCACTACTGTGACAATTCGCTAATAAGAGTCGCACACGAGTGACCAAATGTGCGGTGAGGCAATTGTTGATTGAATTAGTGTGGGCTAACGTTTGTTCAAACTGCTTCTGAGAAATGTCAGTAAAGGCGCTTATTTGAGCACTTTGTGTGTTGCTGTTGTTGGCTCAATTGATTCGGCAATGTGTTGAGCATCGTGGAGGCGAGCAATTCTGCTCGACTCGACTCTGAACATGCACATTAATGCGCTAATGACACTTAATAATAACCGAGTGGTGTTGTTGTGTAATTCGAGTAGCACTCACTCACAGTGTGGAGTGCTCCAATTAGGATGTCTTACTTCGCACTGTCCAGTGCACACTTCTTTCTTTCCATCTCTCCCACTCATTGTTGTTGTTGTCACCTTGTGTGCGGTCGTCGTCTAATTGTCGATCTGTGCATTCGAACCTGACACTAATCACTCGACAGCCTCATCGGCCTTCTCATGTCTTACTTATGTCTCATTTGTGTCCGTTTCTGTTTGGTTTCTGTAGGCGTCGACCATCGATGGCCGCCGTAAGGGCGCTTGCCTGTTCTGTCAGGAGTACTTCATGGACCTGTACCTGCTGGCCGAGCTGAAGACCATCTCACTGAAGGTGACCACAGTGGACATGCTCAAGCCACCGCCGGACTTTCGTTCCAAGTTTGACTCCACTCCGCCGCCAATTTTGATCGATCGCGGTGAGCCAGTGCTCGAGAATGACAAGATCGAACGATACATCATGAAGTCCATTCCTGGTGGACACAATCTGTTCGTCTCAGACAAGGAGACCTCAGTCGTCATTGAGGACATCTACACGGTAAGTGTTACTTTTGATGGTGCATCTCAATTTATTAATACATTGTGTTTTGATAATTCAGAAATTCAAGTTGATGTTGGCCAAGAAGGACAACAACTCGAAGGAGGCCTTCATGAACCGACTGCGCAAGATTGATCAACACTTGGGCAAGCGTAACACTCGATTCCTCACTGGGGACACTTTGTGCTGCTTCGACTGTGAACTCATGACTCGACTTCAGCACATTCGTGTGGCAGGTTAGTGTTGCTAGTCATCACTCATCTATTCCTGAATCTTACCTAACTTTTTCTTTTGAAACCCAAACAGGGAGATACTTTGTGGACTTTGAGATTCCGGAAGAGTTTGCCTACCTGTGGCGCTACATGTATCACATGTACAATCTGGACGCGTTCAAGCAGTCATGCCCGGCCGATCAGGACATCATCAACCACTACAAGCTACAACAGCGGGCCAAACTGTCGAAGCACGAGGAGCTCGAGACGCCCACCTACACCACCTCGATACCCGAGTCGGTCTGGGCAGAGGTCGATGGCGAGGAACAGTAGTGGGGGCTGAGATGAGGTCAACATGCTGCCGAAGTCATTCTCTCTTCAGTCACACACACACACCCAAACACGAACATGCACACATGCACACATGCACACACACAGGTTTAGCACACAACTTTTTGAAGCACAGAATCAATCCCTCAATCTCCCTCAATACATGACTGATTATGACACACTATCTATTACCTGATTGGACCACTTTTGACCAATTGGACAGTTCCGATTGGTCGCACCAAACACAATGCACAAACACACAAACACACAAACACAGTTTGCACTTAGTAATCGAGACAATCGAATGTTTCTTGTCTAGTAGTGGATTGGAGTTTAGTGGCACAACCAATTCCGACTACACTCAATGCACCAAACACAGACCAACATAAGTACACACAAACCCACACAAGCACACACACACACAATCTATCCAAGCTCAGGAATATTCTCCTCTTGTTCTCTCCTTACCCTTACCTTACCCTCCTCCTCGTTGGTCAAGTCAATGTCTTCCTGTGCCTAGCCAAAACACACATATTATATAATCAACTTACTTTTGTTGTATTACTCTTATTATTACTCCTCTCTGATACATCATGACGTAATGCAGTCTTCTTCTTTTTATTTTTTAATTTATTACTATTCTGTTGTTCATTTTCGAATGTTGCTGCTACTGCTGATGATGATGACGATCACGCTGAGTTGAGCACTTCTCAACTTTGCCGTCACTGGCGCAACATCATTCTATGTTCAATTTACTTTTAGTTTTTTTTTATTATTTTTCTTTCTTCTTGTTCAAACAAAAACACTCAAAAACATACATTCAAAATAAATATCTTTTGGTGTATAAGTTCAACTTGATGAATCATTTACCTGAAGGTGTTACATACAAACCTGTGTTCAGTGTTTGGTTCAAGTCGGCAGACCTTCGTTGAGATTGTCGTAGTTCAGTGCGAGTTCATTCTCGCACTGCAATAATTCCAAATATATATTTAATAATTAAGCAAATAATATATATAAATTAAAGTAATAAAGACAAAGGTAAGGCAATAAGGAAAGGTGAAGGTGAATAATAGAAAGCATACAGAAGGGTATGTACACGTGTTTGTTTGAATCAAAAGTGAGTGCACTACTATTCAGTTTTGATTTCGTTCTTCTTTCTCTTGATGCAAAAGACCAAGAACAGAGTGTACAGTATGAAGGCGCCAGTAATGCCCGTGATGGCATACATGAAAAAGTTTAGCTCAGGATGGCGGTAACGGTTGCGCTTGAGCCATTCTAATACTTCGTCCTCGTGGATGAGATCACCTAAATTGGTGGTGGTGGAGTGAGAGAGGGAGGAAGGGAGAGAGAGAGAGAGAGTGGATGTGAGAGAGAGAGAGAGAGAGAGAGAGAGAGAAAGAGGAGGGAGAGAGGAGGAGAGAGAGAGTGGATGTGAGAGAGAGTGGATGTGAGAGAGAGTGGGTGATAGAGAGAGAGAGAGAGAGAGAGAGAGAGAGAGGGAGAGAGAGAGAGAGAGAGAGAGAGAGAGAGAGAGAGAGAGAGAGAGAGAGAGAGGTAATTGAGTTAATTGTGTCCACTATTCGATTCGATGATGCTTACCTCGATAGATGGATGGAAATTTCTTACGGAAAAAGACCAGCGCCGGCACATCGTTGATTCCGTACTTTTTCGCATACTTGGTGTCTCGTATTTTGACAAACATAATGTCCAACTCGTCAGTGTCGTCGTCGATGTGTTCCAGCTCGTTGAGAATTGCCTCACAGTCGTAACAGTCATTCTCGTCTGTAAAGTTATTATCAAAGTATTAGTCTATCACTGATTGGGCGAATCATATCAATTCATACAGAAGTACACGGCCACAAAGTCATTATCGTTGAGTATCTTCTCGAGCATCTTTCGGTTGACCTCTTCGATTTCGTCCTTGATGTTGAACACTTCATTGCTGGTCAACCATCGCAGCACGTCCTCCTCATTGGTCTGGTCGCCTTCGTACAGGAGGAATTGTTGCTGCTTTCGGAAGAAGGCCAACTGGGGCAGTCTCTGAATGTGGTACTTGTTGTTGGCGGCAATGTCGTTCACTGAAATGGTTTGTTGTGGTTAGTGGAGAGTATGAGAGCACGCACAATCACCTTTGACAAAATCAATTCCAAACACATCAACATCGTCGTCAATGTTCTCCATTGCCTTGATCGCCTCGTCACACTCGGCACACTCTCGCGCATAGAACAGCACCGCAATGAATGGCTTGTCATTGATCAACTTCTCCAACATTCTCCCATTGACATCTTCGATCTCATCGGCCAGTTCACGATTCTCGTCCTCAATCAGCCACTCAAACACCTGCTCCTCTTGACGCAAATCACCATCAAAGATGAGTGGATTTCCATTTCGGAAGTACACCAGCGCCGGGTAGTTCTTGATGCCATACCGTTTGGCCAGATTTTGGTCTTGGATTTTGACAAAATTGATTCCGTAAATTTCGCAATCGTCGTCAATGTTCTCCAGCTCTTCGAGAACAATGTCACAGGCCTTGCAGTGAGGTTTGTCTAAATTGGGGGAAATTCGATTAGTTTGTACTGATCTTCTTGTTTGTTAAATAGTTCACGCACAAAAGTAAACAACCAAGTACTGAGTGTTGGCAATGAGCTGTTCAAGTAGTTCCCGGTTGACCGACTCGATGGTGTCTTCGATCTTCTGTTGAATCAACCACTGGAGCACGTCCTCCTCTGCCGAAATGTCCTCCTGGTAGATGCTAGGGATGCGTTTCTCGAAGTAAATCAGCGCAGGCAACTCCGTGATGCCATAGTCCTTTGCCACTTCGTGATCCTGTGTTTTGACAACTGATGGAGACATACAATTTGTTCATTTGTTAGTATCGATCAATAAAGTCAAACCAAAGCCGCGATAACACTCACAAATGATTCCATGTCTGTCCGTTTCCGAGTCAATGTTCTCAAGATCTTCGAGTGTTCGCTGACACTCCTTGTCGTCAGGCAAGTCTAGTGGGGAGAGGAGGATGAAGTTAAGACAGACAAGAAGTTGAGCACCAGAGTTTGTGAAAGTGAAAGTGATTTTATTGAGTCATTGGAGTGCAGGCACACACAACACACACACGGGCACACAACCACGACAGCAACAAATCGATCGAATTGATTGTGATTGAACATATCAACATCAAACAAACAGGGACACGGTGACAATGACATGGACATGCAATGGGTTGGGTGTGGGTTGTGGACTGTGTGGGGTGTGTGGACTGTGTGCTGGCACCTGTCTCACTAGTCTGCCAATTCAGATCACTTGGGACTTCGCTTCAATGGAGGCAACTTTGAAGCGGTTTGCTTTGCATCGCCACCACTACTCGGCTTGCTCCCTTTCGGTTCACTTGCGGCCGCTGCTTTCGGCTTTGTCTTGGCGGCCGCGGCCGCTGGCTTCTCACTGGCGGTGGCAGCCTTGGCTGGTGCCTTGGCTGGTACCTTGGCTGGTGCCTTGGCTGCTGGCTTGCTCTTGGGTTCTTCTTTGGGCTTCGTTGGTTTGCTTGATGGCGGTGGTGACGATGGCCGAGACGGCGGCGGCGATGAGCTTCCGGACTCCTTGATCAGTTTGCCCCCTTGTCTTGGCAGTGCTGGCAATTTCGAAGCATCACTTGAAATCGCCTTTCTCGAATTGGTAAACTTGCCCAAAAAGTCATCTTAGTGGGCGTGTGCATGCATCGAGTGATGGTTGTGGTGGTGGTGGTCAATTTGGGCAATTTGGAGTGAGGAGGAAGAAGAGAGATACAGTCAGATAGTGCACACTCAGTTTGCGGGACAAGCGGTCAAAGGGTGAAGGTCAAGGTAATTGGGAGAGTGGGTAGAGAGTGCTAGTGGATGGGAGGGCAGAATGCGACACACCAAACGGACGGACAAATGGGGGACCAGGCAGAAGCGAAAATGCCAACACGAGTCAAATGAACACGAAAATGACGGTAACCTATGGCCTATCTCTGTCTGAGACCTGTCTCGACTGCTCAATCACCTCTGTACCTTGTATCGGGCCTTGTGGTTGCTGTCGGGCCGTGTGGGGCCTGTTCCCTCCCCTGTCTGCTCCCCAACAAGTGAAGTAATACTTACAGAAGTAAACCGCCAGATGGTCAGCGGTGTCGATCAGTTTGCGCAGTGCGCCCGCGTCCACCTCCTCAATCCGGTCGAGCATCGGGTCCTTCTGATTGATCAGCCACTCGAGGATGCGTTCCGACTTCTTGAAGTCACCTGATGGGAGGAGACCGCTTGGTTGAATGAAGGAAGGTGGACGGAAGTATACGAATCCCCACTCACCAGCAAAGATGACTGGAATCTCTTCGCCATTCTTGAAGAATATCAGCGCTGGCAGGGCAAACACTCCGTACTCCTTGGCAAGTTGGCTGTCCTCCACTTTCACAAACTTGATGCCTGCAGCGTCGGCCTCGTCGTCAATCTACACCCAACACAACAAATTAGCAAAGTTGGTAAATCGAACACAATCACGTTCACAAACCCGTTCCAATTCCTCGAGAATTTTTTCACAGTTCTTGCATTCGACCTTGCTGTAGAAGAGTACCGCCAGGTAGTTGGTGCGTTCGAGCATTCGTTCAAACATTCGTCGGTTGACCTTCTCGATGGCATCGGCCATCTCCATGTTGTCCGGTCGAGTGAGCCACTCGAGCACCTCGTCCTCGTCGAACAGATTGCCCTCGTAGCGAATGTGTTTGCCTCGTCGGAAGAAGACCAGTCCAGGCGGGTTGCGCACTCCGTACTTCTTGGCAATGAGTTGATCACTGCACTTGACCAGTGCCACATCATAGTCACCACAGTCGTCATCGATCTTCTCCAAGTGTTCCGCAATCTCAGCACTCTCGTCGTCGTCTGGCTTGTAGAAGAACACCGCCAGGTACTCACGTTCGGCAATCATTCGGAATAGGATTTCACGATTCACATTCTCAATGGTGTCCTCGTTCTTTTGTTTGATCAACCACTCGAGCACTTCTTCCTCCTCGAGCAGATCACCATCATAGATTGAGGGCATTTTGTCCTCGAAGTACACCAAAGAGGGCAGTTGAGTTATGCCCAGCTCATGAGCGTACTCGTCATCGTCGATTTTGACCTGTTCAAATGTATAAATCGTTAATTATTGATTCAAAATTAAGTGAAAGTCAAAACACTTACAAAGTGAATTCCCTCTTGGTCAGTTTCATCGTCGATGTTTTCGAGTTCCTTCAAAATCTTCTGACAAATGTCCTCGTCGTCGTCCTTGTCATCATCTTTGCTGCCCTTCTTCGAAGCCTTAGCCTTGCTCCTTCGTTTAGTCTCGGCCTCGCACTCCTCAGTGTCATAGAAGAAGACGACAATGTGGTCCACATCGTCGAGCAGTACGTTGAGCATGTGTTTGTCCACTGGTTCGATCACATCTTGGTGAGAGTCCTTCTGACTGAGCAACCACTTGAGCACCTTGTCTGCATCACGCAACGATCCATTCTCGTAGAAGAGAGGAATGCGACGACGGAACAAGACGAGCGCGGGGAATGACACAATGTTGTACTCCTTGGCCAACTTGACGTCCTTCACTCGCACAAAATCGATCGACTGCTCCTCTGCAATGTGATCTATGTTTTCGAGCTTTTCGAGCACTTTGTCACACTCGGAGCACTTCTCCTTGATGAACAGCACTGCTACGTATGCAGAACGGTCCAGGATTTTGTCCAACATCCGCTCGTTGACCTCCTCAATGTCATCAGGATCATCGAGAGTGTCGTCATCAGTGAGCCATCTCAGGATTGCGTTGCTGTCCTTGAGACTGCCCTTGTACAGAATGGGTTCCTGGTTGCGGAACAGAACCAGAGCGGGGAATTTGTCAATCTTGATTTTGTGCTTCTGCAGGAATGAGAGATCGTCGGTGGTGACAAAGAGAATGCCATGCTCGTCAGTGTCGTCATCGATCGACTCGAGTGTGTTGTGCAGAATGTTCTCACACTCCTTGCAGTCATTCGGAGCAAAGTACACGAGCACATATTCGCGTTCTTTGAGCAAGTCCTCAAGAATCTCCTCAGTGACCTCTTCGATTGTGTCCTCAGTGCGTTGCTTTACCAACCAGGCCAATGCGGCGTCCTCATCAGTAAGGTCACCTTCATACACGGTCGGTAGTTTGTGCTCAAAGTAGACCAACACGGGCAACTCATCGGCCAGGCCAAACTCCTTGGCCACTGCGACATCATCGATCTTGACGAATGGAATGCCATACTTGTCCGCATCGTCATCGATCGTTTCGAGGTCTTTCAGCGCCTTGGTTGAGGTGGACGAATCATCGTAGAACAGCACAGCAAGCGAACTCGACGATTCGATCAGATTGCGAAGTGTGCGCGAGTTGACCTGTTCGATCTGATCAGCCTCCTGTTGGTCGAGCAGCCACTCGAGCACCTTGTCCTCATTGGTGAGGTCACCCGAGTAGGCAACGGGCACTTGGAACTTGAAGAAAAGAAGTACTGGGAGTTTACGAATGCCGTACTTGTCGGCCGCCTCAAGGTCATCCGTCTTGACAAACACAATGCCCTTCTCGTCACACTCGTCGTCAATGTTCTCCAACTCCTTGAGCACCTTCTCGCTCTGTTTGTCCTTTGCCTTGTAGATGAGTGCGGCTATTTGATTGTGCTTTTGCACCAACACCGTGAGCAACTCGTGACTGACCTCCTCAATCTCGTCCGAGGTGGTCTGCTTGACCAGCCACTCGAGCACCTGTTCCTCGTTCTTCAGGTCGCCCTGGTACACACTTGGAATGCGATTCTCAAAGTACACCAACGAGGGCAACTCATCATGCAGACCGTACACCTTGGCCAGTGCCGGGTCATCGATCTTCACGAATGCGATTCCCTTCTCATCACATTCATCGTCAATGTTTTCCAACTCTTTGAGCACTTCGAGACAGTTCTTCGAGTTACGATCATCTACAGGGAAAAGAGAAAGCGAATTCAGTGAGCCCACATACCACAACCTCAGATTGCATACAGAAGAGTACAGCCAAATAGTTGGTGGAGTCGATCATGTCCTCGAGCACTGCATCGGAAATGTCCTCAATCTCGTCTGTGTTCTTCTGGTGAATCAACCACTCGAGCACTTCTTCCTCGTTCATCAGGTCACCTGTGGTGGTGTTCGAAAAGTGGACATTCGAATTGGAGGCAAATCACAACACACAAAACAACAAACAAGACAAACCTTGATAAAAGTTGGGAATCTTCTCTTCGAAGTACACCAAAGTGGGCAACTCATCGTACTCAATGCCGAATCGTTTCGAAACCTCAATGTCATCTAATCAGTAATTGAGTTAGTATATTAGATGCCTTTTCATAGAGTACATACCAATCTTAACAAAGGCAATCCCGTGTTGATCACATTCGTCGTCAATGTTTTCTGTTAAACAAAGTTTAGATTAGTTTGTGCAAGTTTAATTCTACTGTCCAACACAACAAATACTCACCCAATTCAGCAAGAACCTCCATACTGTCCACATCTTTGTCATCATCTGAACAAAAATCATATTATCATCAAATTGTGCCTCATTAATGAGTGAAATACACTTACAGAACAGCACAGCCAATGCGTCAGTGTTCTCGATGAGCTGTGCCAGCACACTGGCACTGACATCTTCGATCTCATCCGAGTCTTCGACATATTCGTCAGGATCGTCGACAGTGTCACGGAACTCCAACAGCCAATCGAGTACCTTCTTCTCGTTCTCAAGTTCACCTGTGCACAAACAAGTGTGTCAACATATCAACAATCAACACAACCCAAATCGATCACTTACCCGAGTACACAATTGGAATCTTCTTTCGGTAATAAACCAGCGAAGGCAAATCCTCTAGTCCGTACTCGTAGGCGAGTGTCTCGTCAGAGACGTTCACAAAGCCAATGTCTTTCTCGTCGGCATCGTCGTCGATCTCTTCCAGTTTCTGTAGTACCTTTTCACTTTTCTTGTGGTTTTGTTTGTCTGAACAAGAGTTATCATTCAATTTACCAATGTACCAAATCATAGAAGCACTCACAGAACAGAACAGCCACAAAGTCGTGCTCGTCAATGTAGTTTTGCAGTATCTTTGCGTTCACCTCCTCAATCCGGTCGGGCAGATCCATTGACTCGACCGATGTGAGCCATTCGAGCACTTCTTCCTCGTTCTTTAGATCACCTAATAGCAACCAAATTATCCGTCTATCTAATCTAATCTCAGTCATCCAAAAATGTGTACCTTCATAATTGGTCGGTTCTCCGTGTCGGAAGTAGACCAGCGTGGGAAAGGTGTTGATGCCATACTTTTTCGATGCGGCCCGTTCGGAATTTTTCACAAATTCCACTCCATACTTGTTGGCATCGTCATCGATTTTTTCCAATTCTTCGAGAATTTCCTTACAATTCTCACATGTCCGAGTGTCTATACAGAAATGTGTAACAAAATAAAGAATCGAATATAATCGTGAAGAACAAACACATTCTTTCATTAGTCATAATAATTCTCCCCCAAAACAATAAAAACCCAAAAGTGCAACCCCCGAAAAAAAATTGAGCAGTCGAGACAGATCATCAAATGAGAACTCCTTTTGAGTTAGACCATTTTGGGATATAAAAAAAGTTAATGTTATATACTTTAATATCATTAGCAACGTCATCTTATAGTGACGGACAATACAACACAACAAGAATTTGTGGAATTTTTATTTCCAGAAATTGCGAACGCGATTATGGTTCTGCGAGGAAATTCGAGTAGAGAGATTTATGGAGATGTTTAATGAGTCTGTGTCTGTGTCAGTCTGTTTCTGTATTTGTGTGCGAGTACTGCAGCTTAGTAAAAGTTCGCTCATTTTGCTAAATGGCTAATTATGGCAACGATTAAGTGAACTATGCCTGCATGAGAGAGTCTGAGAGTGTGTGCTCCTCTCTCTCTCTCTCTCTCTCTCTCTCTCTCTCTCTCTCTCTCTCTCTCTCTCTCTCTCTCTCTCTCTCTCTCTCTCTCTCTCTCTCTCTCTCTCTCTCTCTCTCTCTCTCTCTCTCTCTCTCTCTCTCTCTCTCTCTCTCTCTCTCTCTCTCTCTCTCTCTCTCTCTCTCTCTCTCTCTCTCTCTAGGTAACATCTGTGTGTCTGTGCAGTGGTGTGGTGATGCATTGCTGTTCTGGAGAAACACTTTGATCAAAGTGCTCACTGTAAGCTAGAAGAAGTGCACCGTTGCAGTTACAGAAGCAGGCCATTCTCATCACCTCCACACACACACACACACACACACACACACACACACACACACACACACACACACACACACACACACACACACACACACACACACACACACACACACACACACACACACACACACACACACACAAAAGACGATTACCACCGAACAGACTGAACAAAAAACAGGACAAAACACACCGAAAGAGGATCAAAACTGTGTGTGTGCTTGAGTGAGAGCGAGTGAGAGTTTAGCTTTAGGTTATGCCAAATATAGATTCGTTTGGCGGGTAGGCAACGATTTTTTACTGTCGAATACTGGCGCGTTTCACTGTGTGCATTCATGGTAGGAATGTGTATCCTCTGTTGCCTGCCACTCGTGTCTGTCCGTTTGGCGTGGTAATGCTTCAGTGAGAGAGGATGCAAAAAGAAGAATAATAATAAGAGAAAGACTGTACGATTGGCCGCATCGAGTGTTGGATGCATTGGGCAAAATACTATCCATTCGTGCTGTCTCTCTCCCTCTCTCCTCTTCTGTGAGTAGGTCTTGTCACATCTCTCTCTCTCTCTCTCTCTCTCTCTCTCTCTCCCTCTCTCCTCTTCTGTGAGTAGGTCTTGTCACATCTCTCTCTCTCTCTCTCTCTCTCTCTCTCTCTCTCTCTCTCTCTCTCTCTCTCTCTCTCTCTCTCTCTCCCGTGGAGTGACATTTGTTGGTTGAAAGCGATCTTGGCTCACTTAGCCCGCTTACACCCCAAAGGAGTGAAAGGATTGTGTCACATCGAGAAACGACTTACTCACACTAAAAGTAGAGTGATACACCAGCACCTTGTTTGCCTGCGAGTAACCTTTTTGCACAAAACGGTAATAAACGCAATGTCTCCTCGAAATTCTCTGTGAATTCAATCTATTCTATTACTCTCATTCTTACTCTCACTCATTCACTCACGCACACATTCCCTTCCTTCCGTCGAACTCGACGAGATTGGAGACTATTTCTATTTGTATATTACAATTCTATTTTCTCATTCTGTTCTTTGCATTGCAACTGGAGGGCGCGCGCGTCTTCTTCTTTCTGATGGGAAAGTGAGAAAGTTGTTGAGCAAAAGATAAATTTAGTCCTGCAAATAGAACCGAAAGCCAACTATTTTGTCTATTTGCTGTACACTGCACGCACGTACGAAATATGTGTGGTCGTCTGTTTAATGTTCGATTCTCCTGTCCTCCGAATGGCGGAGAGATGATATTTTGGACATAGCAACGTTAAGTAGTGTCTGTCTGTGTGTCTGTGTCGAAGTGATCAAAGCAATTAACCGAAAGTGACATTACAAAGAGTTCGCATGAACAATGTTCGCGCAATAAGTGCAGTCCTTAAGAAAGTATATACTCACAGAATAGTACGGCTATGAAATCCTGTTCTTGGATCAGTTTCTCTAGTCTTTTAGCTTCGACCTCTTCGATCACGTCCGAGTGCAGTGGCGAGTGGCGTTTCAGTGATTCAGCTGGACAGAGCAGAGTGGACACTGCCAAGGTGAACAGTACGGTGAGCAAAAGTGGAGAGGCCATGAGTGAACTTGGTCGCCACTGGGACGAACACTTTGACGATTTGTGGCTTGTGGCCGAAGGTTGAGATGAGATTAGGCACATACTGGCCAACATGGTGAGTGCCACCAGTGGCAGTGACACGACACTGTGCAACAACGCACCACTCAGGCCCGGAACACTCGAACCATCATCACACCGAGATGACACGGGCAAAGATTGAGGTTGCAGTGTGGCTGATGCTGCGGTGGATGTGCATGATGGTGTGGATGAGTAGTGCGATGAGGATGGCGATGAACACAACGAGGGCGAACACGGCGAGAATGACGACGACCGTGGAAGGACACTCACAGGTGCTGGCGATGAGTCGATGGGACGAGACGGACTTGAGCTTGGCCAAGCAAGCCAACTACACTGCGCCATTACACTGGCCCGGTGGGACGATCGGCGACGGTGGCACTGGTGATGATGATGCTCCTCTTGATGATCTCTACAAGACAATCAATGACGCACTTTGAATATTCCAACAAATATTTCAATGTGCAAATATATGTTCGACCTGATGGGCCACTTGACTGATTGCACTTGACCGTCTGCTATGCCCTTGGCACTAACAACTACAGACTAATCGATCAATGGGCCAATTGGCCTGTTGATCAATCGATTCGGTAAATAGAGCAGAGTAATAAATCATTGACGGTTGTGTGCAATCAATCAACTGGCACACAACAAGTATCGAACATCGAGAGAACATGTGAGAGCATCGAATTGATCAATGAATCGATCAGTGGCGACAGTCTCAGTTCGACAGTGTCCGACCGATCACACATCGACACACACACGAGGGGCGTGATGTGGCTGGCTGGCGTTCACTGTTGCAAGGTCGATTGCCGCTTGCTGCTGATGCACCATCATCAACTAAATAGTAATATTCTTACCGGTGGTGTGGATGTTGATGTGGAAAGGGACTCACTTGGCGCAGAGCTCGACCTGCACTCGATTGTGTGTGTGAGTTACGTGCTCGTGTGGCAGACTGAGTCGAGTAATGCGTGTGGCACTTTAGGTAGCCACCGAGTGGAGTGAGCCGAGCCGAGACACAAATCACCAACAAAACCAGATCGAGTCAGGCAGCAACAGAACAGCAGAGCAGCACTCCATTCGCTTAAGGCAATGATTCCGTGGAGAATAAAGAAGAAGAAAGAAGAAACTGACTGCAGAGGAGACATGGAGAGTTAATATGTAAAGCAACCAGTGAAAACGAGCTCACACCTACCGCCAGAATGAGCAATGATACTGCACGCGACTGCAGTGCTGGTGGTGATGGTGATGATGATGCGGCAGAGAGGCATTGCAAAGACCTTTGCTTCCATTCGACAACACACAACACACTCACAGCACACAACGGGAACATCATACAAAGAATCGTTCGGAATACATTCATCTGCTCGAGGGAAACGCCTTCCGAGTGTTTTGCCAATTTGGTAGACATACAAAGACAGAGAGTGAGAGAAAGAGAGGGAGAGAGAGAGAGAGAGAGAGAGAGAGAGAGAGAGAGAGAGAGAGAGAGAGAGAGAGAGAGAGAGACCAAGAGTGGGAGAGAAAGAGAATAGAGGTGGCTGTCGTCACTGGGAGCGCGAATACTCAGCCGGGAAAATAAGAAAAAATTGACTTCTGTATTAATAGAGCACTCACTCGAGCCAATCGATCACTGCACGTACAAACACTTTGTGCTGATGATGGTGGTTGTTGATGCGGAGACACGGAATCACTTGCCAGACTGATTGGAATATGCCGACAATTGACGATTCGAGAGAGAGAGAGAGAGAGAGAGAGAGAGAGAGAGAGAGAGAGAGAGAGAGAGAGAGAGGAGAGAGAGAGAGAGAGAGAGAGAGAGAGAGAGAGAGAGAGAGAGAGAGGAGAGAGAGAGAGAGAGAGAGAGAGAGAGAGAGAGAGATAGGAGAGAGAGAGAGGGAGGGGAGAGAGAGAGAGAGAGAGAGAGTGAGAGAGAGAGAGAGATAGGAGAGAGAGAGAGAGAGAGGGAGAGAGAGAGAGATAGGAGAGAGAGAGAGAGAGAGAGAGAGAGAGAGAGAGAGAGAGAGAGATAGGAGAGAGAGAGGGAGGGAGAGAGAGAGAGAGAGAGAGATAGGAGAGAGAGAGGGAGAGAGAGAGAGAGAGAGAGAGAGAGAGAGAGAGAGAGAGAGAGAGAGAGAGAGAGAGAGAGAGAGAGAGAGAGAGAGAGAGAGAGAGAGAGAGAGAGAGAGAGATGGGAGAGAGAGATGGGAGAGAGAGAGAGAGAGAGAGAGAGAGAGAGAGAGAGAGAGAGAGAGAGAGAGAGAGAGAGAGAGAGAGAGAGAGACAAACACACAAATACACTCACAAACGAATGCATTCGAATTGAACATTACAACAACAACAATGGCATTGTTCGAGTAGAGTCAATACTTTTCCAACTAAACATTAAACAATCTATGGCTAGCATCAATGCTAAGTACGCGTAATACTGGTTCTGGTTCATTTGGATTAGCATTCACATTTATTTGACGAGGTCAGCGAAACCTCGACACTGAATCGACACTGCTTGGGGCCATCAATCTGGTGCTAGCATCATCATCACCATCATCATCATCATTTCAATTGTGCAACAATGTTTGTTTGGCACGTACGTTTGTCGCCACTCAACCCGAAATGGTTTGTTTGCGCGGGTGTGTGTCTGTGCCTCAGTGTGTCACTCAGTGAGATTCATTCATTCACATTGTTTGCCATTACCGTCTTGGCTGCTTGCCCTCTCTTCATCGCATACTGCAGCAGTAGTGCACACACAGACACACGCACATTCGCCAATAGCAGCAGTCCAATCGAATAGACTCGTTTGACTTTGATTCAATTTGTGTATTTCGAATAAGTTCAATCGAGCCTTTTCTGATTATGGCAAAAAGATAATAAACTCAGATTTACTTGAGTGGAACAAGTAGAGTCCATCAAAATGCTGACAGGTTCGATTATGGTGCAGTTCGATTAGCCAACTCAAAAAGTCGAACAAACCGAACGGCACTATTCGGTGAAACACAACAACCGAAGCGGTACACACCACAAACAGTGACTTTCAGGTTAGTCGCCGTGCACAGTCGTCTAGTCACCCACCAGCAGTTCAATTCGCAGTGATGCATCTTCTCCAGTGCTGACCCAATTTGGTGTTCCCCAAGTCGGCAAAGCATCATCATCATCATCGCCAACATCACCAACACCACCCCACACTCGGGGGCTATTAATAGATTTCTTCAAGGCATCAATGAAATGAGATACTAACAAAGTGGATGGAGAGAGAGAGAGAGAGAGAGAGAGAGAGAGAGAGAGAGAGAGAGAAGGCAATTCTGTGAGTTGAATGTGAGAATAGATGGATGGCGCCATGCACTCGAGTGATGGACAATTTACTGGATAAAATCAAAACGGAATACATTGATTTGACGATCAAAACGAACATCGAGAGTCTGAATGTTAGTTGAACAGTAATGTTGGAGTGTGATTACACTACTTCTTGGCATAGGTACTGAACTGATACTTGAACTCGTACACGCCAACGGTCTGTCCAGACTTTTCGTCATAGTCGGCCCATTCGTTCTCATCAGACAGATCCACTTCGGTGAATTTGTTTCCGCTCTCCACGTTGGCGCAGGTAAAGTTGGACAGTGGTCGAAAGGTGGATGGCACACAGCCACGACAGTCCATCTCGATCAGCCGTTTGAAGGCGGAATTGTCCTCTGCTGTGTAGGCTCGGAGTGAGCCTTGCAGTACAGCTAAAAGACAGACACAAAGTGAGTCAAACGAGAACTAAAGTGTCATTCTCAACAAACCCATGGTGCACTGTCGTTTGCACTCCTTGCACTTGAAGCACACGTTCACACTCGACTTGCCCTCCATCAGATCGTGCTCCGGCTCCATCTCGAAAGCAATCTCTTTGTCCGTTTCGGTGCTACAGTTGCCACACTTGAACTACATACAATAAACCGACAATGGTAATCAGATTAGTCTGATTATCACCAAAATCGAGGTACTCACCTTCATAAAGAACTGAAAGCCCTCGCCAATGGTGAGATTGGTCACATTCTCCAGGTTGGCCGAGATCTCCAGTGCAGTGACCTACAAGGTAAGGCATAGGAAAATGATCATGAACGGGTGGAACTAAGAATGAGAGACTTACTCGCATTGTGTTTGCTAGTACGTTGTAATGCAAATTTGGCAAATGACGACAAAAGTCCACTTGAGACGATACAGATCTAGCAGACAAAGTGACAATTCCACCGAGTCACACAAGCACGTAGTGACGTTTATGTCTACGAAAACAGACTCGAGTTAACGAACGACTTGCCGGTTCTGTAACAATGATATTCGATAACACCAGAAGGAGACTGGAAACACGTGCTCGGCACAATTAGACGGTTGTGTCAGTGTTGTTTTGACACGAGAAACATCGAGAACGTCGGCCAGTGGATTGAGTGGCTGCACTATATGCACAGCATTGACTTGCGTGATGTAAATAGTAATGATCGCCACAGAGCAGGCACAAATGTTGCTCTCTGCCCGACTAGAACAAACACAACCAAAACCTATCTAAATCGAACTGTTTTAATCAATTTCGTCATAAGTATTGTCATTCCCTGACATTTTATCTCAAGGATATGATGACGACTCTAAATTGTGTTTAGCTATAATGTGAATGGCTATCAATAGAGGTCGACACCATCTAAATCAAATCATCATAGCGTAAATGATGACGTTTGCCTGCCGACAGCAGCGAACTAATGATGATCACTGCTGCAGATAGACAGACAAACATGTGCTCTTTTAGTCTGTTGGATACGGCACACTGTTGACTTTGACTTGCACATTGTGCAATGCACAAGTCGAAAGTGTATTGTGGCGTGATAGCAAACTGGCCAAGCGAGATGATTTCATTGCAAATAAATGTGAAGACTGGCAAAGGTGCATCGTCTAATTGTAATGCTCAAATGACAATTGAGAGGCTACTGGCACTCATAGGGGCTATTGATAGCAGCATTCGATTTACACTAAACACGGCGATTTTGCGAGCATTGGCGAATTACTCAAACATCTCTAACAACTCTAACATGCCATGCGAATCATCACATCCGAATTGTGTATCGTATTTCGTATGTTAGATATCTTATCTACGATGAAATCATCTTTGACCGAGTGACCGCAAGGGGGACACAAGGATCGACTGCGAGTTCGTTGATGCTCATATTCATTCTCTCTCTCTCTCTCTCTCTCTCTCTCTCTCTCTCTCTCTCTCTCTCTTTCTCTAATCAACAATTCTGCATATTTGCAGTATTACTCCCCACAAACATCGACATCGAGCCAACGACATTGTGTTATCAAGTACTCACCATCTGCAACCATATGTAATCTATGTTTACCGACAAATACCAAAACATGGTGGAACTATTGGATCTGCCCGATATGGTTCTGCAGGCCAATTTCTCCCACTTACCCCTCTGGATGATCGTTCAACTGCCCTGTACCCGACTGAACGGCATCATGCACAATGGCACTTCAACAATGTGCCCAAACTTGGTGTGCTTAGTGGCTCGATTGTGCACAAGCGAGAGTCCATCAGTGGGCGATTTCTAAAATGCTGATCAGGACGATGGCATCACTCTGGTGTTGCGGTTTAGAGATGACTTTTGGCGAACATTGCTACCTCATGAGTACATTCAATTTAGTGAAGATTTGCTTGTGCTAAGAACTGGTCAGATTGATCAACTCGGCAGATGGCTTCGAAATCTCACCTTTCCAAATGTCCGCTTTGTGTCCCAAGAGGATTGTGAACAGTTCTCTCTTCCCCTCAGTTCGTCGATTTCATCTGATCACCTGGTTCAATCCTCACAATCTACATTTGCTCAAGTATGCATTGCAAATGCAGACAACTTTCAATTTGAACTGCGCGTAATGCAAAATGCGGACAACGAGAATCACGTGTAGTACTTTGCGAATCGACCATTATTTGGCCAACTGTGCACTGTCTGTAAGCAACTGATGCAGCGAGCCATCGTTCAGTATGGTGGCAAAATTGAATCATTCCGTTGGTTCTATGAGCAAGGCGAAGATGGGACACACGAGCTGTTGCCAAAAGTGGTACTCTTCACCAAAGTGATTGGTGGCAAGACTCGGGCCAATTATGGTTATACTGCAATTGAGTAGTTGTAACAGTCGATCGATTGTATCACTTCTACTTTGTTCTATTCCTACATACTCACAGAGTCAGTTGCCAGAGTACACAAATACACAACACAACACCAACAGACACAGACACAAACACACAATCGACACCACTTAGATGATCATTATGAAAGAGTGTTTTTGTTGATCATATACATTACTGAATTGTTCCATTCATTAGACATTTTATTATTTACAACTTGAATGTGTAATCATCAAATGTAACATGTGTGCTCGACGAATGTTCTCAAGTGTACACGAGTGTAACTATGTGAGTGTACAAAATACGAATAATACATTGAACTACTCCATAGGAACAGTAGCTGAGTCAATCTAGTCAATCAACGCATTGAAAACGAGAAACACCAGAAAAGGTAGAGTCAGTGCCTGTGTGGAAAACACCTTGGGATGGATCACTACTGTGTGAGATGAGAACTGAACCAGCGGTTACCAACAATCGTCGAACAGCGGTTTTGGTTTGGTTTGTTGAAGACGACAAGTTGCCATCCGTGGAACCAGAAAATTAACCAGACTACCTCCAGCAGGACTAAACGACAAACGTATGAGTTTAGCCACCAGAAAAAGGTGATGACAACCACCACCACCTCCATCACCACAAGATGGAGTCGACTGATAAGTCACTGTCACTTGAACTCTGTAAAAAGAATAAATATTTAGTAAGAATGTCAAATGGGTTATGTTCGATTTGTTTGCCAAAAGGCAATTCTCAATTAAACTCACAAGAGATTCACTCACATGCAAATCTTGGACTGCAGTTGTTTGTTCTGGTCGTCAGAGCAATGATGAGGACAAGGCGATGACGAGAAGGAAGCGAATGTGGAGTGTACTAGTGGAGATGATCATCGAGAGCGTGTAAATGTGAACAAGGGCGCACACGCTGAGCACACAACATCAACACAGTAGGTGTGTGCAGGCCCGTCTGGTGTGTGTGTGCTCTGTGTCTAGGAGCGTGTTTTGACCCAATCAGTGACATTCAATTAATATTATTGGGGCAGTACAGCCCCAATCGAAAAAAATGCAAACGTAATTAAGTGCGCAACGTTGTTCATGAGTGGCCCATAAAAAAGTAATGCCACCCACGTGTAGCTATTCTGAATACGTTGGTTTGCATTTGTGGTGTGCTCGCTCGCTAGGTTGCTTTCTGTTGTGCTTTTCTGTCTCGTGTGATTTTTAGACTTTTGACTTTGAATTCGCTATTTCGTTCACTCTTTCTGTTCCATTTGAGTCACCACATCGACAACAAGTTAACGTCAGTGTACAGTGAAGCAACTGAGCACACTCAACTTGCACGATCTGTTGCTCAACTTTGTCATCATCAGCATCGCCGTTGGTTGCCGGTTTTGGTTGTCGATTTTCAGGTAATTTCGAGTTGTTTTGTGCTGTTTTTGACTTTGACTTTGACATTCCTTAATCCAATTAGTGACTGCCCGTGATAATCATTCTCATTTCCCGTCAACTGAAGTGCTTGTGGCGTCATTATTCCACAACACTCAGCCAATCACCCTCTGTATAACCATTTTTCTGACTGACATACTTTGAGTCTCACATTCACCTTTGCCATGTAAGTTGACGCTCAATTTGGTTTAGTTTTGTTCGACTTTGTTTGACTTATTACACAATTGAACTCGAATTTGTGTTTTCATTATAGCAGTCACGAATCGAACTGACCAGTGATGGACTCCAAATCAACTGCCTCTACCTCTTCGGGGTCTACTCAGGTGATCGATCTCGAGACGGACCAGTTTGTCATCGACTTAGAGAAGGAGGAAAAAGAGAAACAAAAGAAGAAAGATGAACTAGAGATGAGGAAGCGAGCAGTGGAACAGAAGAAAGAACAGGTAACATTGTGCATTGAACTTAAGGAATATTCGATTCTAATTCAATACTTTACTTAGTTCTACTCTCAACTTGGAAGTATTATTGCTCATCGTTTTGAGCCGGATCGATCCAATCCAACCAAGTGGAATTATCACTTTTTGGCGAAGTACAAGATTAGTGAATCGTTGGAACTGCCCGCCCAATCTTTCTCTGAGCACATTAGTGAGTGCCGGCGTCGCAAGAGAGGAAGCAATCTGGATTGGATGGCAATCCTGAGCAACTTTGCTCATTTCCAGATGAGTACCACTGCCAAACCCACCACCACCACCAGCCAAGCGAACGCCACCAACCAACCGACCACCGCTAACCCACCAACCACCACCACCTTGACAAAAGTCGAAGATATTGTCGATTATGAAGTGTGCTGCGTGAAGTCACTTCCGAACATGCAGACCAAAAAGGTTACAGTTGAGTGGTCTCCTGTGTGGATTTCGGCGGTTGAAGCGGTCAAGTTCATACCCGGACTAGTCACCGATTACATTCTTGCGGTTGAGCCCAGCATGGGGCGGTTCATCGATGGACAGCTCACTGCTCCATTCGAGACGGAATTTGGCGTTCGCGAGTCGGACAATTTGGAGTTGTTGGTTGCGTCGATTGACGCCAAGTCTGTCCGACTGTTCGCCCAGCAAGATCATTCCCCAGTCGGCCTTCCACCTATTATCACAGCCTCGAAATGGGGTATCGAATTGTCCG
The DNA here is from genome assembly GCA_023373905.1 of Rhizoglyphus robini. NCBI lineage: Eukaryota > Metazoa > Arthropoda > Arachnida > Sarcoptiformes > Acaridae > Rhizoglyphus > Rhizoglyphus robini. The sequence goes on along the minus strand of JAKIJQ010000008.1, from coordinate 4,481,783 downwards.
ACCCGTCCACAAACAACATGTCCGACTGAGGAATCGAATTTTCGCTCATATTGTTCACTCTGTGTTCCACTCTCACTCAGTTTACTTTTTATAACACTTCAGTGACACATTAAACTATTTCTTTTTTTCAAAAACTTTCTTATTTCCAAATTGAACATACTTGTAATTTGATAATTTACAATTGATAATTCTTAATAAATGTAATAACTTCAAACACGTACGAATTAAATGTTGCGTCATTCAGTGCAAACTACAGTGGTACACACAGTCTAGTTCTATTTGGCTTATTTATTCGGACGATCAGTGGCGCTCAATTTATTGGGGGCAGTTCGACCCCCAAAGTAAAGTTCAAAACGAAATTGATTGAGTACAGTTGTCTATGAATAGCTCATAAAGAGGTGAAAAGTCCCATAAACAGCTTTTCTGAATACGCTGGCCTCTTATTTTATTGCTCGCTCACACGGCCGCCGCTGTCTGTTGTGTTTTGGTGTGATTTCTACTCGAAACATTCACTTTCACCGCTCTTTTGCTTCATTTGGACCACTGTTGACTCAACTTTGACATCACGTATGTACAGTGAACTGCTCTACAACACTCAATTGACATATTTTGTTGCTCAACAGCACCAGGACTAGCATCTCCGTCGACAGCGGCCTTCTGTTCTGTGCACCATCTCAAGGTAATTTCTATTTGATTTGTTTCTGTGGATTTTGATCTAATTGGTTCTGTTTTGTTCTTCCTCAAATCTTCTAGTGACCTACTGTGCTCGTTATCATCTTTTTGACCACCACTCGATGCTCGTGGCGTCATTATTCTACGACATTCAGCTATAGCCCATACTCGTCCATCCACCGTCGACTGCCTTACTTTCTACGTCTGTACCATCACTCCTGTAAGTTGATGCTCATTTTGGTTTAGTTTTTAAATTCAAAATCGTACTTAGATGACGTAGAACTTTGATTTGTTTCATTAAAATAGAACTCGATTAAACTATTTCCTCCTGTCTGGCCACAGTGATCAATCTCCCTCTACACCTTCTACTTCTAATATTGAGACCTAGACCTTAAATAAGAAACCAACTGTGATCACAAAAAATGGAAGAGAAAGATAAGAAACGATCGGTAACTATGCATTGAATGTGAATGATTGCTTCTAATTCGAACTTTAGTACTTTGCACAGTTTGACCGCATCATTGGTCACCGTTTTGAACGAAATGATGACTCTACTCCACCTACTTGGAACTACGAGTTTCTAGCAGTCTTCAAGGAGGAACTGTCCGATGTGATGCCCGATCGTTCATTTGCCAAGCACATGAAGGCATGTGCACGCCGTCAGCGCGCGAACAAGACAAAGTGGATGGAGTGCCTGCCCGATCTCACTTTGTTTCAGATGGCCAACAAGTCAGACGACAGTGATGAGAAGAATAAGGAGAAGAAGGTGATCGGTAATGACGATGAGGATGAGTATGATGTACTCTACGTGAAGAGTCTTCCTGGAAAGGGGAAGAAAGAAGCCACCGTCAAGTGGGCTCCGGTGTGGGTCCAGGCAGCCGACTCCGAAAAGTACATGCCCACTCTCGTGAAGACCTACATCCACAAGGTTGGACCCTCGATGGTGCGTTTCGATGGCGATGATGATGATGGCAAGCCACTGACCATTCCTCGCGAGACAGAATACGGAGTGATCGATCCAGACAGTACTGAACTGTTGGTGGCTTCGGTGTCCAAGGAAGACATCGAATTGATGGCGACTGCTCACGAGTATCCAATCGAGCCACGTCCACCGGTCAGCATTGTTCGGGAGAAGTCAAGCAAGCGTGCCTCATATTACTGACTGACTCACTGACTGATTGTCTCGAACAGCATCACTTCATAGTCATTATCCGCACAGACAAACATATTCGATTTCATAATTAATAAACCTATTTAGATTACATAATTGAGGACTACTTACTTAATGGCGACTTGATGTGATTGTCTACAGAGTTGTACTTTGTGTGTTCCACTGTTGTGTGTTCCGTAGTCATTGTGAAGTTGACTCTCATGCACACTCTTGTCCACCAATGCATTGGTGAAGCAAATGTACGACAATTCTGAACCGAGCTCAATGTGCTCAGTGGTCCAATGTACCGCTCACTGATTTCGTTGCCTTCGTCGTGTTGCTGTTTCGACAGTCGCCCAGAGGAGAATTAGAGTTAGACTAGGACTAGACACGTGAGTTCGAGCTCGAATAGTTGGAGATGAACCGACAAGGCAGACATAACTGTGAATCAACTTGTGTTTGTGTCTGTGTTTGTGTGTGCACCAATTCGAATAGATCTCAATCACCGTACAATTCACATTACTACATCGATCATCCAAGGGTTTGATTGAGACTCAACTAGAACTAAACGATCATTACTCTCACACAATTGCTCAAGTTTCGTGGTGGTGACACAGATGACCACTGAGTACTTAGTCATACACACACGCACACTTACATTTACATTCTCAAACAATACATACACGAATGTGCTCGGACAGGAGTGCACAGTTTGGTGAACGTACAATGCTCACTTGCACAGATACCACGTGCACGGGTTGGCACAGGGTTCAGGATTCCGCAGCCTAATTAGCATGGCGTTGCAGTTCAACCAATCAGATTGCCTAATACCGCAAGTGTGTTTTGATTTGACTTGCACTGTCTGCAACAGTGTGTGTACTGCACAGTTAACCTGGCGCTGCAATTGAACCAATCAGATCGCACCATTACAAGGTGTCCACCTTGGTTTCAATTCTACTGTACAATGAGTGTGACGCTGCACAACAGCCAATCAGATCGCACCATTACCAGGTGTCCACTTTGGCTTCAACTTTACTGCACAATGGACACGACGCTGCACAACAGCCAATCAGATCGCACCATTACAAGGTGTCCACCTTGGCTTCAATTCTACTGTACAATGAGTGTGACGCTGCACAACAGCCAATCAGATCGCTCGAATGGCCTTTATAAGGAACTGAGCCGAGGCGCCGTGGTCATTCAATCTCAAGGACTCGTCCTGGTTGGTTCTCTCTCCTCTCCTCTCCTCCTCTGGTCCTCACTCCTGGTTGGCTGCCTCTGCTCGCCAGTTTTCATCCTTCGGCCTGGTTGGTTCTTCTCCTTCTCCGTTCCTTGGCCGCCTCATCTGTCCTCACTGTCCCATCCGAAATCTAACCTTCACCCATCATCCCCCGCCATCCTACAATCCATTGGCCTCATCGCTTACACCAACCATCGCCCTTCACCAACCATCATCACCTTCAACACATCCTCAAAGGTTAGTTACTTTTTCTGTTGTTATCCGTTTACATATATGAGGAGGATGCTAGAGCCAGTATTGCTAACCACACCAATGTGATGAGACAAAGTTTGTGAGTGTGTAGCTGTCAGTGTGAAAGGTCAAGGGTAATTGATCACTCATTAGATTTAGCACCAGATTTGGGAACAATGTTTTCGGATTTACATTTGTTAATTCGGTTCGACTAAAACTTATAATTATTTTGCAGATTGAGCATTTCAGCAGATGTGCTCAACTCTCGCCAGCACATCGAGCTATGTTTTGCCTTATCAGTTGACGAGCAGAAGAACGTTCTCAGCAAAGTTCGACTTGGTGAACGTGATTTGAGTCTAAGATGACTCATCGATGAGTGAACGCCGACGTCGACCGAACACGCTTTTTCGTCATTCAGCTCTCAATAGAGCGGCGGCATGGCATCTCCGTGGCGGCATGGTCATTCACTCTCAAGCTCTCGTCTTGGTTGGTTCTCTCTCTTGTCTCTCCTCTCATCTTCAACCATCACTCCTGGATGAATGCCTCTCTTCGCCCGTCTTCATCCCTCGCCCTGGTTCTCCTTCTCTTACCTTCTCATCTCTCCTCACTGGCCCATCTACCCTTCACCCATCATCTTCCTTTGTTCCATCAACCTACCTCATCCATTGCCTTCATCGACTACATCAACCAACCATCACCTCCTTCAACACATTCCCAAAGGTTAGTTGCTTTTTCTGTTGTTGTCCGTTTACATAGATTAGACAGATTCAATAGCCAGTGTCGCTATTCTCATCAATGCATAGAGACTTAGTTTGTGGGTGTGTAGCTGCTCAGTGGGAGCATTCAAGAGTCATAAGTCACTCATCAGATTGGGTACTAGATTTGGGAACAATGTTTTCGGATTTAATTCGCTTCAACTAAAACTTTATATTATTTTACAGATTTCAGCAGATGAGCTCAACTCTGCTCAACCGAGCAATGTTTCGTCTTATCAGTTGACGAGCAGAAGAAAGTAAAGTTCGTTTGGTGGACGTGATTTGAGTCTAAGATGACTAATCGATGAGTGGACGCTATCGCTGACTGAACACGCTTTTTCATCATTCAGCTCTCAATAGAGCGGCGGCATGGCATCTCCGTGGCAACATGGTCATTCACTCTCAAGCTCTCGTCTTGGTTGGTCCTCTCTTGTCTCCACTCTCCTCTTCAGCCATCACTCCTGGACGAATGCCTCTCTTCGCCCGTCTTCATCCCTTGGCCTGGTTCTCCTTCTCCCATCTCTGACCTGCTCATCTCTCCTCACTGGCCCATCTACCCTTCACCCATCACCTTCCTTTGTTCCATCAACCAACCTCATCCATTGCCCTCATCGACTACACCAACCAACCATCACCTCCTTCAACACATTCCTAAAGGTTAGTTGCTTTTTCTTTTGTTATCCGTTTACATAGATTAGACAGATTCAATAGCCAGTGTTGCTATTCTCATCAATGCATAGAGACTTAGTTTGTGGGTGTGTAGCTGCTCAGTGGGAGCATTCAAGGGTTATATGTCACTAATCAGATTGGGCACTAGATTTGGGAACAATGTTTTCGGATTTAATTCGTTTCGACTAAAACTTTGAATTATTTTACAGATCGGGCATTTCAACAGATGTGCTCAACACTCGCCAACACATCGAGCAATGTTTCGCCTTATCAGTGAACAAGCAAAAGAAAGTTATCAGTAGAGTTCGACTTGGTGGACGTGATTTGAGTCTAAGATGACTCATCGATGAGTGGACGCTGGTGCCGACCGAACACGCTTTTCATCATTCAGCTCTCAATAGAAAGGGACATGGCGGCATGTTCATTTCTCTTCAAACTCTCGTCTCTATACTCTCCTCTTCAGTCCTCACTTTTTAATGGCTCAATTTCCTCGCCTGTCTTCATCATTCTGGTTCTCCTCATCTCTCCCCAAAGGATTACTTTTCATTTGGTGGGCTCACTCTCTTTTCCCCTCGTACTGGTCTCTAGTCCCTCGTCTCCATTTGCTGGTTCCCGCTCATCCTCTCACTCCAGTGTCAACCTCTCTTAGTGTACCAACCCATCTCATCTCATCCATCGACTTTACTATCATACCACCACCACCACTTCCATTGGATTTGCAAAGGTTAGTACTGTTTTGTTATTATTCATTTACATAGACTAATAGTGCTGCTCGCCAGTGTCCACATGAACGTGTGGACAAACTGACTTGATGGTGTGTTGGTGCACCATATGAGCACTATTGAGTCATTGTAACATTCGTAATTCTTTATCATCATTGCCATCATCAATCATTGCTGATTTTATGTTTTAATTTCATTTTAGCGCATTCTACCACACTCGTGATGCGAGCATCAGAGTTAGAAGAACTTGCCCATCACTCATCCAGAAGAGGAGTTCCCGTTTATGCCAGAGGAACAACTGAAGACAAAGTGGTGAGTGATGGGCATTTGATCTGGTTTTACATTGGCACTGTCTCTCCTGCTCTGGGCATGTCCAAACCAAGCTGATTCCTTCAACGGAAAAATTGCCTACTTCGGTTGATGGTCGATCAACTTTGACCAATCAGCAACCAAGAGTTCCTCACGGAAAGTCAACCACCGAAAGTTCTCTCCTCGAAAGTTTATTCGAGTCTATGGCCTGGAAATTCCCCAGATGGACAAGATCAAAACCCCGTCACCACCGGGTAAAAGTCAAAAAGAGGCTTTCAAACTTGCTGCGTCTACTCGTATCGCAGTGTGGCCCCCCAAGCACTCAGCAACCTAATTGAGTACTTGCCACATTGCCGTCATCAATGGATTCATCTCGAGAGTAATCCGTCAGTCCGTATCCAAAAGGACGATTTCAAAACGGATTTTCCTCTTAATAGGAGAAGTAAAGTGCTTACTTCGAAAGAGATGACTCCAACGGGAGGGAGACCCCAGCGAAGCCAACAGTCATAAAGGCAGGCGGAAGGCAAGTCCAAACTTGAGTCAGTGCCGATTCCAAACCGAGGTGATTTGGAAACTGACCGAGTCCCCAACCCCAGCCGAAGTGTACAGTCAAGTAAGAAGCGGCACATATGAACAGGACGCTCCAAAGACGCTAAGGAGAACGAAAGCAAGCCCAAACCGGAGTCAAGACCGAAGTATTGTGGACACTCAACACTTTTGTTTGGGAACTTCTGCTGGTGGGTCTAGTTCTCAATCATGGTCAGGGTGGTGGACTTGGCAACACTATCTTCGATTCCGACGATGATGACGATCAGTACGATGACGATTTTGGACTTTGTTTAGCGTCAAATACTGGGACATGCGCTATCGGATTTATTCCTTCAAGACGCCCACCTTCTTGGAGAAATACGAACAGATGATACATCGCGACTTACTTCCTACAAGACTGACGTATGTGTCCACTATCAACAAGGCGAAAACTCTGCTTGTAAAGAAAAAGTTCGACGTTGCTCTATCCGTCTCCTCTGCATTTCGACAATCAACATCAGCGTCATGCACAGTATCACGCTGCCAGGATGGAAATGATTGGAGTTCAACGTTCAGTAACGAATCAATAATCCTGATTCGGCTGTCTACTCAATTCCAACGGAGGAATTGCAGAATTTGCGGCAAACCAGGAATGTTCGTTGGAACCCAAAAGTCCAGCCAAGCCAGGGACTACATCCATGGATGACGAAGAAGAAGAACGCACAGCAAGGTGCAACAAATGGCCCGAGCTCTGTAAGATGTTCAAGTAAGGACGAAACCAATGGGGTCGGCAGAGACCCCAAAGGAAGAACTTCTAGTTGCAAGACCAGAAACCAGGGGAAAAGAAGAACAACCAAAGAAGACTGAACACGAAGGCACTCGGCCTCGGAGGACTTGGACGTCTAATTCACACATACAAATAGAAGATTTGTGTGAGAGCAGCCAATTGACGAGAAAGTGACTCACAATGCGTCCAACATGCCACTTCAAAAGGCCATGGACATTTGGCACGACGGGATTCTGTTGGCAACAGCGTTCCATTCAAGTTGGCGGCAGATTTGGAGGCTGAAGATCTGAAAGCCAATGACATTCAACCAGAGGCTGATCAGATGGAATAGAAGCAAGCCCTTCGTTACTCGGTGGAACCATTTTACCAGGGCAACATGAAATCACACCTCAAGTTTTACTATCACCAGAAGGTGATAGTAACCCTAATGATTGTATGATTGTAACTATGCTTGTAATATTGTAATGTTCCATTAGAAAATAAATAACAATTTCGTTTAATGTATTGTGTTTAATTGCTATTGGATAACTTGAAGGTGGCGAAGTAGATGTCTTTGGAAGAGTAGTGTTCTAGGATGATTAGATCCTTCTACTCTATTCAAACATTACATACACGAATGTGTGCAATAAGTGCTCGCTCAAGAGTGCTCAGTTTGGTGCACGTACAATCCAAATAGATCAATGCAGTCTACTGTATGTACTCGCTTTCACAGTTACTGTCAGTCAAACATGAATCAAAGGGTTACCATGTGTTTGCAGAGGCTTCCACAGCCTAATGAGTATGGCGCACCAGTACAACCAATCAGATTGCATCATTAACACGTGTGTGTGTTGGCTCAACTTGCACTGTGTACTTCAGTGTGTGTACTGTACAGTGATAGTGACGCTGCTCAACAGCCAATCAGATCACAACATTGCCATGTGTCCATCTTGGGTCGTGCATCGACTGTACAATGAGTGTGACGCTGCTCTTCGGCCAATCAGATTGCTCGATTTGCCCTTTATAAGGAGCCGAGCTGAGGCGCCATGTTCATTCGTCTTCAAGCACTCGTCCTGGTTGGTTCTCTCTCCGCTCTCTCTCTCTCCTCTTCATCCCTTTATGGCTCCCTCACTTCATCCCTAGCCTTGGTTGGTTCTCCCACTCCTTCCCTTCCCTAGTCTCCTCTTCTCTTCACTCTGGCCCATCCACCTTTTTCCCATCACCTTCCTTGGTTCCACTAACCTCATCTATTGGCTTAATTCACTTCACCAACCATCACCACCATCACCACATTCACAAAGGTTAGTACATTTGCCTGTTGCTATTCGTTTACATAGACTAGGTGCCAATGTGCCACTTTGCTGGTGAGTGTGTAGCTGTTCAGTGGGAGCATTCCTAAACTATGGATCTCTCATTAGATTGGGCACTAAAATTTGGAACAATGTTTTCGAATTTACTTTGCTTCGACTAAAAATACATTATTTTTATAGCACGAGCATTTCAGCATCTTAGCTCAACTTTGTTCAGCACACCGAGCAAGGTTTCGTCTTATCAGTTTTCGAGTAGAAGAAGTTTCCTGCAAAGTTCGATTCGAGCGAACGTGAAATGAGTATGAGATGACTATTTCAGACTCATCGATGAGTGGATGTGCACGCCACAGAAATCGCTCTTTCATCGTGCAGTTTTCGTTGGACAGCATGGTCATTTGTCTTCAAGTTCTCTTCCTGGTTGGTTCTCTCTCTTCTCCCACTTCTCTTCATCGCTCACCCTTGATGGCTCTCTTCATCCCTGGCCATTTATGGTGCCTGCTCTCTTTCCCTTCCCTCGTCTTCTCATCTCTCCACACTGACCCATCTATACCTCCATCTTCCTTTGTTCCACCAACCCATCTCATCCATTTGCCTCATCCACATCACCAACCTTCCACATCACATACCTTCAACACAATCTCAAAGGTTAGTACCTTTTTGTCATTCGTTTACTTTGACTATGTAGATGCAATAGCGAGTGTCGTTGAGACACGTCAAGATGCTTAGACTTAACTTGCTGTGGGTATGTAACTGTTCTGTATCAACATTTAAGGGTCATTCATCACTCATTAGATTGAGCACTGGAATTGGGAATAATGTTTTCAGATTTACTTCGCTCCGACTAAAACTAAGCATTATTTTACAGATCCATCATTTCAGCAGATGAGCGCTCAACTCTGTTCATCACCCCGAGCGAGCAGAAGAAAGTTTCTATCAAAGTTCGATTTGGGTGGACGTAAAATGAGTCTGTGATGACTCATCGATGAGCGGGCGCGCGCCTACCGAATTCGTTCTTTCATCATGCAGCTTTCGTTTAGCAGAGGTTGAGTCATCGATGAGTGGACTGGCACGTTGACTGTACTCGCTCTTTCATCAGTCAGCTTTCGATAACTGAGGCAGCATGGTCATTTGTGTTCAAGCACTCGTCCTGGCTGGTTGTCTCTCCTCTCCCACTCATCTTCGTCTATGGCCCATTGTGGCTTCCTCACCCTTCGCTTTGGTTGGTTCTCCTGCTCCGTCCTTTCACTGGCCGCCTCATCTGTCCTCTCTGGCCCATCTACCTCCACCATCCCTTGTTCCACCAATTTACCTCATCCATTGGCCTCATCGACATCACCACCCAACCACCACCTCCTTCAACACGTCCTCAAAGGTTAGTTGCTTTTTCTGTTGTTATTAGTTTAAATAGACTAGGTAGATGTCAGTGTCGCTATTCTCATCAATGCCTAGAGACTTAGTTTGTGGGTGTGTAGTTGTTCAGTGTGAACATTCAAGGGTCATTGATCACTCATTTGATTGGTCACTAGAATTAAGGACAATGTTTTCGAATTTACTTCGCTACAACTAAGATTCGATGATTTGTTGCTGCACCAGATTAGAGCATTACTGAGTTATAGCTATTTCATCATCATCATCACCAGTCATAACTAATTTTATATTTTTGTCTCATTTTAGCTCATTGTGCCCCACTCGTGATGCATTCCAAAATTAGACCAACTTGCCCACCACTCATCCAGAAGAGGAGTTCCCGTTTATGCCAGAGGAACAACGGAAGACTAAAGTGGTGAGTGGTGGGCAATTATCGATCTGGGAATTATATCAAGTTCTCTCAAACAAACAGCAATGAACCAATTGGAACGAAAATTGACGACAGACGAACGCGTGTGCTTATCCGCCTGTTCACTGTCTACCAGCGCCAAGGATAATTTCTCCAAGTTGCAGATGGAGATAACTCAAATTCCACACCAATTCGGTGATTGGAATGAGAAAATTGCATCACTATGGCGGAAATATGTCATCAGACTGAACGAACCGGCCAAATGTCCTATGCCACGAACAAAGTGTTTGCTTTGCGATGACATTTTCCAAGACGCCAAGCTATATGGCGGATAATTACGTCTATCCATTTGAAACGCACATCTCAAATTTTAAAGCCGAATCGTGAACGGTTCAAAGTCAGCCCTAACCTACATTTCAGTAAGTTTGTAAATGTGAGTTTGACTTTTGATATTAACGCATTTCTATTTGACAGGTCATGTCTGGTCTCAGCAATGACTACACCATTCCCATCCCATCTACTCCTACATATTATGTCCCTGCACATTTCAATCGGTCAGGAAACCCAAAAGCCCAGCCAAGCCCAGGGCCTTAATCCTCGAATGGTGAATCAACAAGGCCAGTTTGCACGCCCAGCAAAGTGCAACAAATGGTCCGAGCATTAGAAGATATGCCAATAGATTTGACAAACAAATCGGTTCGGAAGAGGCGGACAATGGCCACTCGAGAATCCGACAAGTTGGGGATCTCGTACCGTAAGCGCAAGACATTACCGAGGTGATTCCAAAGGCCCCAAAGGAAGAACATCCAGGGTCAAGTTATTCTGCACAAGCCACCAGCGAAAAGCAACAACCAAAGAAGACTGAACACGAAGGCACTCCAAAGGCCGATTCGGAAGTTAACTCCGACCACTAAACCACACTCAGAATACCCGAGTGTGAACCAACTGCGGTCATCTATGACCGCTTTCAACCAAAAGCCCAGAGAAGATCGGAGGGCCATTGCAAATGAAGATTCAGCCAAGGGACCAGAAAGTGCCTCACAGTGCGTCCAACATGCCACTTCAAAGGGCAATGGACACAAGGCACAACAGTGGGGTAAAGTACCACCTCTGTTCCATTCAAGTTGGAGACTGTGGAACTTCTCACCCCGAGGAAGATCAAGATGAAGCTGGATCCACACCTCAAGTTTTACTATCACTAGAAAGTGAGACACCGTCAACACAATGTCGGAATGGCTCACAATATAAGCCTTGAACGGTCCTAAGCCCCAGCTCGAGTGTCCAGTGGACACTCGACACTTTTGCTTGGGAACTTCTGCTGGTGGGTCTAGTTCTGCTGGTGATCATGGTCAGGGTGGTGGACTTGGAAATAATATCTTCGATTCCGACGATGATGACGATCAGTACGATGACGATTTTGGACTTTGTTTGTCGTCAAATACTGGGACATGCGCTATGGGATCAACTCCTTCAAGACGCCCACCTTCTTGGAGAAATACAAACAGATGGTCAATGATCTAAAGGCCTACTTGAACTAAGAACTTGGATTACGGTTGCTGTATAATGCCGAACGGCATCAATACGCCAGAAATGCAAAACAGCGGTGGATGGATGAAGCCAAGGTTCAACACCTTGAACCTAATACCTTACAGCA
>JAKIJQ010000008.1:4442500-4467500 GCA_023373905.1 Rhizoglyphus robini | reverse complement strand
CCGGTTTGATGACTTTGAACCGAATCAAAATCCACACGCTGATTATCTGCTCACGCCCGACCTAGAGTCACACAATGTTGCCAAGTTGGTGACATGTTTGCCCAATATCACTCATCTCACCATTGTGTTCGTCAACAACTGGACGCCAGAGGTGGTTATGCAAATGTTGACTGCCTGGACTACCCGCCTGGAGAGTCTCAAGCTAGTGAATCGTTCGAGAGGCTATTTGGACTGGATCCAGGTTGCGCCTGTGATCAGTTCAATGGACAAACTCGAACACTTCATGTACTACACCTTGACCAGTGAGTTCATGTTTAATCGAGTGCACTTTGATACGTTCATTTGGAAGGGACTCAAGACCTACATCAATGGCGACTATCCCAAGTACAAACAATCTGTCAACAAGAAGACCTGTGAAATCGCAGATCGTAGCATTTGGAACAAACCCGAACACGCGGAAGCAGTGGCAGCGTTCGAAACATTCGGTCTGCATCATTTCGACATTTCGTATCACACCGAGTCGAACATCACCAATGTGGAGCTGTTGCGAAAGTTGAAGCGAATACACGTGAGTAGCTGCAAAATGAACCTTTTTCGTCAGCTGGACTGGACCAAGTGGTCGGCTCTGCAGTTTTTGGCAGTCAACATTGAGAAGGTCAACTTCTTTCAGACGTTTGCCATACTAAGTGCGCTTACAAACTTGGAGGACTTGAATCTGTTTGTGGACGGAGTTGAGCTGCCAAAGGCACGTGCATGCAAACTTTGGGCTCGCATCCCTTCTGTGCGTCGATTCCGACTGGTGGCCCACATGGACCCGCACGACTTTTACAAGGTGGCCAACTGTGTGCCCAATGCGAGCAATTGTTCGCTCAAAATGCGTACTACCATCAATGTGGAGAACGACGGTCCGGAGGAATACTTTCAGAGACGACGAACCATGGAGGGGCCTGTGGAGCTGTGTAAGAAGTGTATGACATTGATGAAGCGTGCGATTGAGAAGTATGGATCAGGCATTAACTCGTTTGTATGGTTCCGTCACAATGGCGTAGATGGCAAACAGACGATGGTGCCCACGGTGAGACTGTTCACTGAGGACATTGGTGGAGTGATTCGATTCAACACTAGATACACTCCTATTGAGTGATGTGCTTGGGAGTGTGTGTGTGTGTGCAAGTGCGCACTCTAACTTGTACGACTTCTACTATTTCGTTTGTCGATGGACCAAATTGATTTTATAATGACGAACAATGACAACAATGACCGACGGACTTGAGCATTTGCGATGCAGACACTCTCACTGGATGGATCAATGACTCGGTTCGAGGCACACACAACGACAGAGACATGAAACATAATTCCGTAGTGAACTAGTCTACTTGTACATTGATATGTGTATTTCCAATTAGATACTCGCCACTTAAGACATTAGAACCACTTTGTGAATACTCATTTTATTATGCTTAATCAAATGTTCATCTCGTACTCTTTCATACAAACACAAACACACACGGACACACACACACACACACACACGCACTCATCATTCATAGTATCATTTAATACACTATTTAAGAATCTATTCAATTATCACATAAAGACACATACATCTTCAATAAATTCGAATCACATTTGAATGTAAATACTCATTTTACTTAATAAATTGTCAATCTTTTCCAACAAATTGAACTATTCAGTGTATGTTTAGTTTGAATCTGACTTACCAGGTTGAGCCACTGTCTATGGCGTAAATGCATTGCGGCAGCGGGCAAGGCGCACGAAGCACCGAAGGTACATTGGTCGTCACTGGCCAATCTCGCGAGAGAGAAAGAGAGACTGGTTTGTGTTTTGTATGTTGCAATGGCAAGTGGTGATTTGTGCCTTCGTGTGAGTGCGACAGTGCACACAACACAACACAACACTTATCACCTCAGTATTATTAGTATACCCTTGCTGCTGATGTGTCTTCACCCAAATTGGGTGTCATCCTTCGAGTGGACTGATTGGCCAAACGAAGTGCAGCAAGACATCGAGTACATTGAGACAGCTGATTTCACCGAAGTAGTAAGAAGTGGTGTGTGCTCATCATATCGAGTGGCATGATCGATACACACACGCGTTCGCACCATTCGAGTGTTAATGTGCACCTTTCGAGCTAGCTAGCATTACTTTTGTCGTCGTCTTCTTCTGCTTCCTCATAAAGCATACTTTGTGCACAAGTCTCTCTCTCACTCTCTCCATAATCGGCATCATCATCATCACCGCCGTCGTCGCCGCCAACATGAGCACAAACAATACCACAAACATGACATCGATGCCCACTTCTGGCACTGGTAAGCTGTATCACCATGAGGAATTGAAGATTCCTACTAGTTTTGGCCATTTGGCTGCCAAGACCTGGGGAGTGTATGACGAGAAGAAGCTCAAGGTGCTGGCAGTTCATGGGTGGCAGGTATGTGTCTACTGTGTTGAATGTGGTGATGTTAGTACTACTAATTTGTGTGTGCTCACAACAGGACAATGCAGGCACCTTCGATCGGCTCTTTCCACTGTTGCCACTCGAGCGAATGTACATTGTGGCACTGGATCTGCCCGGTCACGGGTCGAGTTCTCACCTGCCAGGCGGTGTGCCCTACACCGACATGACCTGGGTCATCGAGATCAAGCGAGCACTTGACTATCTTGGCTGGCAGTCCAACATTACCATAATCGCTCACTCAATGGGCGCTAATGCCTCGGTGGAGGTTGCGTCCCTCTTTCCTGAAATGATCAGCAACCTCGTCATGTTGGACACAATCAAGTTGCGCATCTTTCCCACTGACAAACTGGCCACTGAGATGGCCAAGAGTATTGAACTGTTCGGTGCGTCACAGAAGAATCGATTTCGACCGAGCTATTCGTTTGACCTGGAGAAGGCCATCAGTGTCATTACGCTCACACACGGCAATGGACACATTACCCGTGATGGTGCACTGTGTTTGCTTCAACGTGCAGTAGAGTTCCGTAATGTGGGCAATAAGCCTGGGTTTGTCTTCAAGAGAGATACCAGGTAAGCTTGTAACCTTAACCTGCAACCAAACTAATGAGCACTTATTCACAACACACAGACTCAACTCGCCTGTCTACCGTAAACTGGACAACCGTCAGCTGCTGTCCTATCTGTCCGCGATTCGATGTCGTCTGTTGATCATCCGAGCCAAGGACACTCACCACACCCTTCGCTGTGCACACGAACACGAATTTCTCCAACTGTACCGAGACAATTGTGCTCACTTCACATACGAAGAAGTGGACGGAGATCACTATGTCCACCTGACCAGTCCTCGTAACATATCCGGCCATGTGAATGCCTTTCTGCAGCCACTGATTGATGCACTTGAGATGCAGAACGGTGCTCCGTCCACAAGCTAATAGTACCTCAATACCCTCACCATTCCCCAACCTTTGTATTCGTATCGTAATTCGACCGTATTCAATTGTCAATCAATGTCACCCCATGTATGTTTATGCTTTATATATTCGATAATACATTCGATTGTTTATTGCTGTATTTACATGTGATTAGAGCGATTTATGTTTAGTGGTGCAGTGTGTTACATGTGTCCCTATGAGTCGAACACTCGCTTGGTGAAGACCATCTTGAGTCCATTGAGTGAGCGCAGTATCATTTCGCCCACAATCACCAACTTGTCCCTCGGATCGACCGAGTGCAGATGATAGTGGCGCACAATCTTTGAGATGACAATCTTCATTTCCATCATGGCAAACTTTTGTCCAATACAATTTCTCGGACCGGCCGAGAAGGGAATGAACGAGTAGGGATGGCGGCCGTTGCAGTTTTCGGGGAAGAAGCGCTCCGGCATGAAGCACTCAGGATTGGGATACATCGCCGGGTCACGGTGCAGCACATAGGTGAAGATGCCCACGGTGGTGCCTTTCGGTACGACGTATTTGTCTGTTTGTGTTGGTGTTGGTTGATTGAATGGAAATGGATTAGCCAGTGGGTTAGCTCACTTGATGTGATCGTGTTGTGCACTTACTAATTCGCGTGTCCTCGCTCAACTCTCGCCCAATGAACGGTGCTGTGGGATAGATTCGTTGCACTTCCTTGAGCACACATTCGAGGTATTTCAGCTGTTTGATGTTGTCCACTGAGAGGTCAACGATGTCTGCGCCTTCTTCGTCAACCACTTGGTCGATTTCTTCTCGTACTTTTTGTTGTACCTCAGGATACAGACCCAACATGTACAGTGTCCAACTGATGGCGTGAGATGTTGTGTCGTGGCCCTGTTTGGGGCAAAATCAAACGATGCTTTATCGTATCGAATCACTTACCGCAAACATGAAAGTGTCCACCTCTTCTCTCAAGTCCTCTAAAGCCAACTTTCTAGTCACCAAATGATGCTGCAGTAGGAGATCCAAAAAGGCCAACCGACTGCCGTTTCCTTTTTTGGCAAAGAACTTTGAACTCTTGATTGCGTCCAAATTGTCCACATTGTCTTCACTGTTGTCCTCAGTTAGGCATTGAACCCATTCATCGCGTCGCTCCTTGATCACCTTCATGGTGAAGTCTTTGGTCTTCTGCACCGAACTGTGTAAAAGAAAGAATGGCCGCAAGTCATCATTCTGTGCAATCGAACATTCCAATTAGAGTGCAAATTAGCCCAAACCTGTTAAACAGTCGTCCATGTGAGCTAAGGTCAAAGGTGAGCTTTGGCCAGAGCCAGGGTCGCATCAGTCGAATGAGAAATATGCGACTAATGTTGTACAGTGACTCGACATATTCGTGATCGGAGTTGGCCTGCAGATTCAACTTGGCGCCCATTGCAGTCTCGCAGATAATGTCCAACATGCACAGCGTCACCACAGGCACTACGTCGAATTGGGTTGCCTCAAAGTTGGTCAATTTTGCCACCAGCACATTCGACTGTTCGTTGATGATCGGTAGAAAGTCTTCGAGGATTCGAAAGTGAAACGCTGGTGTCAAAATTTTGCGCCTAAGTCTCCATTTGGCTCGTTTGCTTGTGACCAGACCTTCGCCGAGCCACGTATCGAGGAAACGATATTCCACTGACTTTTGTGTTAATGTATTACTGCTCAGTATAACCTAAATTGGTTTGTGCAGGGATTTAAACTAAAGTGATAAACATTAAGAAGGTTACCTCGACATCATCTGGACGATAGAGCAAAACCAGTGGCTTGAGACCGACCCACATTTTGCAGATTCCCTCTTGACGATAGATTTGATTGACCGAGGCAATCATTTGGTAGATCACTAAAGGAAAGGCGGTAATTAGGTTGAATTCGATCAATTAGTTAATTATAATTGCATTATGATGAACACATTGTGTTCTGTACTATGACATTTTAGACTGAACCAACATTGAAACAAGTCACTCAATAACTGGGTTAAATGTTCTTAGTTTTCCATATTAGAAACAACAAAGACAAAATCAAACTGCTTACACGCATAAGTTCCATGCTGGAATTTGCACCGGTCCAGGTCGAGTACGAGCATAGCGTGGCCAAGCCAGGGAAACCACGGATCCACTGGTGGCCCTGGAATTTGGTCAATCAGCTTGACCATTTTTGCCCGTTGTCGAAGAAAGCGAAAAATGATGAACGTAGCAATCGAACCAAACAGAACATATTTGAGCATAAATCCAATGGTCAGATGGTGTAGACACTGTTGAGCCCATAAGAGCCCAAGATGTAGTGCTGAGAGTTCAGGTCCCGGTGACAGTGTCACGGGTAATAGTAGGGGATGTGCTAACTCTTCTGGCAACATTGTGGAAAGCACATTTGATCGTTATTGAAGGTTATTATTAGGATGGAACACAGTTTGTGGGAGTTGTTGGCAATTGAGAATTTAGGTAATGTACAAGCACACAAGAACACATTCAGTGGTTACGGTTATATAATGACTCAATCACATTCGAACATATGCAGACACTCACAGGGAAAGTATGTCTATTTTGTGTGTGTGTTGACCAGTGGATCACTTCTGTACACTTTACACCGTGCAAATGACTGCTCTTGAGTCAAGAACTGTCCATTTTATATGAGGCCACTTTCATGTGGCTTACCGCATGTTGAGCGCGCGCGTTCGCCACAAAAAGGCGCGCGCTCGCTCGTGGTTACAAAAGAGGTGAGATGCAGCAAAAAATGGTCGTGGTGCTGCAAAAGAAAGAGAAGGCCAACCGATTTTAAAGACGGAAAGTATTGACCATTGAGGCAATTGGCAAATTGGCCAATTGTGGCACTTACAGGATAAGCCTACTACTCAAAGCCTCTGCCCGATGGACACTTTACAATTGGTGAGAGAGAGTGCACCCGGCAAGAGAGGTGCACTTGAGTGTGCGAGTGAGAGAGAGAGAGAGAGAGAGAGAGAGAGAGAGAAGATGGCGCGCCGATAGAGTGATTTTCCTATTGACCATCGTGTGTAATCATTTGTCAATGTAATGGTCGAGTAAGTGAGAGAGAGAGAGAAAGTGATGGCTCGGGCTTGGGGGCATTGCATTGTGATTGACCAGACAACCTTGAGATTGTAAGCTACGCTTGATTGATGATCGATGCTAAACCAGTGGACCGGTCAACCGGGCAAACAAACAAACTGACTACTAACAAACATTGTTCGGCTAGGGATGACTCGACTAGTTTAGATTGTGTGACCGATCGATGTGCTGGTCGCGATCATCATGATGACGATCAATCGATGTTGATCTTGACCAGGTGATCTTGTGTTTGTGTGTGCCAGTGGAACCAAGTGCACCTGTGTGAACTATTTCGGTGTGTACTCAAACAATGACTCGGCATACTGAATCGGGTGATAGGTCAGTGTGGTGATGGTCGAGAGATAGACAAGAAACGATATAAGTTTGGTGTTGAGAAGGAGGAAATACAGGTGAACTGGCACAATGTCAAGTTAACTATCATACAGTTGGCCCATTACTCGACAAGGTTTTGGTTTTTGCCCGATTTGACACAATGCACAATAATCGATGATCAAATCATCATATTGAAAATCTAATGTCATCAATTTTCTGTTTTCAAGTCAATTAATAGTAATTTGTACAGTAATTTAAAATGCGTTTTTATTGTTTAAATTGCAATAATTCGAATTGCCAATTGTTCGGAAATGATATAATTTTGGGTGGAAAATTACATTATTTACATTCGATACATGGACAAGGTTATGATGTGTGATTGGCGGAGAAAGTGTTAGGGTTCGATTAGTTCTGTGAGTGCGATTGTGTGTCTGCCATTGGTCAATGCAAAAACACATTGATTTGAGTTCAATTTAGTGTAAACGTCCAATTGAATTCGGTTGTGGTGGCTTGTGGTGGTGCATTGTGTGGTAATTTGCTTGATGATTTCACTGTTCGACCAATTGGTGGTGATATTTACTTTAAAGTGAACTCAACACGGACGCATTTGTGGCTTGACTTGATTGGAGGGCAATTGAATCAGCCAATTGGCACTTAACGAGAGTGTTAAGGTTAAATGGCGTGTGTGAGTGTGTGTGCTTGTGTTGCACTGTTCCCAGTGTGCACTCCTACCGAGTGGGAGAACAAAGCCAAGGATGAGTAGTGTTCTACTCGATTGGCCTATTGTTGTTGTTGCCGTGTGTGGTGCTTGTCTCAATCTGGATCGATCATGGACAGTGCAAGTTCAAGAGTGACTCACACTGTTGAGTGATTGCGCCCGTTGGCCTCAACCAGTGGCCGACCGCATGGCAGTGGCATTGTGTCCGTCCGGATGGACACTTGTGAATGCAACAGCAATGTAGAACGTAATCGGCGTGATTATCGTTCCGTCGCCCGTTGTGTTCACGTCGGACACTTTCGATCAGCGGTTGAATGTGCATTGGTTGATCTTCACACAGAGACAACAAATGTCAATGACGACGACCTGTTCGCACTGTTCGCATAGCACACTCGCACGGTGTGCCGTCCCGAGTTGGCAACCAGGAAGTGACCAATTCATCATCGTTCGCTGTTGTTGCTGTGTTGACCAACCAATTCCTCTCAGTGGTCAGTTGGTCTGTCTAGCAGACCTGTCCACTTCGATCGATTGTGTTTGATTTGTCTACTACTCGAAGCAATGCAGTGCGCTTTGTTTGCATTGCTGATTGATGATCATCTCGGAGTGGTGGTGGTGGTGGTGAGGATGATGCTGTTAGGTGGTGTTGGTGGTGGAGGCGTACAGTGGACAACACACTCGGTCAGTGGCCAATTGTGTGTTGACTCTGTATTTGTACTCGGTATTAATCGTAATATCCGAATTGCATTGCAGAGCCACCAGCAGCATCAACAGCAAGTGACCACCAACCGGCAACACATTGACCGCCACACAGTGACACAAAGCCTTTCAGTCTTTGAGTCTCATTGAAATGCAAACTTATTGCAAACAGCAACACAACAAGTGACTCATCCCACAGTAGATCAATTTGTTCAATTGAACGGAGAACAGTTAGGTCACACAGTGAGTGGCGGAATCAATCAGTTCGGCCTGTGTGAGACTCAATCAATCACTGGACACACTCATTGTGGAATGAATGTCACTCACACGCTTGGGGACTACGTGAGTGTATGCCACACACGCCTTACCACAAATGTAACATCCGATCGACATTCGATTGACACTAAGACAGACAAGTCATCTCTCCACTCTCACTCTCGGTGCAATTAGTCTGTCTAATTAGCACAGTTGGTCATCACCACCACTGGATCACCACTGTGCGATAAGGCCATTACCATTATTAAGGTTGGATTGTCATCTTCTTAGTGCGAGGTGTTTGAGTGATTGACCAGTACAACTCTCACTGAATGTTGACTAATTGACCCAATGTCAGTCTATTGCATACTACATTCTAAAGTCAAGTGCTAATCGCACTCCAACTGGCTCAGTCCAACCATCACCACACAGCCAAATAGCCAACAGCCAAACAGCAGCAGCAGCAACCACAACAACAAAACTCGATGACATGCCAAATGCTTTGTAATAATGAATTGAATGCTTTGTGTTCGATTGACTGGAGAGGAAACTTTATGCGAGTGAATGTTTGTGTTTGTGTGTGCGTTGGCCTTTTTGGTCAATGCATTGATTCGATAATTACACAGACACACACACAGACACACACAAGACGATGCGCGCATACAATTCAATACTAGACGATGATGACAAGTGCAGTGCACTTGAACTTTGACTCTCATCATCATCGATTGAAGCCAAAACCAAAAAACTAGACAAATTTTTGCAAAGCTAAACAAACTCTATGTCT
Source organism: Rhizoglyphus robini (assembly GCA_023373905.1). Lineage (NCBI taxonomy): Eukaryota > Metazoa > Arthropoda > Arachnida > Sarcoptiformes > Acaridae > Rhizoglyphus > Rhizoglyphus robini. The sequence goes on along the minus strand of JAKIJQ010000008.1, from coordinate 4,458,220 downwards.
GTGTGTGTGTGTGTGCTGGTCCAATTAAAGTCTCCAACTTAAAGGAAAACTTTGGTCAATAAATAAACAAATAGTTCGAAATTAGATTTCAGTGGAGCACTGGGCACACACACACACACACACACACACACACACACACACACACACACACACACACACACACACACACACACACACACACACACACACACACACACACACACACACACACACACACACACACACACACACACACACACACACACACACACACACACACACACACACACACACACACACACACACACACACACACACACACACACACACACACACACACACACACACACACACACACACACACACACACACACACACACACACACACACACACACACACACACACACACACACACACACACACAATTGACTGTAAGTAATCACTGTCTCACAATTGAACCAAAAACTATGTTCAGTAATTAAATGATATGTTTAAATATACCGAAGTCTAATGCCAAATTGAGTATTGTTTATTTCGAGTCAAAATGTGAACACCACTCACGAGTGCATTGAGCAAACATTCAACATTGCCTCAATCAGTACTGATTGACTCGATCATGTTCACTTGTTGTCTTGTTTGGTTTGTTGCTCTCTCTCTCTCTCTCTCTCTCTCTCTCTCTCTCTCTCTCTCTCTCTCCTCTCTCTCCCTCCCTCTCTCTCTCTCTCCCCTCTCTCTCTCTCTCTTTTCACTTTTCCTTCCAGAGACTGAATATGAATATGAAATATCATTAAATCAATAGAAATGTTATTTTAGCTCGTCTATCTCATATCAAGTTGCGTTGCACACACACTTCAAAAGCGCGCACTTACACACACAATCACAGACTGTTTAATTTAAACATATATTAAGACATGTATAAATGGCATTTCTCAAGGCACCAAGGGACATGTTACGAACAGTATGTTCTACTTGTGGTTCAATTACTTTGTTGAACAGAAGCGTTTGTCTATCTACACAAATGCACAATTTTGGTTGAACTGTAAATTCTTAATTGTGACTATTTGTGCGTTCAAAAATGTTTATTTCTCTTTTTTGTCTTGTGATCAATTTATTGCCTATTGGTGCTGTTGACAAGGTCAACGATGCACACCAAAAATACTGTGCACAGATATATTATAGACATTGTAATCATTTTGGTCTGATTGAGCCGCCATTGAGTTTGTGCGTGTGTTGACAGCCGATTGAGAGCTCAATTGGCTCACTTTATTGCATCTTTGTACACTAAGAGACAGACTCTGCTGGATTTAGCTGGACAAATATATTTGTTGTTGTTGAACTTGAAGAGGGAAATTTTTGACCGAAAATGCATTTTTTTGTTCTCATGTAAAGACATTGTGAACGTGTTCGGGGTTCAATGAGTTTTGATCGAATAATCAAATTATATCTACTACTATACAAAGTGAGCATCATATAATAGGTCGAGAGTGGACGATGTGAGCGTTTGTGTGTGTGTGTGTGTGTGTGTGTGTGTGTGTGTGTGTGTGTGTGCATTGTGTCGCGATCACTCCACAGGCATCAAATGGTTGTAGTGGTGATGGTGGTGGTGGTGGTCTATGCGAATTACTTCACATCGACAAGTTTTGTTGGTCTTTGTGATGATGATGAGTATCTGAGTTGTGCCACTGTTTGTATGCAGTGTCGCAGTGTCCGTTATCTGTGTCATTATCAATCGATTGGTCACATACACTCGTCCGTGTCCGTAACGTATTCGATCGATGATTCGACACTATTCGCACCCATTTTGGCTTCTTCCATTCACACATGACCCATTTTCCCAGTGTGTGTCTATCTGTCTGTGTCTGTTTGTTTGTTTGTTTGTTCACTGTGGAGTGCAACACTAGATAGAACTACACTTTCGAATAGAACGATTACGACACATCTCCGATGTGTTGTACTACTAAACAGAATGAATTCCATTAAGTGATGCACTAATGCAAACATTTACTCATTCGCGCTGTCGTATGGTGGTCATTTGGGGGCACGCACACACACACACACACACACACACACACACACACACACACACACACACACACACACACACACACACACACACACACACACACACACACACACACACACACACACACACACACACACACACACACACACACACACACACACACACACATTTAGCACATTCATAAATCCGTTTATGGTTCTGAAATATGAATGAGTGAATGAGTAAAACAGTGTGTGCAATTAGTCTTAATTATATGGAGTTATGATTTACTCGAAGAAAGTGATGTACAAAGAGAAAGTGAAAGATTGGCCAATTTGACCGTTACGAATTGATTTATCGAATTGTGGCTTTTCACACTGAAACTGCCTTTTTGCATGATTTATTATTCGCCAAATCAAACAATGCAAATAAATCAATTTACTCGCGAGTTATTTGAACACACGAGTCCCAAAAAAATGTTCGATAAGTTCGTTCTCTTGCATCAGTGGCTTACTCATTTCTCTTGAAGGCTCGTACACTCAGACACTCACGATCACCATCATCGAACATCGTACATTTGTCACAACCGTACCCACAAATATATGTTAACTATGACGCAATATGTGCACTATGTAATATGATAACTCTAAAAATAGCTGAATTTATAAAGCGAGTATTTAACAGCTAAAAATGACGCAATAAGATAATCCGTGTTTTAAATATACAAAATTAGTGTCTCAATTCTGACGTCAAATCTGTCGCTGCAAGAGACCTTTCTCTAGGCTTTTCTACTCGATTACTTAGCGATCTACAACTTAACTATTGATGGCCGTCATGATGTCTGCTCTAGACAAGCCAATTCTGATTCTAATTCCATTATATATGCCTTTAAGTCGCGTTTAACTTTACCGAGGAACAATAAATAGATTAGCAATGTAAAATGAATTGTGTAATTAGTCCAGTCAGAACTGCTCGATAGTGCCTGAACAGCAATAAGTCAACTAAGCAACTTATAATTAGCAAGGCACACACACACACGCACACACACACAAGCACACACACACACACACTTTCCTTGTGTTCAAATAGAACACTCGTCACTCGAAATGCATATCTCAAAATGGAATATTAGTAAAGACAAAAGTTTATGTAAGAGAGTGTGTGTGCGTGTGTACAGAGGTACTGAAAGGGGAGAAGGTACTGAAGGCTGAATGACGAGGGACGAGAGACCAAGACCGAGTTAAGACAACATTGACTCGAAGCACACACACACACACACACACACACACACACACACACACACACACTGAGCACAAATATGCCATCGACTAAACGAATCAACTAAAAGATAACTTTGTGCCTGTCTGTGCACACACAAATTAGACACACATAAAAGTTAGCACTTGTTCAAGCATGCAATCCATTGGTTAGTAATTCAAGAAACTTTATGTGTTTGGTCAGTTCACTTTCTCGCAACAGAAGCAAATATATACTAAAAAGCACAATGTGTGTGTGTGTGTGTGTGTGTGTGTGTTTATTATCGATGATCGATCATCGACAGACAGACAGACAGTGAGGCTAATAACGGCAAATTACATTAATAGAGTATATACTCGATTAGACGACCAATATTGGAAGGGTCATTTGGTTGGTTAGTCGGAATAACATTGTACAGAGTTGACGATTTGGTGTGCCTGTCAACTTTGTTGTTGCAGTAGACACAATCAATTAATATTGTTTGAATGTACTCGCTACTTGCAAACATCGATTCTTTCGGGTGCAAGCAAACTTTGAGTAATTTGTCATTTGTTGTAGTACAGAATGTTGACATGAATGTGAACTTTGTTTGGGACTTATTTTTAGTAGTAAATGCGTGTGGACATTGACTACACTTGTGGGTGTTGGTGCACTTGCACGATAAGATGAATTGCTTCTAGTTTTGTTGTCGTTGTACGGTACAACTTGTACAAACAACAACATATTGTAGGTTGCATTCGCAAATTCGATTGTCAAACTCATTAATTAGGCAAAAGTTTGAGCATCGAGCATCAAGTTTTAATTGAAATGTTGAAATGTTCAATTAGTGGAAAGTTGAAAGTCAAAGTGCAGTCAAACCGGACTTCTTGTTCAAACAGGTTCCGTCCGATTAGCCATCATTCGGAGGTTGAGTGAGTGGTAGAACTACTTTTGTTCTCTGATTCGATATTCGTGGAATTTCATTGTTTGATTGTTTCTGTTTCTGTTTGGTTTGAGTTTTTGGTTTTTGCTTGTTCAATTGGCCAAATGTTTGACAAAGTGGCTTGTGGTTTGTGACATTGTTACCCTCATAATTGTATCAGTATTTTGTTTTGAGTGACCAAAATAACTTTAACCGTTTTGCTATTTGGTTAATAATATAATAACAAAGTTTCATTCTAATCTGCACAACCGTATTTTATTTTGTACAACGCATTGTTTGGTTACATTGTTTTGTGTGCTAATGTGTTCGTCTTCGTCATATTACTCATCTCTGTGATCTGTTACTCTGTTACTTAATATATATATATATTTCGGGTAATGTGACACTATTACGTCTATTAGATAGAATCAAATCGAAGAGAGGCACCTAAACTTTGTGTGTGTGATAAGACCTTTCGCCTCAGGCATGCATATGACTTGGCTTATCAAGATAAAGGCGTACACACCAAACCGGGTGAAACGAAACAGAAAATTGAACGGACGAATCGAGTGAATTGTGTGTGCCCCCCGAACTTGTACTAATCGAATACACAATTTGCCTAATTGCTGTCCATCAAGTGCATCATCATCATCAATTGGCCAATTAGTTGTGGGATTGATTGATCACTCAGAACTCGAACTTGTCGAACGTTTGTTTGTTGTTTATTGGTTGAGAAGTGTCTACTGGTTGTTGTTCGTTTGTCGTCTTCGTACGAGTAAACATACCTTCCTACGTAAAGCACATTGGCCACTGCCTCAGCACTCAGCCACTCACCAGCACACACAAATCGTCACCAATCTAATCTAGCCGAACATTAAAAGTTTCCATTACTGGTTAGTTTCGGGCTTTGGTGTGGTTTAGTGGTCTTCGTCTTCCTCTCTTCTGCCTCTTCAGTTCGTCAGTGACAGACCACAGTCTACTTTGTAGCAAACCGTACACTCAACTGTACACATTGCCGTACATTGGAATGTGCTGAGTGAGTGTGTGTGGTTGTGCTCGACCACTGCCACATTAGACATCGACTATTAATTTCATTATAATTATAACTACCAACCGATCGGACATCTGATCGTTCAGTCGAGCCGAGACACCGACACTAGACATTCATTCTCTCTTTCGCCCATCGACAGCAGCAGCATCACTCAAGTCCAGCAACTTTAGCCTTTTGTCCATTCTATTTCATTTCGATTCTTTTATTTTTTATCTATCCTTTTCGCTTTATTAATGTCCGCTCGACGTCTAATCATGCCCAACTACTCAGAATCAGAAAAGGAATTCATTCGGTCGTACAACAAAAAGTTGTTGATCATGTCCACCCTGTCGACCGGCTTCCTGCTGGCCATACTAATTCCCACTTACACAGGTCAGCTCGACATTGGCAAGAATTCGGTGTCGCTGGTGACGGTGCAGGACCGACTCGTCTACACACTCAAGCACCTCTCCCTACAGTTGGCCTGGCTGATCATCTCCCAGTACTATGTCATCTATCATCGGCTCAACACACCCGCCCTTGACCCTACTCGAGGCTTCGAAGATCTGGTGCAGAATGCCAAGAACATTTTCACCAACAGCATCGAACACGGACTGGTGTTCATGGTGTCACAGCTGATTATGGCCACCGACCTGAGTGGAGACATGTGCCGTCGACTCATTCCCACCATCAATGTGCTCTACATTCTGGGCCGTTTCCTGTACCTGTTGGGCTATCCCAACAACCGAACTTTTGGCTTCGTGATTGTCAACTTTAGCATCATCCTCTCGGTGTCGTACAATCTGTGCCAACTGGCGGGCATCTATCTTTGAGTGTATGCCAATTGAGTAAACAATCACACACACATAATACTCGATCACGAAGTAAAACATAGTCAAGCACATACATTCGAACCATATACTTTGAATATATTATCCAAACAGACACGACACACTTTTCACAAATAACCAATTATATGATGGTAATTGTCACATTCGATTTGTTGTTTTAAACGCATATTAGCTTCCTATAAAACTTAACTTAAATTTATTACTCGTACACACATGGTACACGCGTTTACTCTCTGTATACGACGTACGAGTTGACCTTTCCGAGTATGTTAGACACAATGACGTCTGTTCTGTGTACACCTCTGCTTCGATGCTCGCTTGTATCGATCATCATGATGAGATCTTCATCATAATTTAAATTGAATACTAATTTAGCCAATCTATTAAATACATTTCATCACAATCAGTCAGACACTTTTGTTATTACTTAATAATCGAGTGTGGCCATTTCCATGTTCGAATTGATTATAAGAAGTTATAAATCTTAAATGCGGGGCGACCTCTTGTGAGTGGGATGGTAATTATACTACAAACTTGCTTGTAGATGTTTAATAATTTAACATACGAAAATGTAATTTACGATTATGGCGTAGTAGGCAACCTTTGAATTGAATTTAATGTTTAATGTCAAAGAGATATGCTTTTCATTTGCATGGAATGATGGCCATAAATTGGCAAACCAGACTTGGCCATTTCCACAATTCCATGAACTCAATTTTGAATAAATTGAATAGATTGAATAGATTGAATTAAAAGGAAGCAGGAGGTACATTGCCCTTTTTCCGTGTATGCAATCACCGATATGGAAGAAATTGGATTCTCAACTTGGTACTTTTTCATCTCCAGCTATGCTCTACTGAATAATATATTAATGAAAAGTTTTCATTTCAAACCCACGCATATTCGCTCAGATGATGTTGATGATAGTTCTCTTCGGCTTCGACATCATCATCATCATATTCTACAGAATCCGGCGCTCAATGTGATTTGTCGGTTTGGGTGGGCAATCTAATTAAGTTTGGTGGCTTATTCAATTCCAGACGAGAGTTTTTTTGCTTGCTGTTCCTTCCGCTTCGGGTTTGGTTTATGGCTGTGTGCAATAACCGTTGACTTTTATTGAATGCAGCACCATACACCAGGCCTGATGGAACACAGCGACATGGTTAGAGAGAGAGAGAGAGAGAGAGAGAGAGAGAGAGAGAGAGAGAGAGAGGGAGAGAGAGGAGAGAGAGAGAGAGAGAGAGAGAGAGAGAGAGTGGGCGCGCTATCTGCGCTTCCCGTTCTATTCAATTGCATAGTTGATTGGACTTTTGGGCCACATCATCATTTTTGCTGTGTGTGCGAGCCCGTCCGAGGAGGTCTCACTAGCTCCCGATAATGCGCTCTCATGGGATTCACCACTAGCCCGAGTCGACTCAGTCGTCTTATTTGCTCTCATTTGCGGGATCCACAATGTAACTACTCGGCATTCTGTGTGTTTAGTTGGATGACGTTGCTGCTCCTTGACATTTGTTTGCACATTGTCGCAAGTTGGACGCGTCGTTGTCGTCGTCAAGCGGCCCGTTCCATATGTTTGAGTTTTCACCTTTGATCAATCCACTCAAAATTGACCAGGATGGAACGTTTACTAGCGGACATTTGTCAAGAGTCGACCAAGATCCAGGACATACAAAGCAAGTGTACGTCGTTGATGGGTAAGTACTGCAATATGTGTCGTAACGGCACCTTTGAACGGCCGGCCTGAACGCGAATCTGAGCGGCCTAATCAATTCCCGTATTCTCTCACTTTCAGACCACTTGGCTACCGACGATGGAAAGCAAAGCTGTTACAACTGTGCAAATCTCGAACAGATTTTGCGAATATTCCAACTGTGTGTCAAAAGTGAGATTCCCAAGCTGAATGCACTGGGCATCGATCTGGTGCGGGTCTACCTACGGAAGGTTAACGACACGGGCAGTGAGAGCGCCAAAGGTAAGTGTGCACTGCATTCGCTTGCATTCGTTCTATTGCTGCTAGCGGTTACCTTTGTACGGGCACAGAGGAGACCATTTCGATCGTGCTCAAATGCTGTCGAGAGATCATGTCAACGGCTACGGGCTGCACCACCCTGGAGCTGTCCACCATCATAGTGGAGATTGTGGCCACCTTCAGTGCTTTCCTCACCATCAAGCACGTCATAGACATCATCGAGATGTGCCACCAGCAGATCAAGGAGTATGTGCTCAGTGTGAATTCTCGGGCCGCATCCTCGTCCTCATTGCCGAGCAAGGCCAATTCCATCTTGAACGTCAATCTCGGTCTCACCCCACGGGTGTCCATCGATGACAAAATTTTGTCGGCAATCTATTTGACCGGCGGACAGGTGTGTCACTACTACACCAAACACCGAATAATCGTGAGTGGTCAGCCGGCGACAACAACCACGACCACAACCACAACCAGTTCGGTGTCGTCCGAGTCGGGCGTCAATTCCAGCTCGAAGGTGTCCCAAGACTTTGTCTATCTGTTACTGTACTTGAGTAAGAAACTCGAAAGCAAACTCAGTTTCTACCGAGATATAAAGCCATCAAGCTCGGATGCAGGTGCCGACACGCCTGAGGACCAAACCAAGAGCGAGATATTTGTTCTCATCAAAATCTACAACTGTTTCTACCTGAAGTGTCTTCAGTATGCCTTCTTAACCATTCCAGACGCATGGAAGTACATGACCACCCACTTGATGGAGATTGTCTGGTAAGTGTGCGACAATTGTGGTGTTTGAATTGGCGCGGAATGACTCTCTCTCTCTCTCTCTCTCCCTCCTTTTCACTCTCTCTCTCTCTCTCTCCCCCCTCTCTCTCTCTCCCTCCTTTTCACTCTCTCTCTCTCTCTCTCTCTCTCTCTCTCTCTCTCTCTCTCTCTCTCTCTCTCTCTCGTTGCATGCACAGTAAGCATCTGGTGCCTATCTTGGTGGACATTCTCACTCCACTGTCCACTATTTTGGTGCACTCGACTAACTACCGTCAAGCTGTTGGCCACAAGGGCACAAAAGTTAAAGACTTGTCAACATTTGGCAGAGGGTCGGAAAAGTTGGGTTCGGGCAATAGTACGAATAAAGACTTTCAGTACAATACACTCAATTATCAGGAAAGACAGTACATCTACAAGTAAGCGAACTTTTGCGGATTGATCAATGAACCCAATTAAAAATGGATTATTCAGAATTTCACTAGAACTGCTGCGACTGTTCGGTCTGGAGAACTCGATGAGACCACTGCTCGAGGCGCTATATCATCGAATATTCTTGCTTCCACCACTTGACCAACGGCTGGACTCGCTGATCTACATGCAGGAGATACTGAAGAATCCACTCTTGGTGCTGATTCTCATGTCGAATCCACTTTGCCTGTTTGGTGCATCATCATCGCACTCTCAGAATTTGGATCTCTTCAAAATGTAAGTTACTGTCTTATCTCATCTTCTGTGTCGAGTATTTACAATTCTCGATATATAGTTTTATCGATGCCATTAAGGAAGCGAGCGTTGCGGATGACATCATTCTGGTGCAGCTCAGTTCACTGTGTTTAGCTACCTTGTTTGGCACACTGGACACACTCGCTAACCGAAGTGTTGCTCTAGTTGACGATCTAGACAAAAGTCATTCGTACGATAGTCCTGTGTGGAAGTCGCCCACGGTAAAGACCATTCTGTCCTTTGCGAGCACCCACCGCAATCAGTACGAATCAGCGGCACCGGGCCAATACCCCGCTGGTGGCCAGTCCAGTAAGCACAAGTCCTCCTCCTACAGTTCTCAGGCTCTGTCCAAGTACCACTCACTGGCCAATCGGTCCAACATTCTCAATCTGAAAAGTCGAATCTGTGGTTACGATTTGAATTCCTTTGAACGACAGTGCGAACTCACACAAAAGATGCAAGCCAAACAGCAGAGTGAAATGAAGGAGTCAGCGAGCAGCGATGCCAACAGAGCAACATACATGCGTGAGGACTTCAACTATCAGGACCGACTGAGGGCACTGATCAGTAGTCAGATGTCCTCAATGGATGAGGACAGTCGAACTGTGGAACTGGAGACTCGAAGTCCGAAAGTTAAAGTGAGCAAACCCAAAGCGAAAAAGGTGAACACACGTCCACCACGTCGTAGTCTGCATCTCTCATTGGAGGATCTGTCCAAATGTGACCACCACCAGGACTGGCTCATGGCCAGTCTCAAGTACACCAACAGTGACAGTCGATTGGTTGTAAAGGATCCAATTCTGGTGCTCGACCGAAGAGTGGACCGTGTGCTGTCTTATGATTCTGCTGACTCGGTGTTTGAGCCTCAGTTTAGTTCGGACTCGTCCATGGTGAGCGAGAGCAAAATGGACGACTATTCCACCACCAATGAGCGATTCAGACTGGCTACTGACTCGACCTCACGGAACATGTTCCTCGAACACGACGAAGACGCCAATTTGCGACACTTTGAACGAGCACTGGCGCTCATCTTCATTCGTAAACTTCGGCAGCTTCTGCCCGAACTGATTGCACACCGAAATCTGGTGATGGTAGACGAGACAATTCAAAAGTTTGCCTCCAACTATTGCAAGGACTTGTTCAAGAATCTGAAGCAACTCAATCGTCACCACAGTGAGGGTCACATTGAACTGAACGTTTGTTCGCCCGCACTGGGTGACTTGACACAGGAGGAGATCGACACACTCACTCAGTACTCTCATCTGGTGGACGCACTGTTCATCAACGCGGACGGCATCTACCTGGCCACCTATTCGGCTCTGCTGTTGAACATGAAACTCATCTACCTGGACTACTACAAGAACTCGGACAATAAGAAGATAAAGATTCCACTGTCAGAGAGTGGTTTCATTGATGAAATCTTCAATTACCACATCACCGTGTATCTGTCTTCACACTTCCTTGCAGAGATCTATCAGAACGTACTGGCTGACAACTTTTTCCATCTACTGATGAACGCAGACAACAATCGAGATGTACACTTTGAAAGTATTCCTTTGATTAATTTGCTACACGGTAAGTTTTCGATATTTTAATTTCGCATTTACAATGCATCTCCTAATGTGATTAGACATTGAGATACTCGATTTGAACAAGCCAAACGCATTCAAACTGTCCGAGTACGTCCGACTGGAGCAGATGGGTCGAGCCAATACTCGAAACGCTCTCTCGGAGCCGTCTCCCTTTCGTCCACTGAGTGTGATTGTCAAGCGTTTTCTTGCCTACTTCTGGGACACTCTACTTGGGTGTCTTCGAATTGGGCTCGATGCTCGCTTCTCGTACCAGGCAGTGGTGCACATGTTGGACCAGGTCAACAGTAGCTACATTGGATCACTCTGCTCGGTGCTGCACTGTGAGAACAAGCACACCTTTGGACAGCTGCAAAGTGTATGTTAAGAGTCGGGGTTTTATTCTAATCTAACAATAAACACCCTGAACCCTTTACATACTAGAGCTCGGCGTACATTCAGATGATGCAAGTGCTGCTGAACACCTCGGTGCAAGTGGGCTGCTTCACCCGACTGGACACTCTGTACGACCTGTTCAATCAGTACATTGCCAAGCTGTCGTACCAGGTCAAGCCGGGTCACTTTATTAGTGAAATCAAGGCAAACTTGTCACTTCGCAAGTCAATCACTTCGCCCGATCTCGCCTCATCGGCGTCCACCAACGAACGAGTGCATTTGGTACTATCGGCAGGTCAGATCATTTCGATGAAGACACTGCTGAATCGGTCGAGTGAGATTGCCTCTCACTGTCCCAAGGTATGGCGTCACGTGTTTGATCTGTGCAAGTTTGTCACCGACATGGAGAATCTCATGTTTCGTTCGTGTCACTCGAGTCTGCTGAGTCGTGCGCGCATTTCGATTGGCACCATTCTTCGATCGAACTCAATCTCACTGGCAAATGCGTCAACCAACCCTGAACAGCCTGCTGACCATTATCAGAATCTCTACAGCTTTACCTCCTTTAGCACATTGCCTGGCATTAATGAGTTGGAAAACTTTAACATTGAGACAAGTTTCGATTCGCTGATTAGTGAGCTTCGTAGTAAGAATCACGATCTTGAGCTTAAGAGCAAAGAAATGGAACAAGTTGTGGAGTACTTGTCCTGGTTTGTGGGACAGATCTTTGAGAATGTTGCATTCAAGTTCAACCTCTCACTGTTGAGTGGCTTCGTAAAGGAACTCTGTGGTTACAGTTCAATTCAACTGTCACAAATCCAACCAAACGATGACACCAAATCGTTGGGTGGCTCTTCCTCCTTTGAGCCGTCATCGAACGAGTTGAAGTCGTTGATGTTGTTCCGACTGGTGGAGGTGATCCTTCGCTTTGTCCGCAACGGTCGTCCACTGTTGCACTTTATGAAGATTTGGCCAGTAGCGGCGGCTCATCTGGTCGATGCGTCCACTCACCGAGACTTGTCCATCTCGAAGAAAGCAATCACCTCAATGCACGACATCATCAATGCTGTCCTGTCCGCCTACAATGAGCCAGATTTCTTCAACTTTAACGAATCACTCTTCAAGTCGTACGAACGACTGCTACTCTTTGAACTGTGCAACTCAGACTGTCAACAGGAGCTCCTTCTCAATTCGATTTGTGAATTTGTGGAAGGTGCCTCTGGGGACATTCGTTCGGGCTGGAGGTCCATCTTCAAGGCACTGCGGGGACTTCGATTGGCCATTCGAGAGGGCCAACTGACGGTGAACTGTTCGCATCACATTCAAATTGTGGTCGACACGTTCGAGGCATTTATGCTCACGGACAATATGCACGTCTTTGCATATGCCTCGGTGGACTTTATTCTGTGCATCTTTCATCTACTTCGAGGCGTTTGTTCCTATCCATCGGATCGGCCTGTACCCAATAACCGTAAGTACATTTTCTATTTTATTCTAGGTATCACTAATGGAATAACATAACATAAAATAGTCGATCTCGAAGAAACGTTCATCATATTTCTGAAGTACGTTCAAAAGTTCTGCAAAATGCTTCGATCCATCCAAAGTATGCCAGAGGATTCGTTTGTCATTTCTCCGCTTATTCGAGTGAAGAAGATGAAATTCATCGAACTGGATCGATTGCGTGAGTCAATGGCTCGTATCGATCCATCCGATCGCAGCTACAACCTAACCATGTTGGACGAATGCGAGTTGGGCAATTCGGATCGACTCGGTTCTCTGTTGCAGTTGTGGCTGCTGGTCTTTGACGAGTACGCCACCACAGTGCACGCGAGCAATCTGCTGTACCGACCAATGCTGCTCGAGGTGTACTTCACACTCATTCAGACAGCCTCCGAACTGAATGGCACACTCGACTTTGTGTTGCACTGTTTCAATCACATCATTCTTCCGCTGATTCAGAATCTACTCGCGGAAACCATCAACTGTCCTAGTCCGCTCATTGAGGAGCAGTACATGTTCCTGAAGAGCTGGCTCGAGGTGTTCAACAACTACATTGTCAAGTACATTCTCTCGCACTATGATCGAGTTAGTCGAGAGGACGACCAAATGGCAGTGGACGACGAGGACAAACTGTATCCTGTGGCACTGCTGCTCAGGCAGTCCCTTTTGGTGTACATTGAATGTCTCAATGGGGAATATCATGATTTGATATCCATTTTAGCACTGTCTCTCATCAGACACATGCTCCTGTCACTAAACCGTCTGTTGACATCATATTTCTGGGAAATTGTGATCGATTGCTTTCGAGTTGGTCACCAGATGACCCTCGCCCCTCTCAAGCAGTTGATGTGCTCCTTCACTGGTCTGCCAGTGAGCACTGATCTCACTCGCATTAAGATCATGACCACTCGCACTGATCGAGCCTCGGAATACACTCGCAAACGGGCTCGTCAGATATTCTTTGTTGGCAACAGTCAAGTGCCTGCTCAGGGCACAAATGGCTATGGCAAAGTGGGCGAACTGAGGTCTCCATCACTGGACGCACAGGACAATCGAGACTACAACATCATAGTCGAGACTTGCACTGGACTAAACCAAAGGTTTGATGGTTTGCATGACTTGACCTATGATCCTTTTGAGTGTAATCTTAATCGCCTCTTTTGCATTGTGTGTCTGCAGTTTGTCCTACAACTTGCTGATCTCACAATTGCACAACCACTTAGTGCTCCTGCAAATCATCTCTTCAGTGATGACCTTTAACCTCAAGCCGACCCTCTCCAATTTAATGTACTTCATGCACGAGGACTTTAACGAGATGTGCACCGCCGATCAGACACTGAGCACACTGCGACCAGTGCTCAACCTGACCTTGACTCAGTACCGTGATTTATGTGCGGCCTTGAAACAGTCCTTCTGGTATGTCTGCGAGTGGTGGTGTAGTCATGTGACACACATTCACGATGCGATTACTAACTCCATTCTATTGTCTGACCCTCTCTCTCTCTCTCTCTCTCTCTCTCTCTCTCTCTCTCTCTCTCTCTCTCTCTCTCTCTCTCTCTCTCTCTCTCTCTCTCTCTCTCTCTCTCTCTCTCCCTCTCTCTCTCTCTCTCTCCCTCTCTCTCTCTCTCCTCCTCCCTCTCTCTCTCTCTCTCTCTCTCTCTCTCTCTCTCTCCCTCTCTCTCTCTCTCTCTCTCTCTCTCTCTCTCTCTCTCTCCCTCTCTCTCTCTCCCTCTCTCTTCTAATGTGCACCCCATTCACCACACAGTCTGGCAATGGACTTTGACTCCCGCCCCGGCCTCAAGTTTCTGATGCAGCACATCTGTCAGACGAACATCTCTGCCAATCTGTACCAAATGTCTGCGCTGGTGTGGTCGGTGCAGTTTGTGGTCAACTTTGCACTGTGCTGCAGTGAGCAGCATCGTAACGAGGAATGTCTCACTGCACTCGAAGAACTCTTCTCTGAGATTGGCATTCTATACGAACAGAAGGTCAGTTTCGTGGCACAGCAGCAAAATAACTCGAGTGCCGGCAGTTCAGGCCAGTCAGACGATAATAGTGCTGCTGGTGGTGGTGGCTTTAATGGCTGCTTTCGTGGCATGAAATTGCCATTCATCCTACAGCCACTGGGCAGTGAGGAAAGTATGCCATTTGAAGTGGCATCAGACAGCACTGCACCCAACAAACATATGGCCCATTCCAATCCCTTCAACGATGGTATGTGTGTGGTGGTAATGTGTGGCACTAGTGCCAAGGTCGATCGTAAACAATCTGTGTGACCTTCAACTGATCATTATTATTCCTTTCTATGCCAACACAGCAGACACCAAAGTGTACAGACTGATCGCCGGCGATATGATGGCCCAAGTGCTGTGTGACTATCGTAAAATGAAGCAGCGACAGTCCTCAGTGGCACATCACCAGCAGTGGCGAATGCCGACATCGTCGTTCGAGTACGATCGTTACCATTCACAGCAGCAGACACGATCATCAATGATGGACTCGACCGACGGTGGCAGCGGTGCGCCTGACCTTGGCCTTGACCACGAGACACGCCGATTCTTGCAGCACGACTCGCAGATTTGTGTTCGCATCTGGAGTGACATTCTGGCCAACTGCATCGATCTGCATGTTCGCTCGAGTCGAGACTCGTTCACATTCACACTGGCACAGTTCCGTGTGCTGGTGCGTGATTTGCTGTTGCACTCCTCGGACGACACACTCCGTCAGTCGCTCTCCAACTGGGTGGATCACATTTCCACATTTGTGTTGACCCATCAG
>JAKIJQ010000008.1:4340000-4437500 GCA_023373905.1 Rhizoglyphus robini | reverse complement strand
TGAAAGGTGATGAAGTGCTTTGCCTTGCATTGCACCGAACACAACTAGGGTACAAATGATTCGAGAGGGGTGATGTAGAGATGGGTGAACTGATAGACTGTGATATGAGACTGACAGAGTGGACTGAAAGGTGCACTTGCGGTGAGAAATGCTGAAATGGACACACAAACAGACCGATCAATTACAGGTGACGAAGTGGATGAAGTGGATGGATGGTGCAATGCATTGCCTCACTTAGCACACAAATTTCCCACTGTACTCTGCGTTCAGTGAGCGCAAACGTCTGTTCCGTGTTGTGTCGGTGCAATCGTGTACAAACAGATCGGTCGAGTGTGACTGACGACAAACAAACAGAACATAACAACTTTGAAACAACAAACCAGTGCATATTAAGTTACAATTAAGAGATTCCAATCACAATTAGTTTAGCTTTGGGTCGTCATAAATTAGTGATGACAAATATATAAATTGAATTGATTTTTGACATGCCAACACGCAACAGAATTAATCGATTTATTATTGTAATTAAAAGGAAATCGAATGTGTGTGACCAAGTCACGTGCTTTGTTGAATGTATGTTTTCTGCTTTCGCAGATTTATAAATAACATTTTAATTAACACAAATCTAACTTTGCATCACCATCACCTGAGTGGCCTTGAGAGGCATCACAATTTAGGTAACATCATCATCATCATCATCAAACCACCGACAGTCGAAACTAGCCATTCTGTTACCCTCATCAATTAGCCTTTGACCTTTAGCCTTGATTTGTTATTATGTTAATCATTTCCTTGTTATTGTTATTGTTGCACTCGGTGTCACTCGATCAATTGTCTTTTGATGAGCAGCGATTGCACTTTGTCAGAGCACCACCACAGCAACTCTAGTTGCGAACTGTGTACATGTTCGTGTGTGTGTGTGTGCTTTACTGTCAATTGGAATGTGATCGCGTGAGTCATGTGAGTGAGAAAATGATTACGGCGCGCGGTTGACATTCGTCGAGTTGGTGGTGGTGTAGTGGAATTAATGGATATCTAATGAAGCCTCTCTCGAGTAACTCGAATTGAGTTGCACTGCCATTGCAATGTTTTATTGTGTGCAGATTCGATTGTTTCCACTCGATGATGTCACTCAATCCGTTCGGTTCTTTGTATAATCCTGTTCCCTCATTACGGTCATTAGGTGTACAATGTATTGCCTAATTACGCAATTCTGTTTGGCTATTAATCGGCCAAATGATCGGCCAAAAGATCGGACAGAACTTGAAAAAATAGCCGATGATGATCTTAGTCGGTGGCAGTTGTTGGCGTGTTGCGGTAGCGGTGGCGGTGGCGGCCACACCGACCACACCACCCTTACTGTCAGTGTAAGTTACAGTGCACACAGGATTGAGACCACTTCGTCGGAGCGGTTCAGAGTATACGAAGTGTAGTGGAATAGTCGTACAGGCACAGACAGACAGTCAAGTGAGCATCATCGTCTCGCCATACAAAAGTGCACCACACCGACTGGAATGGTCTCAGTTCTCCTTTGACCGTCCACCCCTGCAGCCAAATCATTTCTCGTGAAGCGCGCCAGTTGGCCAACTCACAGCTCCAGACAGACAAGAGAAAGGGTCGTAAAGTATTGGCTTTGGCTTTAGAGTTCGCAGTTTGGTGGTTGTGTGTGTCCATTGTGCAACGAGTGGTGTTGTGTGTGCGTCTGTGTCTGTGTCGGCACTCAGGTACAAGTCAGACACCAAACAGGTACTACAGAGCAGCCAGCCGCCGCCACTTGAATTGATCATCATCGCTCCCCACTTCGGCTGCTGCTGTTGCGGTTGCTTTCCTTTATAACTGATCGACCTGTGCCTGTCTGCTCTCAAATCGTGCTCGACTCGACCGATATAGCATCATCATCCGAGTTGATGATCATCATCTTCACTAGCCACTTGGCCGCACTCGTCACTTGTCTCGATCGATCACTCATCGCCAATTAGTAGTGGTCATCGTCGCAACATCGGTCGATCGATTACATTACATACCAAAAGGATTGCGTGATCAGTCCTAATAATCAATCTAAATATATACACAGCCACATTCTCGCAGTGTGGTCATCGTCGCAATCATCGTCACCACCACCATTTTGGCCATCAACCCATTCAACGAAAGGTAGGTGATCAGAGCAATAATTGTCAATTCGCATTGCACTCACTCTCGCACACACACAATCGAATCGATCCATTGAACCTGAGCAGTGAGGTCAGTGATCAGTGACTCACTCACTCAGTTCTATTCAACTCTTTCACTCGACAACATAACATGTCAAGTCATGTTGCACTTGTTCAGTGCAATGTGTTCGAGTGTGTCTGCTGTCAAATGGGCGTCGGAGATGATTGATCGAGATTGCACTAGAGCACAACATACTGTTAACTCGAGCACATTCTACAACTTTCGATTGCATATTCGCACAGTTTGATAGTTTGATCAGGTTGATCTGTTCAGTTAGATCAGTTCAATTTGCTTAGATGAACAGTTCGGTTGTGTCTGTCTGTGTACCAAGACGAGAATTCAAATTCATTCCATTTTGGGTTGAATGAGTCACAATTGGGTGAGTTGCTATTTTGTGCATTCATTAGATGACCATGACTGGTCAGAACACACACAATCGAGTGCTCTCTCTCTCTCTCTCTCTCTCTCTCTCTCTCTCTCTCTCTCTCTCTCTCTCTCTCTCTCTCTCTCTCTCTCTCTCTCTCTCTCTCCCCCTCTCTCTCTCTCTCCCTCCCTCTCTCTCTCTCTCTCTCTCTCTCTCTCAGATGCATCTCATCTTTGAGTGCACTCTAATGAATAATTCTGTCAATCTGCCAAATGAATATGTCCATTCCAAGGCCCTTTTCACGCTCGCACCCACTTCACCCACCACTATTCGGTCAGCAACTGGCCAACAACTGTCAAACTGTCGAATCATTTAAAATTCCATTTGTTTTTTTATTTATTTATTTGAGTGTTCATTTGCATTTGTGTAGTAGTGTGTTAGTTAGTTTCTATAGTGATCTAGGGATGGTTTGGTGTAGCACATGTACACACATGACTTCTGCGAAACCACACACACATTCGAATGATTCAACACATTTTCGGCACACACATCTAAAAATAGTCTCATCTAAAATTCCCTTAAATGATTCACGCTGCAGTAGTAAGTAATTTTACCGAAAAATGCGTTCGTTTCGTCGAAATCGCTTTCGTCTTACATGCACAGAGGGAGAGAGAGGGAGAGAGAGAGAGAGAGAGAGAGAGAGAGAGAGAGAGAGAGAGAGAGAGAGAGAGAGAGAGAGAGAGAGAGGGAGAGAAAGGCAGAGAGAGAGGGAGAGAGAAAGACAGAGAGAGAGAGAGAGAGAGAGAGAGAGAGAGAGAGAGAGAGAGAGAGAGAGAGAGAGAGAGAGAGAGAGAGAGAGAGAGAGAGAGAGAGAGAGAGAGAGAGAGAGCATTCAATAAATTAGTGACGGAAATGTACCGAACCACAGCCTAATGAATGTTCATTTCGAATGTGTGTTCAAATGGACCGAAATATTCCACACATCTGTCTGGTGCTGTATGATGATGGCTCACTCTGTGTTTGTGTTTGCTTGAGTTTGTAGAGTCTTTTCGGTTTTGGTGTTCAATTAGAATTTATGAGATTGAGCTAAATTTTCCAGTACATTTTGTGTACTCAAGCTACTAGTGGACTAAACACTAAACACTGGAAAGTGCCTGAAGGCACAGTTGAAGTGAGATTAGTGTGCTAACTCAAGTGGCCTGCCGATTGCTGCTCTTGACGAATTCGACATCGATCGAGTTGTGCGAATGTGTTCGAGTTGCACCTGATCAGTGCAGCACCCTGTACTCTGTACGCTGTACAGCACTCACCCACTACAAGGTGGCACAGTGGGCGTTTCCTATTTCTGGTTCGAGTTGAACATTGTGTAGCATGCACTACTCTTTGGCCAAATTGTGTGTGTCTCTATGCACACTCTCCTCACTATTGCATAACCGTGTGGAAACTTTATCGATTGTCTCTCGGTGCAGTTCAGTCACTGATGGCACTAACTTCACTTGTTCAGTTCACTTTGATCTGATCGGCCACTCGAGTGACCAGCCATCGGCATCAGTACTAGTAATCTGTCAATCAGTAATCGCTCGCTCAAGTGGATTGTTTTGCCACTTTATGCCCATTTGGCTGTTGTTTGTTCGATTTGTGCTGTTGTTGTGTTGAGCTTGTTGTTGATTTCCTCTTGGACAAACTAAACACACTTGTAACACTCTACATCGGTTTGCTCTTCCTTCCTCCCCAGAACTGACAACTCACATCACAACTCACTCACTTTGCCGGTTTCCGAATTACACTTCTCGCTCCTTCTCGCCTCCTCTACTCGTTGTTTTCCCTTTCTGCTCTTCTTCCTCTTCTTCATTGACCGAATCGAATCACATTGCTGTTTGTCAGTGGCAGAGCAATCACACGAAAACATTCACAACCAAAACATCGTCATCATCATCACCCACTTCCCAAATCAATTGACAAGTGACAATCATCATCGCCGTCGCATTGATAAACGATCTGCATCACTCGAACACGGCTCACAAGAATCTGGCTCAGTGCAGCACAACATCATCATCGCAATGAACGACAACGACGAACTCATAAAAGGTGTCGGGTTGTCGTCCTCGGACCCGACAAACCAGGACGACGACGACGACGGCAACAGTAGCAGCAGCAGTGGAAGCAGCATCGACCAGGCCCAGCTCACCATGTCCTCACTGGGTCCAATTGCTCGCTCTGTGTCCAAGTTGAACTTGCCCGCGTACGACGACGACGACAAGTGCAGTCCATCGGGCCAGTCCACCATCTACAGCCTCGACTCGGCCACCAAGGAACTGCTGTTTGGCTGTGCTCACCTCGGCTCGGCCCAGTGCAGTATGAGCAGCTGTGGTGCCTGTGAGGCGTGTCAGGCCAAGTGTGACACTCGCTCCCGTACAATCACCATCTCCCGACTGACGTACAACATGCGCGAGTTTGATGCCTCTTTCCGGGAGGAAATCGAATCGGTCCATCGACACAAACGAAGCTGGTGCCAGATGCCACGCAAACCTGCGCCCAATTTTCTGTTGGCTTTCCTCATTCGCTATATTCCCTTCTTTGACTGGATCCGAACCTACAACTGGTCCGAGGACATCAACTCGGACGTACTGGCTGGAATCACCATTGCGGTGTTCCAAATTCCCCAATGTAAGTTACACTTTTTTACTTGACAATTCATACAATTCTGACTGAACGCATTCACCCAAGGCATGGGTTACAGTTTGTTGGCGAATGTTCCCCCAATCTATGGGCTCTATTCCTCATTTATGGCTCCGCTATTCTATACATTGCTTGGCACATCGCGTCACAACTCGGTTGGCACTTTTGCGATCATTTCCCTGATGACTGGAAGTGTCATCTCGGAGCTGTCCAAGTCACCAAGTTACGTGCCTGGTCAGAGTGAAATTGAGATTGCCACCATCATCGCCTTCCTCATTGGTCTGTACCAGATTCTGTTTGCCTTCCTCGGCCTGGGCTTTCTCGCCCAGTTCATGTCCGAACAGTTGACCAGTGGCTTCATTTGTGCCTCGGCGGTGTATGTGCTTAGCTCTCAACTTGGCTACGTCACAGGCATCAAAAGTGTTACCGCTGGTTCGGGACCTTTCTCACTGATTCAGTACTACTCGGATCTGGTGCCCAAACTACGAACCGAAGCAAACATGATCGAGGTGTCCATTTCGGTGGTTTGTATCATTCTGTTGGGCATCTGGAAGTTCTATCTACTTGGCCTTTGTCAACGCTCCCGAAAGACCTCTGTCCGGTGTCTGGCCAATCTACCATCGGAACTGCTGTTGGTGGTGTCCTTTATTATTGCATCGTGGTTCTTTGATCTTGAAGAACGCTTCCACGTGTCTATTCTTGGATCCATCCCGGTGGGGCTGCCCAGTTTTACCGATTTGGATTACACTCGAATTTGGCGTGACAACCTTTGGCAGTCGTGCATTCCACTCGCAATCGTTGCCTTTGCTGTGACCTACTCAACTGGCGTTACATTCGGTGCCAAGCACGGCTACGAAGTTGTGCCCAACCAGGAACTGTTGGCCGTGGGCGTGACAAACACAGTTTGTGCCTACTTCCAGTGCATCCCAACTGCTGCATCACTTTCTCGAAGTGCACTTCAAGAAGCAGTAGGCGCCAAGTCCCAGATTGCCAGCATTGTCAACTCGTTTGTCATTCTAATTGTTCTACTCTTTCTGAGTCCACTGCTGTGCTACCTTCCAAAGGTGAGTTTGTGTTTGTGTTTAATGATGTACCAAAACTAAAGCAAACTTTTATCTATCGACTTATCGATTAGTGCGTCCTGGCATCGATCATTTGTGTGGCACTCAAAAGTCTGTTCCTCAAAGCAACTGACTTTAAGAAGTACTACTTGCTAGATCGAATCGATGGCGTAAGTCAAACGCACTGACGCGTTTTGTTCACTTTAACATTACCTTTCCTCAATAGTCAATTTGGATCGTATCCTTCCTGGCCGTGATTGTGTTCAACGTTGACTTGGGCCTTTACATTGGGCTGGCCTATTCGCTGCTCACTTTGATTGCTAAATCTCAAAGGTTAGTCTACTTTGTAGAGTGTTAACTGAATTGTGCTCACCTATTTGCTTTTCTAATCAACAGACCCAAGACTTACATGTTGGGAGTGGTAGGAGCGACCAATGTCTATGTGCCCCTGGTGCACTATCCCAAGGCTCGTCAGCTGCACAACATCAAGATCTTCCAGTTCTGTGGTCCGCTGCACTTTGCCAATGTCAACTACTTCAAGCGCAAGTTGGCCGAAAAGACCAAAATGAAACGAAAGTACAGCAGGTGAGTTCAATTGAATTGATTGTCCATGAAGATTTGTGCAATACTAACCATTCGGTTGTGTTCTACTTTCGTTCGTTACCACAGTGGAGAGTCGAGTCCGTTTGCCATCATAATCGACTGTTCAATGTTCTCGTACATTGACGCCACCGGCATTACCGCCCTGCGCAACATTGTGGCCCAATACGAGAAGAGAGGTGTGCGTGTCTGGCTGGCGGATGTGGCCGCTCATGTCCGCACAATGATGGCAGCCGATCGAGACTTCCACCAGGAGGTGCCAACCAGCAAGATCTACATTACAATTCACGATGCAGTGCACCGGGCGATCGAGGAGATGAAACTGAGAGAGATGGATGATGTCAAGTTGGATGACACCGATGGAGTGGCTCAGGCAGGCGTGGACGACGACAGTCCCAAGAGTGGCACACCGGAGAATCCGTTTCTCAGCATTGAGATGGACAACGAGGTGCGTGAGGAGGTGACGCCCAAGGTGAAGAAAAAGACCGCAGAGGAAGAACAACTGCTCGGCGATAGAGTCGAGGAGGTCTAAGCCGAACAACAACAACAACAGTGCACACGGACACTAATTGGACGGACAATTTGGTGCACAGTGTGGTGCCTTGTTGCCGAGGCACTCCAACTAGAACGGAACGGCACTTTGCTACCAGAACGTCTCTCAACGGTTGTCTTGTTGTTCCATTCTTCACACGTTGCAACCTTACTTAACGCTAAACCCTCAATACAATTTATATAAAGTCTATACTTTTATACACAATATAATCCCAATTCAAACATAACTAGGCAACAGCCGTTACCGTACCCACTTTATATACTTTACCTTTTATGTAATCCCCATTTTTTGCGATTTTCCGATGATGATTAATTGTCATCTTAACCAAACACAAACACAGACATACGCAGCCACACACATATATGACAAAATCGAATGCTTTATTGTGTTTAACCAATATATATATAACAATTTGAATCAGTATTAGTAACAGATATAATGAAGCAGCACAACAACAGCAGTAACAATGTGGTATTGCTCTTTGCTCACTGTGTGACAATCAATTGGATCAATTGGATCTATTGTTGTTGTCGCTAAAGAGACTTTATTATTAAACTTTGTCCTGTTTGTATGTCACTTTGGGTCTATTTGTACGCTTTGAGGTTTTGTACTCGTGTAATTGGCTATTCACTTTACTTTATTGCGTGGGGCTCGTTCGTGCGTCATTCGTTCATTTTGGGGCTTTTGATTGAGAACTCAGTTTGGTTGGGTTGGTTGGTTTGGCTGGTTAGACCGCGCGCTGTGGCAACCAAATTTAGATCAAATCAGATTAGGATTCGATTATTATATTTTGTTTGCGGAATAGTAATAAAATATATATATATATAAGTGCTGCTGCAAAATATATTATATTATTTGCTGCTTGAGTGAGTGAGTGAGTGATGATGATGATGCGGGTGAGATAATGAGATTTATACAAAATTGATAATAATGGAGGTGATGATGAGCAATAAATGGTAAGATCGAGTGAGGCATGCACACACAACAAAATGAAATGTGGTGCCAAATGCAAATGTGTGCACACGTGTGTGTCTATATAGAAAGAATAGCCAATTTAGCCAATCAATTGCTACGCATAAGGCCCATTTAGGTATTTATTCTGGTGCACAACCAACTCTGTCAGTCTGTCAGCACATAGTTGTTTGTTTCCTTTCCTTTTGCGTAATTGGCAAGCAAATTCGAACGAACACTTAGCCAGTTGGGAGGAGAGAGAGAGAGAGAGAGAGAGAGAGAGTACGTCTGAGTGCGTGCCATTTGCTGCCTCGGCAGAGGGAAAGCTACCAACTGTTCATGTGCACATTGATTGACAAGCATTGCAATTGGCCCAAAATATATGCAATCATTATAGAATTTGATATATTTGTGATGTAATGGGGTGATGATGATGATGATGATGAGTGCCTGCAGGTGCAGCAGAAGGGTATATTAGACTCTTTTTAAGTTTCGGGAATGTAAAGGACTTTGACAAAAGGGATTCGTCATTATGATATGAGGGAGAGTGTATGCGAGCTTAATGTTGTGAGATTAATGTTGTGGGCAACGGTGAAGCTCGCTGGTCGGGTGAAAGTGTGTAAGGACATGAATGGACGAATGAGTTCAACTGTGCAAGGAGGTTAATGTTACTCGTCGTCCTTTGGCTCCCCCAAAAATGGACCAAGTGAGAGAGCACAAACTCGTTAGCATATATAGCAACTCGAGTTAAGCCGAACAATGTCCGGTGCGGTGGGCAATGGTGTGCGTGTGTGCAGAGATAAGCACCATTGCCAAGACAAGCTCGACCTTGGGTTCAGAGTGGGAGAGCTATTAGACGGCATATTATGAGTGAGACAAACATGAGGCAAACTGGGAGAGAAAGCGAAAACATTCCGGCAATGGGACAACAGAAACAAACAGGCAAAAATGATGTATAATAAAATGTTCAAACAAAAATATAATGAACTTATGATATATAGAGATAATAATAAATGACTTTAATGATTAACAAACAGGGGGTGGTGAGGGGAGATGATGAGGTGTGAGGGAAAGTGGTGAGGGGTTTGATGGTGAGGGAAAGTGAGTGCGATTCGCTTTGCGGTCGTACTTGCACACAAAATGAGGATGATCCAGCAGTGAAGGAGTGAAGGAGTGGTCCTGCTGGTGAGCCCAATCCGATCGACCAATGGCGTTTCAGGATTCGGGATAATGATGATGACTCAGTGAGTGTGCGGGTTTGTGTGTTTGTGAGTGTGTGTTTGTGGATGCGCGCTGAGTGGGACACTGAGTGTGCAGTGGTCAGGAGAGTGGTGCGCGATGTGTCTGTGGTGTATGGCGATATGCTCTACTGCTGGTTCACCAAAGTGGCCAGTACTAGTGTATGTGTGTGTGTGTGTGTGTGCATCGAGTGAGTTCGTATAACGAGGTTGTTCAGTCTTCGGGCGAACGTGGCGGAGTGGTGTTCTCCTTCTCGGGATTGATCAGTCCAGGGCCCAAGTCGGACAGTGGTGCGAGGTAGTTGTTCTTTTGGTACTCAATGTGCACTGTGATCAGTGCTCTGCCTACATCGGTCATCCTGAACTCGCACTGCGAGAAAGAGTGATCTATGTATGATGGACAAACAGTCAGTCAGTAATGGCACCCAAACTAGAACACAATCACACTTACCGAACAAGGAACACAGCTTGTGGTCAAATTGGATGTAGGGCGTTCCGTCTTCTCGTCTCTAAATCGATCAAACACAAACACATTCGTCAGTTTGATTATAGACTCAACCACAATGACACAACACTTACATAAACCAGATCTTTTTTGGACACATAGAAATAGAAACGTTCACATATTTCGTTGATGCAAATCTGTATTGAGGCGTAAATATTTGGTCATCATTTAGTACTGCTTTTAGACTGTCTCTCTATATATACCTTTCCATCGGCGTTCTTGAAGAACTTCTTGTAATTGTCGTTCATCTTGTACGGCTCGTGAAAGTTGAAATTCTCCCGTCGGTACTTGCTCTCGAGTTCCACGAAGAGTGATGGTTTGCGCTTTCTCTTCGCTCTTCTCGCTTCGTCGTCGTCGTCTTCATCGTCATCGTCATCATCATCGTTGTCCACATCGTCGTCCACGTCGTCGTCGTCGTCGTCGTCGGATGAGGTAGACCGATGAGGTGATGCTCGTCCACGATGGAACTGATACCTCATCTCATCATCGCTGTCGTCTGAACTAGAGTCTGATTTCACCTGAGCGACATGACGAAGCTTCTGGTGCTTGTACTCGCTGTCATCGCTAGTACTCACTCGCACTTTAACTGCCTGTGCTTCTGCTTCTGCCTCTTGCTTGTCTTTCTTCTCTTGTTTCTTTTGTTTCTTGTGCTTTCTGTGCCTCCTCTTGTCGTCCCTGTCTCTGTGATGGTGTTTACGATGTTTATGTTTATGCTTTTTGGATTTCTTTGCTTTCTTGGACTTCTTTGACTCTTTGGACTTTGAGGACTTAACACTAGAACCTCTGCTTGTGCTTGGCTGACAACATTGGGCATGAGAGCCAGCTGATGTCTTTCTCGATTTGCCTTGTGAACTCTTCTGCGGTGGCGGACTCGACTTGTTCTGACTAGTAGAGGGCTTGTTGGAAGCTTCCTGTTGTGTCCTGGAGCTCTTGCTTTTAGAGTTTTGGCGAACAGGACTTGGACTCGGACTCGAACTGCTACTACGGTCTCTTTTGATTTTCGCAGGCCGACAAGGACTGGCACTTTTCTCCATCGGTCGCTTCACTATCTTCCTTTGGCCCATAGTTATTGGCGGCTTTGGTGGAGTTTTGAGAGGTTTCTGTTCATGTTGGAGAGAACTTTGAGAGGCTGACTCCGCTTTACTGTGACCACTTTCTGACTTAACATCAGGCATAGAAAGTGGCCTTGGGTTGGGACTCATGCTTGCGGCAAAGTCCATCAAACGTTGCTCTCGACTGGATCGTTCGTTTTGACTGCCTCTTTGGGTGACTTTCATTGGATGATCTGTGTTCGACGACTTTGATGATTTAAGCGATTTCGGTACTTGTGGTGCTTTGAGAGTTTCGGACGCACGTCTTTTCTCTTTTGTTTTTGATGGTTTCGGCTCTTCAGGAGTTGGCGGAGTTTTGGGCGCACGAGACTCCGCATTTTGTTTGAGTGCTTTGGATGGTTTGTGTTCATCAGGGGTTGACGGAGTTTTGGGTGTAAGAGGTTCCTCTTTTATTGTCGATGATTTTGACGTTTTTGACGTTTTTGACGTTTTGAATTGTTTTGGTACTTCAGGGGTTGACGGAGTTTTTGGTGTAAGTGGTTCATCTTTTATTGTAGATGTTTTAGAAGTTTTGGATTGTTTGGTTACTTCAGGGGTTGACGGAGTTTTGGGTGTAAGAGGTTCTTCTTTTATTGTAGATGTTTTGGATGTCTTGGACGTTTTGGAGAATTTGGGTATTTCAGGAGTCGGCGGAGTTTTAGGTACACAAAGCTCCTCTTTTGTTTTAGATGTTTTAGACGTTTTGGATGTTCTGTGTTCATCAGCGGTTGACGGAGTTTTGGGTGTAAGTGGTTCATCTTTTATTTGAGATGTTTTGACTGGTTTCGGTTCTTGAGGAGCTTTTGGAGTTTTGTGTGCTCGAAGCTCCCCATTTATTTTGGGAGTTTTGGCTGGTTTGGATGTTGTGGCTTGTTCAGGGGTTGACGGAGTTTTGGGTGTAAGTGGTTCCTCTTTAATTGTCGACAATATAGATATTTTGGATGGTTTGGGTTCCTCAGGAGTTGGCGGAGTTTTGGGTGCACGAAGCTCCGCATTCATTTTGGGTGTTTTGGATGGTTTGGGCTGTTCAGGAGTTGAAGGCGTTTTGGGCGTAAGAGGTTCCTCTTTTATTGTAGATGTTTTAGATGTTTTAGATGGTTTAGATGTTTTAGATGTTTTGGATGGTTTCGGTTCTTCAGGAGTTGGCGGCGTTTTGGGTGCACCAAACTCCTCTTTTGTTTTCGGTGGTTCTGGCTCTTCTGGTGTTGGTGGGGTTTTGGGTGTGAGCAACTCTTCTGGTGGTTTCGATGTGCCTTGTGCTTGAGAATTTTGTTGAGGTTGTGGTTCTGGACTGGCCACTTCCAGCTTGATGTCGAGATCGGAGAAATTGAATTCAGGAACACTATTCGAGGTTGCTGTTCCTCGACGTGTTGGTCGATTGGACTTGTACTCAAACGACGCAATGGCCCGGGCCAGCACTTCGTCCCGGTGCAGAAACGTCTCACGAGCCAGCTCTTCTTTGGTCTTTGGTTCTTTCGATGTTCGTCTTTGCTTTATCTGTTTGCTTGACTGTCCTTGTTTGTCCTCAGATTTGTCTTTCTTTTTGCTGTTTGTACTGCGCTGACGATCATCATCATTACTCGAAACTTTACGAGTGGATTTCTTTGATTTTTTCTTTTTCTTTGCCTTTTTGGGCTTCTTTATTTTCTTAATAACTCGACTTACGCGCCTCCGTTTCCTGTTGCAATGTTGCCTACAGTAATCATCATCCGTTTCATTGGGAGCATTCTCCACTGGCGGTTTTGATTCATTGGAACTTACTTTACTATCATCTTTGTCATTGTTCTCTGTACCTTCAAGTTTGTTGCCATCAGCATCAACCTTGTCTAAAGTCGTCGTAGCGTCTTTATCTTCGTCTTTAACAGACAATGCATTCACACCAGGTTCAATCGTGGTCGTGAAGATGTCACCAAGAAGTGAGTCAAAAGACAGTTTTGTATCTTCATCCTCCTCCTTATTTGGGACATCTGGACATTTCGCCTCGACGATCGATGATTCAGACTTTAGTTCATTCTTTTCTACTTGGTCATGTTCTTCAATCATCGGTTCATCAACCAACTCACTTTTATCATCATCATCATTTTCCTTCATTTCGACATTGATCGGCTCATCTATTTGCTCCATCACCACATTTGGCCAATCGCCTTGTTCTGACACGGCCAATTCTCTGTCAACTTTTCGATTATCGTTACTGTGATTTGCCTCAGAGGCAGAATCCTTCATCGACAGGTTGAGTGCCTCCTCCTGATCAGAGCACTCGTCATCAGAGTAACCTCCTCTTCTTTTAAAGTCCTTCACCTCTGAGTGTCGAACCTCTGACGGCTCCGCGTACGAGTGTCGAATCTCATAATCGGACTTACCGACTGAGTGTGAAGAGTGTGCCATGTTCATCTTTTGTCCTAATTGTTCACAAACTTTACTGTCAATTTGCTCGTTGTCACTGAAGGTGTCCACTTTGTTCCGCTTTATGTCACTCTCAGTGAGTGAGGGCAAGGAAGGTGCGTCAGAGCCTTCAGAGTCTGGGTAAAAGGTGGTGTCGTACCCAATAGGGGGCAAAATCGATGATTTATCACTTGCAAAATGTGGATATATAAAGCCGTTTTGACAATGCAAAGAGGTGAACTGTTCTGGTAGATAGTCGGGATCGCATTCGATCTTAATTGAGCTGTACCCGTTGGTAAGTGGTAAGCACACAGATGCACAAGAATCCTTTTCAATTTTGTGAAACACCTCAAGAGGAACGAGAGGATTTGGCTCCCAATTTGGGAAATTTTCCTGTTTGTCTTTAACTTTAACTTGAACGTTAAGGTCAACTGGCGCAAGAGGTGGGATATTCTCTTTATGTTTTACTTTAACTTTAATAACTTTAGCATCAACTGACACAGGAAGTGGGATATTCGGTTTTTGTTCTACTTTAGGTTCAACTTGTGCATCAACTGGCGCAAGAACTGGGATATTCGGTTTTTGTTCTACTTTAAGTTCAACTTGTGCATCAGCTGACGCAAAAAGTGTGATATTCGGTTCTTGTTCTACTTTAAGTTCAACTTCTGCATCAACTGACGCAGGAGGTGGAGTATTCTGTTTGTGTTCTACTTTCACTTCAGGTGAATCCTCGCACTTGAAGTAGTGCTCGTCCTCGTCGGGATATTGTGTCCAACTGAACGATTCGAAAGGGTCTAAGTCCTCTTTAGGTGAGTCGGATGTTTCTTCGTATGATGATGGTGGTGAGGGGGAGCGTGAGGGTGGGGATGAGTCCGATGAGCATTCTGTGTAGCAATCAGAACTGTAAGTTGCTTGGGGTGAATCGACTAGGTAGGGCTGACAGCGCTCACAACTGTTCATCAAACAACAGCAATCAGCAGTTTGCTCGTCTTCTGGTGGCTCATCTAGGGTGATAAAGCTGAAAAGTTCGTCAACTTCATCAATTTCATCAATTTCTTTGTTAAATTCTTCGGCAAGAGTACTGGAGTCACAGTGTGAGTCTCGATATTCTAGGGGAATTATACTGGGCACAACACTTTCAACATGATCACTGGTGAGTAGTTGATACCAGAATGCAAAGACGGTTTCATTCGGTTCTAAGATGTCCGTTTCCTCGATGACATCTTTTATGTGATCAAACCGATCACGAAGATGTGAGTCACTGTGCAGCTCTATGAGATTGTCCTCAATCAAATTTCCAAAGTGTTTGTTGGGAGTGTACGGTTCAGTGTTGCAGAAGGTGCAGATGTTGCAGTTGTTGCAGATGTCGCAGATGTTGTAGATGTTGCAGATGTTGCAGTTGTTGCAAATGGTGCATATGTTCGTTTCTTCATTGCTTGCTTTTTGGTAAAATGAAGGTAGATCAGGCGGAGGGGGAAGAGGAGGTGGTGAAGGTGATGAAGGTGGTGAATCTATTGAAAGTTGTAAAACATTTCTGTCCTGTTCTGATTGATTCTCGAGATCTGTTTCGGACAAATTGACACTCTCAGATGGTGGTGAACCTGGTTCACTTTCTGGACTGCCCCCATAGCCCGAATCATCACAATCATCAATGGTGATTAGGAATCTTTTAAACTTAGGCTTTGAAATGTACTTCACAATGTAGGTTGGAGAGTTTGTGCTTTCAGGAAAATGAGCCCACAAGTCAAGCTTATTCACAGACTTATCCCATTTTGCACGAATCTTCCGAAACCAAACAACATAGTGTTTTGAGCCAAGCCAATTCTGTTCATTATGGATTCGCGAGCAATAAAATGTGTCGATATTGTCGTAATCGAATTTCTCTGGGAAGATGCGGTGAACAGTACGAAATAGCCTAGTCGACTCGGGTAAGTAGAAGGGCGCGGGAGTATTGTACGTCTTTAGCGAATGTGGATCAACGGGAAGAGTGTGGTTTTTGTTTGAGCCCTCGGTGGAACTGTCTGAGGAACTATCCGAGTCCGAAGATTTGGCTGGCGTGTCGGTAGTGTAGTACGGCTTGTGGGTACAGTAGGACACTGCAAGGACACAACCGAGGGAGAGAGAAAGAGAGAGTGGCCATTAGGTGCGAGCTTGGTAGCATGCATCACCAGTGCAACACACCGGAAAAGGCGAGCGAGCGGGCGGGCGGACGCGAGCAGTGGACACTCTCACAACTAGACGAGCACGATGCGATTTGCAAAACAGACAAAAAGGACAATCTACTTACAGAGGTACTCGTAGTGCAGTGCATTCTCGAACTCGCTCTTCTCTGCTCCCAAACAGAATCCACGATAGTAGCGAGTGTTGTAACCATCGACGGCTCTCTGAAATTCTGGTCCAAGCAGGCTGATGTGTTTATTCTGTTTGCGGGTGAATCGTAAGCCGACTCGATTTATGTCACGACGCTTTTTCAGACGCAAAAGCGTGTCTGCAAGATTTTCGTTGAAGAAGTACACAGGCAAGTCTTTAATATTGGCTTTGGCTTTGGCTAAGAATCCTGTGCATGCATACGAAGTAATACGAAAATACAATAAGAATCAAGTTGCAATTGAGAGCCGAATCAACATATATAATAAGGGAGAGAGAGAGAGAGAGAGAGAGAGAGGGGAGAGAGGAGAGAGAGGAGAGAGAGAGAGAGAGAGAGAGAGAGGGGAGAGAGGAGAGAGAGGAGAGAGAGAGAGAGAGAGAGAGAGAGAGAGAGAGAGAGAGAGAGAGAGAGAGAGAGGAGAGAGAGAGGAAGAGAGTAGGGAGAGAGGGAGAAAGAGAGAGAGAAGAGAGAGAGAGAGAGAGAGAGAGAGAGAGAGAGAGAGAGAGAGAGTGGAGAGAGGAGAGAGGGAGAGAGAGAGAGAGAGAGAGAGAGAGAGAGAGAGAGAGAGAGAGAGAGAGAGAGGAGAGGGAGAGAGAGGAGAGAGTGAGGGAGAGAGAGAGAGAGTGGAGAGAGAGAGAGAGAGAGGGAGAGAGAGGAGAGAGAGGAAGAGAGTAGGGAGAGAGAGGGAGAAAGAGAGAGAGAGAGAGAGAGAGAGAGAGAGAGGAGAGAGTGGAGAGAGAGGAGAGAGTGAGGGAAAGTGAGAAAGAGAGAGAGAGAGAGGGGAGAGAGAGAGAGAGAGGGAGAGAGAGGGAGAGAGAGAGTGGAGAGAGAGGAGAGAGAGGAAGAGAGTAGGGAGAGAGGGAGAAAGAGAGAGAGAGAGAGAGAGAGAGAGAGAGAGAGAGAGAGAGAGAGAGAGAGAGAGAGAGAGAGGAGAGAGAGAGGGAGAGAGAGAGAGAGAAGAGAGAGGAGAGAGAGGAGAGAGAGAGAGAGAGGAGAGAGAGTGAGGGAAAGTGAGAAAGAGAGAGAGAGGGAGGAGAGAGAAAGAGGGAGAGGGAGAGAGAGAGAGAGAGAGAGAGAGAGAGAGAGAGAGAGAGAGAGAGAGAGAGAGAATAACAAAAAAGACAACAGTAACTCACCAATTCCGACATTAAAAATTTTATTGTCAGTAAATTTGGTTTTATTTTTGAAACGCTTTGGTTTTTGTTTAATTTCTTGTAAAATTTTGTCATTTTGGGCCATCACTTTGCCAAAATGCACATAAATGAACGATGACAGGACAGAAAAGACAAAAGAAAAAGAAGGAAAGGGTGAGGGAGTGGGGAGTGGGCGGGTGCGGTGATGTAATCGTGGTCTGATAAACGAAACATGTGACCCGATTAGTTGGTGACTTGTTGGGTAGCAAAAAGGTGGGAGAGAAGTTAAGAAGAGAAGAAGTTAGGAACGAAAACAGTGAGTCAACGAATTGAGTCTTTGTGCTGGCACAGCAGAGGGAATTGATTGACTTGAAGTGGCGTGGACTCGTGGGTAGGTCATTGGGTCAAAGTTGAGGGAACTCGATTATGGTCCACAAGTGAAGTGTTGTGTGTTGTGTTGACTGATCGTGTTATATCAGTCCGAAGGTTGAAGGTTGAGGTGATATAGTTGAGTGAATAGAAGAGGGGGAGGATGAGGTCATTGCGTCATAAGGTCACTGTGATTATACATTGAACAGTCACACAAGTGCACACACACACACACACACACACACACACACACAAATTAGTAGTCAGTAGTGTCACATATGGTCGATGGGGCAACGTGGCCAGGCGCAAGCACACACGCGTCCAGTGTTGGCTCACTATCACAGATTCAAATTCAGTCGTAGTCGAGTTGAGTGAGTCAGTTTGTTAATGTTAGCGTGCACACGTCAAGTCACGTCTCACTGGTGATGGTGGTCGTTGTTGTTGTTCGAACCGAGGTCCTCTCCAGTTAGAGGTGTGTGCCTGACTGGAGAGGCAAAAACAAAAATCGAATTGAACCAAACACACCAACAAAAATAAGAAATATAAGACTACGTGGAACTAACGAACGAAGCGCGAGAGAATGCTTCCCGTTCGGTCCAATCAAAGCCTCTGGAAGGAGCACTCACGCAGAATCGAGTTTTGTATTTTTCTTCTTCTTTTTGGATTGCTCAGGACAGAGAAGTGGTGGTGGTGGTCCTGGTAATGTGGAGGGTGAGCGAGGCGAGTAAACCGAGACACACACTAGATAATCAAAAGCAGTGACAAGAGGCACGACCGCCAGCTAACGAAGACAAGGCAGATCGAGCTGAGTGGATTGTGTGTGTGTGTGCATAGAGTTACATAGAGTTACAATGTATAGTCGAATGAGTGCACACAGTGTGCACAGTATACACAGTCAATGTGCTCTGCCAATGCGCCAGAATATATTGATCACACAATGTAATAATACTAATTTTGTGTGTTTTTGGTACCGAGTGCACACACAGTTCGAGCCTCTATATTGACGGGCGGCTTCTCGAAATTACACTCAAATTCTCGGTTGTGCGGGCAACGGACAGCGAATACTCGGGTCAGTCGTTGGAACACACAGAGCACAAGACACACAGCACACACAGCCGAGCGTAGGATGAACGAGGATCGATTGAGTGAAGTGTGCGTGCCGAGAGTGAGGAAAGAGAGCAAGAGAGAGAGCGAATCACTAAGTGCAGAGGGGAGAGGGAACAAACATAGCATGCAAACAGCAGTTGTGAGACGGTGCGCCAACTGAAATACATAGACAGACTCGCGCACAGGAGCAATGGTGGTGGTGTGTGTGTGTGCACTGTTGGCCAATACATACAATGGATGCACAAGCGGAGTGCAGGAGAGCAGTAAGTAGAGGGAGCCACCGAGACGGAGAGAGAGGCAAACCAAGGAGATCGAATGCAACGCACTGAGGACAACTGCGCATGTACTCGACTAAGGCGGACAGATGGATCGAGTGCGTCTCTAATGTGTGTGTGTGCTATGTGAGCGGAGAGAGAGAGAGAGAGAGAGGGAGAGAGAGAGAGAGAGAGAGAGAGAGAGAGAGAGAGAGAGAGAGAGACGACCGTTTCTGACTGTCTCACTGGGCAATGGTGGGAGAATGCGTGCACTGCATAGTGGCAAAACGACATCGAAACGACCACTCGCACATCATCACCATCATCGACATCATCGACTCAGTCAGAAGAGGCACTGAAGCGACACACGCACGGTGGCGACCAGTTTGGAAAGCGACCTCCGAAGAGAGCGATCGAGCCAAGTCACGCTGGAAGAGCGCTCTTCCGAAGAGAACGAAAGAGGCACACTGACAAATGGAATTGTGACTCGAATTGTGTGCATTGAATTGTGTGCACTGCTGTCGACATGAGGCACAGCACTCACGGGGGCATTAGTCAGTGGCCTTGTGGGTCCAATGAGGCACTCGATTTGACTCGAAAGACGAGACGAGAACGTTCGAATGACGACTTAATAGTGCACAGTACTGCACTTAATGCCTTTCGACGGTAGCGAGAGATTTCGATCAATCCAACAGTCGGACATTGCATGTATCGAGTGCACAAGAGTCGGAATTGAAGTATTGTGCACAGAACAGAACACACTCTTTATCGCCTAATCAGGTTGCTCGATATATCGAATTCGGATGAGGGTGATGAAGATACAATTCGACATCTGCACAAACACATGTAGACAAACAAACAAACACAGGCACACACGAGTTTACGAGTTTGCACATCAAGCAAATCGAAGGAAACACACACAAGTTTCTAGTCTAACGATCCCACTGTTCGATAGCTCAAATGCACAGAAACTTGTGAGTCTAGCCAACTAATATCCTAAATCATAAATGGTAACATCTGCTCTGGGGCATAGTGAAACAAACAGTCTGGCTCGGGATGGTGCCAAAGGGGACACATCACATCTACTCCCGATGGACACTCCAACAAGACTGAACAACTAAACAATACATTCCACACTACTACTACTAATGTTGAACTCGTTGCATGCGAATACAAATTGGACTTGGTTAATGGAAAAGAAGAAGAATAAGAATATGAACAATTCGTCCGCAAGTCTGGACAAAGGACAGAAAACATACAGAGTGTGCCTGCAGTGCCTATATGCAAATTAGACAGCTCACTCGCTCGGTGTCTTGTGTCGGGTCTGGCTGTCCTCAAGTCCCCGCTAATGACCACATTTGCATTGCAAACACAGACAAACACACACGGAACATTGTGTGGCACATCATTAGGCATATACGAACAAATGTTAGAATATAATATATTTGGGTTATCATTTGCGAACAAGTCGAGTGAGCTTTACCAGGAAAGTAGCGAACAAACCTTACATTTGATTTACGTCACGTCAACACCAATTTGTGTGTGTGTGTTCAGATTTACTTATTCAACATTGCACTTTTGGTCTAATTGAACATAGTCACACACACACACACACACACACACACACACACACACACACACACACACACACACACACACACAACTGAGCTGATATTAAATCATCTATATATTGTTATTCGAAGTTGGCGATCGAATAATCGAATTATACAGGAAATAATTGGGTAATAGATTGTGCTTAGTGTGTCATCAAGTTGGCACCAAGGCACAAGGCGAGCTTGTTGTTGTTCGTTGTGGAGAATGTCACTCCACTCATTAGTAGAGAGTATGTTCTGTGTTTGTGTCTTATCAACCAGAGAGAGGGAGAGAGAGAGAGAGAGAGAGAGAGAGAGAGAGAGAGAGAGAGAGAGAGAGAGAGAGAGAGAGAGAGAGAGAGAGAGAGAGAGAGAGAGAGAGAGAGAGAGAGAGAGGGAGAGAGAGAGAGAGAGAGGGAGGGAGAGAGAGAGAGAGAGAGAGAGAGAGAGAGAGAGAGAGAGAGAGAGAGAGAGAGAGAGAGAGAGAGAGAGAGAGAGAGAGAGAGAGAGAGACGAGTCAGGTTAAGTTCGATCGATGTCTTGCCTAATGAACCTGATTGCGTCATGTTCATTAGACAAATTCTTAAGTAATTGACTATATTCCAGTGAACAACAGCAACCAAATAGCGCGCATGGTGATGAATGGCAATTAGACCAACCTTAATGAGCACACACTCGCTCGATTGCTGTTTCTGGTTGTGTGTCGGTTGTTTTCTGTATGGGCCAATGCTAATTAGCGCTTGTGAGTGCACTTTGGGCTAAATTGTGCGCTCATTCAAAATGCTACACATGTTCGTCCCGGAATGGAATTCAACATTAAATGCCCTCAAGTGATGCCCACTAATGCAACTAATGAACACTAAAGTACCAGTGTTTGCACTTGGTTAGTGGTACTAATTGACAGTCTACCCAAATTGGCCACTAATTGGTACAACATTCAAACGACACTTGGTCAGCATTTTAAAGTATAATTTGCTATTTAAATTAATTTATTATTAAATGACCGGCTATTAAATAGCAGTAATTCATTTGGTTGGGTAGAGTGGCACACTGAAATGGGCTAAACACAGCAACCGTTACGTATGCGAATGCATGGCGGTGGTACATGCCCTTTAGTGGCCGGGGGCAGTCACTATTTCCACTACAGTCGGCACTCGGTGTGTGCACTGTGAGTGTGAGCGTGTGTGTGTGAGTGAGTGCGAGTGTCTTCTGTCAACCAAAACATCACCAGCCGAACGTGCAAATGTCTGTTCGTGCGTCTGTCTGCTCCACTGTCGGTCTCACTCCCTTTTTGTCTTCGTCTTTTTGCTCTCCTTGTCGTATCAGCACTCGAACATCTCCTCGTACCTGTCCCTCTACCGTTTCCCAGCACGGCCGCCTCCCTTCCGCCTCACCTTTGTACGAGTCCTTTGTCCTCACTGAGCCTCGATACTGAGCACTGAGTTGAGTGTTCGTGCTCGGTGTCCGTCTGACCAGTGGACCGAGCGAGTTGTGTTCGGTGCTGGCTGCCTTCAAACCGAAGCCGTTTGCCCTTTTAGTCTCTTCCACTGCATCAGGTTGCCTCTTGCTGCCGTATGGCATTTGTTTGTTAGATGTGTAACACTGCTCCTTTGTCCTCCTCCTCCTGTAGGTCAGCCTATGCACCATGACCGATCCTAGGGAGAGCTACTACCCACAGCACTACTACACAGACCAGGATGACAAGGTCGATCTGTTTGTGTTGGATGGCTTCGACCAGAACGCCAATCTGTTCACGTATCAGCCGCCGCCCACATACCCTGAGTATGTGCCAAGTCGCACTCCTGTCACCTCCACGGCCAACATCTACGGCTCACCGGCCACTGACGACCTCACCCAGTCACATGCAGTCAACA
This sequence comes from Rhizoglyphus robini, assembly GCA_023373905.1. Taxonomy (NCBI): domain Eukaryota; kingdom Metazoa; phylum Arthropoda; class Arachnida; order Sarcoptiformes; family Acaridae; genus Rhizoglyphus; species Rhizoglyphus robini. The sequence continues at coordinate 4,415,168 of JAKIJQ010000008.1, read as the reverse complement.
TCCCGTATGTGCCCAAACCGATGACCAAGTCAGGCTCGGCAAGCTGCGAGTATGTGCCCAATGCGGCCACTGGCCGAAGCATGGACGACACAGGTGAGACACACACACACGAGGCAGCCACGGTTCAGTTCAGCTTACGATCGTCTATTTTGTCCCTAACAGAGTCTCCATTCTTGCCGTATGTCTCGAGTGAGCCAAAGGTCACTGCACCAAAGTCGTCTTCAGCGAAGGCACCAATTCGAAGTTGGTCCGAGTCGAGCCCCAAGTCTAAGTCAATCGAACAGCGCAAGTCAAGCCTCACTTTGGCCGATACCAAGACCCTGCTGACCAAGAGCTCCGTGTCAGGCTTGTCAACGCTGACATCGCTCTCCTCGAGCAGCAGTTCCCGAGCACTGGCCCGGTCCAACTCGACTCCAACCGAATCGAATAGCCGACCTTCGAAGGTATCAGCCACCACCAGTGCACTGCCTCCACACACACCACCCATCGATGTGGACTGCATTACTGGCAAGAAGGTTCGAATTGCCCACACTCCCACTTATGTAAGTGACAATTGACAGAATCTGACAGAGTGAGACTAACCATTGTTCATTGTTCACAGGATGCAGCATCAATTCGGAAGCCAGCCGGCAAGAAGGTCAACCAGAAGCAGCACCTTCGTCAGCTCGTTCTGGAGCGCTATCAGCACTATCAAAAAGTATGCCCGAGTGTTTCAACCTAATCCCACCATCGATCTAAAGTCGTTTTGGCATCATCATGCTCCACGATGGAATGTGTCATGTTTGTTGTTGTTGGCAATGGACATGCACGTTGACAAAAGTGCACATTGCCAACACGACGACCAACACATGTATCCCGAGAGTTATCAATTGTTGATTGTGTTGTTGATGATGATGATGATGATGATGATGGCCATGGTGATGGCGATGTAGATGGCAACGATAATTGCCAGGACACAGCTCGTAGACTGATTAGACAAGTTAATTAGTGTAGTGTCAATTGGTGTTTGACGGACAGAACAGACAGAAGCGCGTTAGGAGAGAGTGGTTTGTTGTGGTGTGGTCGTGTTGTTGCTTGTTCCGTCAATCGATGTGCCAGTGAGTGTGCAACCCAAACTGTCATTGCACCAGCAGATGGACAGGTCGATTGGCACATTGGTTACATTGACACTCGTGACGGCTCTCTTTCTGTCATCCCAGACCGGATCTTATCGGTGATTTCCGTGAATTATCGCGCGCGCCTGTGGCATATCTCTACATACCGTTGAACCCGTTCACTCAGGGATTGACGAGTGTTGGCCTGGGTGTTACCAGGATGATGACCATCATCAGTAACACGCCATCATCGTCATCGCCGTGAGCATGTTGTACTCGCGGTTTGCAATGTCTCCAGACACAGTCACACTCACTTTCTCACTCTTGTTTGTACTTGGTAGAACGACTTTGTTGTGATTACTTGTGTGTGTGCCTCTAATGTGTTGTGCCTTATCACCTTGTCGCGATTACTACTAATTGTACATATTTCTCTCTCTCTCCCAACCGTGTGACAGAATCAATCGACAGCTCAATCGTCGAGCGGAACTTCAGCTTCCACCACCGCCACCAGCACTGTCACCTCGGCCACCGCCACAGTCACTTCGAGCAAGAGTGCCACCAAGAGTACCGCCAAGAGTGCTACCAAGAGTCCCGTCAAGAGTCCTCCAAAGAAGATCTCCGAACTGTCCGGTGCCCAATTGCTCGCGGCCGCTCAAAGACATCGATCCAAAGCAAATACCTCGTCAGCCTCTTCAAGCTCGTCCCGGTACCAAGTGAGCACTGCTGACAAGAACGCCAAACGAGTGGCTCATGTACCCAACAAGACACCGCCCACCGCAGCCAAAAGTCATTTTATTATGCCAATCTCGCACTCGACCTCGAAGATACCTCTCCTGGTGAGACGCAACACTCTGTTGAAGTTACACACCGAGCTGACCGTGCACCTGGACAAGGAGGACGAAGAGGAGCAGGAGCGAGCAGTGAACAAGGCCAAAGAGATCGAACACGACATTTGTTGTCGCAGCAAGAACATCAAGAGCATCTATGTCTCACTGGGCGCGTCGAAGGTGTCAGCGATCCGAAACGAACTGCACACCAACAAGCCGGCACCAAACTTCTCCAAGACTAGCAAAAAGTTCAAGCAACTAAGTTCAACTGCACCAGCCAAGCCACTGACCAAAGTGTCCCACGAGGCACTGCTCAACTCGAAGGCTACCAACTACAGCATTGTCAAGCGTGAGAAGGTCACCTATCACAATCTGCCCAAAATGCAATTGCTCCGCATCCTGAACGAGATGACCATTCCTGCTGACAAACTGGAGAGTTATGGCTTTCCGCAGGCGGACAAGGACACTTTCGGACTGGCACACTTTCCCAACAATCCAAAGCCACCGGTGGACTATGTCGAAGGCAGTCGAATCACTTGTCGCCGATGTCATCAGGAGTACATCAACCCACAGCCCGAGGATGGCCCTCCGTGTGTGTTCCACCAGGGACGGATCTTCAAATTCCGCGACAAGCAAGGCATCGAGCGACAGTACTCCTGCTGTAAGGGTGACCCACAGTCGGGCGGCTGTTGCATTGCCACCTATCACGTGACCGATGGCTATGAGTTCTATGCAACTCGATTTGGCTTTATGGAGACCAAGTCGTCGACCACCATTGTGCCAGATGTGTATGCACTCGATTGCGAAATGGTAAGTGATGGTCGATTGGTCAATACGTCAACTAACACTTTCTCTGTCCCTTACAGTGCTACACCGAGAAGGCACTTGAACTGAGTCGAGTGACTTTGCTTGACTTTGAGGGCACCGTCGTGTACGACACTCTAGTCAAGCCAGAAGGCAGAGTCCTGGACTACAACACCAAGTTCTCTGGCATCAAGGACGGCGATCTCGACAATGTGACCACCACCATTTGGGATGTGCAGAAGGAGCTGCTCAAGCGGATCACCGCCGAGTCGATCATGGTCGGCCATGGGCTGGACTCGGATTTGCGTGCACTCAAGCTGTTCCACAAACGAGTGGTCGACACCACCCATCTGTTCCCACACAAACAAGGCCTGCCCTACAAGCGGTCACTCAAGAATTTGGCTTCCACCATGTTGAACAAGATCATACAGGACAGTGGTAAGTTGGTGTTGGTGACTTTGTGTACCTATCATGACTAATTTGTTATATTTGTCACAGTGGAGGGACACGACAGTAACGAGGACGCTCGGTCGGCACTCGATTTGGTCAAGATTCGTCTGCAGGAAGAGCTGAACAAGTTGGACTTTTCCCAATCCTAAGCACACCCCAAACACGAAACACTTTCTACCCTTTGTGATCACGTTTCACACGTCTTTGATGACCAACCTTCCTTTTGCCCCTAATCACCGAACCTATCACCCTTCATCTATCTTATATCTTGATACAACAACTTGATCATTTCCCAAGAAACCACCAATCACTACTAGAGCAAACTAGTGAGACTCGATAACACACGCTCAATAATCAGTTGGCAGCCGCGGCAACAACAGTCCTTCGTCTCGATGTTCTCGATGTGTTGATGTCTCGCTATCTCGAACACATCACACACACACACCAGCAGCAGCCAAAGACCCAATCTCTCGATCTGCGTTATCGCACTTTCCTGGCCTTGTGTCGATTGTGATTCTCGCACTTTCTCGCAACTCTCTCACGAGTCCCTACTTTTGTGTTGTTTGCTCTACATAGATTACATTACTATACTTTGTAACACTAGCACATCTATCATCATCTCATCATCATCTTTCCTATCACACAACTGTCCTATCAACCCAAAATAGCCCAACACACAACTCACATGACTCGAGTTGAGCACTACCCACTCCAAACCATTCTCTGTCAGTCAGTCTGTCCTTTCCTGTCTTATCCTCTCTCTCTCGCTTGTTGACACACATTTCATCAATCTCAGGTGTTCCAGAGAGTTCTCATTATCACTTGTCATCAGTGCAGTGCACTGACACTGTCTCAGGCAACAACACCTCTCGATGTACATTGTGTCCATCTTCTTACACTTTCTTTCCTTCTTATCAGCTATTGTCTTTGTTCTATATTTATCTCTACACATTGTCAATTGTGTGTTTATGTGGCCAAAGTCGGAGTGCACTCTCGCGAACATGTATTTGATAACACATGATGATGTTATGTTGGTGGCTTTTGGTGGGAGCCTGAGCTTTCTCAAAAGTCTCGCCACTATTTCGATTTACTATTTCTCGATTTTTCTTTATTTGATTATTCTTTAATATTATTATTATTATTAGATTGCCATACATTTTGATTTATATTTTGATATGTGTTAGAGTCATGATCTTTTTTTGGCATAATGTTACTATGATTTAATATTAAAATGGCATCTCTTTTAATGGTAATGTGTTGATCTTGTTGTTGTTGTTGTTCGAATGTTCGATTCGGTGTCGTCATGTGGCGGTGTGATTGGCTCATGTGCCTTTCCATTGCGCCTCGAGCCTGATTCACGCAATTGATTGCTTTATTAATTAGTCAAATGTACTAGGTTACATATGTTTGCGATCATACAGTCTCATGAGTACATGACTCAATTCGAGCGCAACACGTTCGCAGTTGCATTGAGTGCCACACTTGTAATATGCTTTTTGTTGTTTCGTGTGTCTGTGTGTTTGTGGCCGTTTAGAACACACGTTGTGTATGTTTGGATTGCTCATTATGATCTCTCTCTCTCTCTCTCTCTCTCTCTCTCTCTCTCTCTCTCTCTCTCTCTCTCTCTCTCTCTCTCTCTCTCCCTCTCCTCTCTCTCTCTCTCCCTCTCTCTCTCTCTCTCTCTCTCTCTCTCTCTCTCCTCTCTCTCTCTCTCCCTCTCTCTCTCTCTCTCCCCCTCTCTCTCTCTCCCTCTCTCTCTCTCTCTCTCTCTCTCTCTCTCTCTCTCTCTCTCTCTCTCTCTCTCTCTCTCTCTCGTCCTTATGGCGCCAACTGAGGTGTGTTCCCATTTCGGGCGTCATTACTCGCTCCATTGCCCCACGCGCACTTGGCCCACCAGAGAAGAGCCATCCCGAGCACTACCATCAGCATCACCACCACCAGCAAATGGTGTAATTATAGCATCGGTGTGAGTGGCCATAAGTGATTGCAACTCTCGTTTAGTTTGGTTTGGTAGTAAACATCGACACAAATCGCGCTGTGCCATCATCAGTCAAGTCAGTCACATGAGTGCGAGTTGCGAGTGTGAGTGAGTGTCACTATCAAGCGCACTCAAAACAAACACATTCGAGCCAATGGCAAGCACACACACAAAGTGTACAATGTACGTGTACGCTGATGGCGATCAACACAACACAACACTCAACTCATGTGACATCGACTTTGGCCGCAAGGTTTGCACCGTCTGGCACGTCCGCACACGTACACACACACACTCGAGAGGGCACAATACTATACTTTACAATACAATGAACACACAAAACACTCTCGTTTTGAGGCACTCGGAGCAATTGAGCTTAGCGACTAGAACTAGCGCTCTAGATGAGTGAGCTTACCCCTCATGGCCATTCAACCAGAAGCTTCCTCAATCCTCAAACTGACACTCCACACTCTGAGATGATGAAATGATGAGCTTCCTCATTCAGGGGAAAGTGATGCTGTTGATGTGTGTGCCGTTGACGACCAGAAAATGATCGTCTCTCGAACGAATGAACGTTATCACGAACGCGTTGTTGTTTGTGTCACTTTGGTTTGTCTGTGTTGTGCTGAGCACAGCAACAAACACAGACACAGACAGTGCCAGACGAGTCATCATCACAGTAATCGAATTGTTGCTAGTCGGTTCCGAACTGGAAAATCACACATTCAATCGACTGTGTGTTACGACATACACAGCAACTGATCGAGACGATCAGATGGCGGGACACACTGTCAGGGACAAGCCAAAACGATCAAATGACACACACACACACAAAGCCGATCGAGACACAAAGATACGATCGACCATAGACGATCATCCAATTTCGAGTGTTTAGTCTGTCGACATCGATAACAGTCAGTCGAGAACATTCGATCTAACCAGTGATGATGTGTCCACTTTGGGAAAGCACTCACAACCAGAACAGAGCCATCGATCATAATCGATTCACTTATAGCCAAACAAACCAAACCGAAACCTAAATGTAAATCTAATTGAGAGAGTTAAGTTCAATCGCACACTACTAATTGACTTGGCCACGGAGCAATCCCTCTCTTGTGAACAATTTCACGATACGATGGCCACCGTCACTGCCATACCAATAAAACAAGTAATACACACAAACAGGGTGTCCTTCGAATGACTTAATAATAACTTGACATTATATGACTGATTCAGTGCAATTGCATTTGGCTCACTCTGTATATATTTGTCTTAATGCTTGGCTGTGTGTGTGTGTGTGTGCTTTGTTTTTGTCGTTGACGCTTAATAAATCGATTAGTATTAGCACAAGACAAGTTGGGTTAGTAAGTGAAGTAGTGTGTGATGGAAATAGCCCAGCGCAGTGTGTGGTGGGCACCGAACTGGTTTCGTGATCGAGTCAATTTGGCGAGCTATTAGGCGAATACTAAAGTGGCTGGTTTTGGCGTGCACTCTAACTAAATGAGCAAATGGCTGGACACTTTTGAGTTGACCTTTAGGTGGTGATTCCTGTCTAAACCTCATGGCGATCAATTGCGCACTGCCTCGACACACACACACACACACACACACACACACACACACACACAAGAGAGAGAGAGAGAGAGAGAGAGAGAGAGAGAGAGAGAGAGAGAGAGAGAGAGAGAGAGAGAGAGAGAGAGAGAGAGAGAGAGAGAGAGAGACTGCACTCCTTTGATTGATTGGTGAGCTCGGTGAGCGTTGTGAGAAAGTAGAATTCGAGTTCGGGTAGTGGTGATATCATCGGCTGACCATTTGGTGGCTCACCGCACTCACTCACTGACCAGTCTCAATTGTCTCACTCCACCACTGACATTACTACCACCGAGACTGGTCACGATTAACCCGTTCAGTGGAGTAATTAAACTGTGCGGCTGCAATCAAACACAAATCTAACAGACAAACTAGACTAGCGAACCTAAAGCGGACAAGTTCTTCTTCTTCATTCACCTGAACTGAATTGGAATGCATTTTTGTCAGCCGCTGTCAGCGGGTTTCGATTGGTAAACCGATTAAAACGAACAAATTCCTGTATGGAACTTGAGGTAATTAATCGAGTTAAGCACAACTCAAATCGCCTTGGTATTAGAGGAATTCGTTTGTCTGTCTCTGTGATTCATGTGATCGGAAATGAAATGAATCGAATGTTATGTTGAACTATTTGGCATTAATGGAAAAGCTGTCACTGTCATTGCATTGATCACCTGATCGATTGAATGGTGAGTCAGTGAGTGCTCGGAGGTCTGTTGCCAGTTGGCAATGTGTCCACATGTGTGTTCCTGTGTCAGTTGTCGTCTACTTCTACTACTCCACTTTACATTGCACTTGTGTTGTCACCTGTGTTCACATGATTCGTGTACATGAACACTTCAATCGCATCGCATTCGACTTGGCTTGTGAGCTCAACTAATTTTAGCCATTCGATTCGGCTTAACGGCTACACACACACACACACACAGACAACACATACCGAACGGAATGACTCATGCCTGGCACCGATCGAGACGATCACGAACAGAGCACAAAACACAATGGATAACTGACACAGACAGAACACAGACAGAGTTGGCAACAAATTGACGATTGAACTCAAGGGCACAGACTGATCGAGTCCAATCGATTCAGCCCACAACTCAACCAACCAAATGTGCCTGGTAACAACCATCAATTCATTGGTTGGTCGTTGTCATTTAGCTATTCAGCCATTTAGTCTCAATTGGTTCTAATGAGGATATTGCACATACACACACACACACACCGACAGTCATAGACAGTGTCAGTAAAGTCCCTAAAAGTACATTAATCGCTAACATTAATGATGGCTAACCCTGACAGTTATGTGCTCCAGGATGAATGTACATTTTCGTTTGACCGCGCCGACAAAAGTCCCTTCGGTGTTGGTTGGTGGTGTTGCTGTTTATTAATACACACATTAAAGAGCAAAGAGCCATTAATGGCGCCCAATGATGATGATCATCATCATCTCTCAATGTATGTGTGTACGATCACCATGGGCATCACCTCTCTCAAATGCCTTGCCACTGGCACATCTGCATTTCATCTTTCGCTTTAATCTCTCAACATTCTATGTCCTCTGTTTGTCGTTTGTTGTTCGATTCATTTTGTTGTTTTATTTGTGTGACCGGTAATTAAACTCGTTTCTGGTGAAGTAGTGTGCGTCTTTTTGCCTGGCACCATTCACCACTTGGTGCACAAACACACACACTCGTAAAATGAGCTTCACTGAATTATTGAAGCAATCAAATATACGAATGTATGAATGTTTGAGAGTTCAAATCTAAATGAGATGCAAAGTGTGTGCGAGAGAGTATACGCTCTATTGGGTGAGTCTCGCTCTGTGTGAGCTCATTGATCGATTCTGATGTCGCACACAGAAGTGAGTGCTCTGTGCTGTGAGCGTTGTCGAACTTATTGAACCATCAACTCATCGTGTAACCTAACTTCTCACTATCACTGACAGCTGCAGAGAATCAGGCACGTTCGCCTGGACAGTACAGAGTGTACTCTTCTCTCTCTCTCGGGGGGATTTGGTGTGGGGTTGTAAGTTTGCTGTTGGACAGCCGAGCCCCGACTATCCCCGGCCTATCTCGAGCATGAGTAATGTGAGTGTGCGATGAGGCCACATCTGGCCAATCGAATCGCCTCGAATGTGCCTTTGCCTGTGCAGAGCACTGGGCGCAATGTTGTTGCCAGTGGATTGCGTAGTGGAGGCAGCCAACTATGGAGTCGCCCAATGCAGCAGCCGCACTGCACTGGCACTCTCTCGAAGCTGCGCAGCGCATCTGGTGGCTCGAGCTCTGTATGGTATATATAGCTGCAGCCAAGCCAGTTGGCCCTCAACAGCCATCTGCAAGCACCACTTCTGTTCGCCACTGAACAGTTCCACTGCATCACCACTGCACACACACCAATTACCTCTCTCTATCCGAGCTTCTTCTTCTTCACTCTCAAGTCTCATTTAGTCTCGTCTCCACTCTCAGGGGAAAGCTTCCAGTCTTGTGTCAGTCAGTCCGTTGCCAAATCGAATCCAGTCGTCGTCTGCCCGTCTGTTTGTGCGTCGTCACAACCGAATTGTCCTCTGTCAGTCAGTCACTCCCGTTCACGTTCAATTCCCGATCCAAATTCCCGTTTTGCTGTCACTCTCATTCACTCACTTGCAAACATGGCCTCAACTGATCAGTACGATTACTACACCTTTGACCACGACAAGCACATGTTCTCTGGCCGCAGTGGAAAGCAACGATCGAAGCGTGAGGTAGCCGTGCACACCAACCGATTCGACCCGAACGGTCACTCCCGAAAGATCTCAACCAAGATTCGCAACACTGAGCGTAACGCACGCGGAACCAAGATCCTGGCTCGTGGCACCCAAATGAAGCAGCCAGTCGCGGTGGTTGCTTTCTAAAAGCACCCAAGGTCACCGCTCGGCTGTGCTTCACCACTGGTGGGACACTCACGGCCCGCATGGTCGTGACTCTCCGTATTAGTCTCTCACCAGTCCCAAAACGAACCTAAGCCCGTAAAGTAAAGCAGTTAGGCAGGCACTCACTCTTTCTATTAGCATCACTTCAGGAATAGCACACACTAACACTTGCACACACACTTTCCCTTCTTAAATGTTCTCATTTGCATTTCTGTTTGTTTGATGTACACTCCGATTGATGTTTGTTGCGCTCTGTGAAAATGATTGTCAGTTCAATGTCTGCTCGACTGTGACCGAGACCAACTATTTTATTGAGTTGTAAATATAATAAATAAAGTCTTCTTGTAAAAAGTCAATGTGCCGCGCGTGTTTTGTCATTTGCTCAATGTTATGCCATTAACGCGCTGCTCGAGTGAAAGCCTTCTCAGTTGAGTTGGTGAACAAACAAACAAATAAGCCATATTGAGTTGCCAATCATCACTGTGCACACACACAGTCCACCGTTCACGGTAATGTGCAAATTAAGGAAAATTCTCGCTCAAAGACATAGACTGGCAACACAGAGAACGAATACAGAGAACAAGCACTCGAGTGGTGGCCATTGTTAATGCCATTTGAACGCACTTGACTCCATGCACGAGCTAATTGGCAATCAGTTCGCCGAATTAAGTGTGCGCTCGATTCTCGCATTGATTGCACACAGTCAAAGAGAGAGAGAGAGAGAGAGAGAGAGAGAGTCAAAGTGAACAAACAAGTATATGGTTCTACAATTATCGAGAGAGGGTCAAAAGTCTTTTGGTAAGTGTCATGAATAGGCAATTAACATTGCTCACAGGCATCATCATCAAAGGTGCCTCCCAGTGCGGACGCACACAGACAGTCACAGAATGGTCCATCTTGCTCATCATCATCATTGCCCAAGGTAAGACAAGGTTACCAGTTTGCGCACACTTTCAAGGATAATTCAATGCAAATCACGTCGTCCTCCACCACCATCACCACGACCAGAATAATGTTGATGGTGGTGCTGGTGGTGGCTGTGTCAGTGCCGATTGCCATCAACACGCAACCGATCGAGGTGTGTTGTGTGTGTCTGTGTCTGTTTGGTCTCCTTCAGCCAAACGACAGCAACACAGCCAGACACAACAACCAAACAACCAACCAAACAACAAACCAAACACGAACGACCAGTCACAGTCAGTCAGTCGTTCGACCACCGTCGAGTAATTTTCCTCTCCCGGACGCGCCGGCAATAAAATGTATAATGTAAGTCGCGCGCCGGTCGAAACGAGTGATGATGATCGTGCTGATGCTGTTTTGTCGGTGATGGTCATGCTGTTGCCGTTTTGGTGGTGGTGATCCGTCCAGTGTCAAGGACACACACAAGAAGACGAAGTACAAGTCAGACCAGTCGGTAAATAGAGTCCGTTCATTAAGTTAAATGAACATTGAGTACAACTTGACACTCTCAAGTGCATGTGCCCCACTACTACAACAGTCCAAGACCAGTTTTAAAGTTGAATCGAATTTAAATTTAAAATGACACAAACCTGGTTCAGACGGACACATACATTACAAACTAGTGGTTAGATGACTAATTGAGCGTCGATGTCCGGTTAGACGTGGCACAGACTCACGCACAACAGTGCACGACCTGCACACAGGTAGAATGTGTCATTGATGTCACTTTTTTTGTTATTGTTTTGGGGAAAAGACTAGTTTTACGATCAACTCACGAGATTCGGTGCAACAGCACCATTACGATTTAACGAGTGATTTTATTTGCGATTGAAACAGGAAAGAATAACCAATAAAATTACATCTCTAAGTTCTATTTCTAACTAGTTCGAGTGAATCACATCGAATGCTCGAAAAACACTTTGCCAATTGACGGTGGCGACAGCTTTCGAACAACAACTTTACTATTACTTCAGTAGTCCTGCTAATTGCGATTGCTGCTATTGAGATTGACTACTTTGGAGCCGAAAGCAACGAATCAGGCCACCAAAATGGGCGCCATGTTGTGAGTGTCACTCCTTCGGTTTGGGAAAGCTTCAGATTTGTGTATTTGGTTGCCACTGGTTTGGTGGAATCGAATATTTCGCCAAACTTGAGCACAGCCAGTCCGTGATTGTCTCCATTGGCCGCACGGAACTTTCCCATCAGTCTGCCCGTTTCTGAGTGGATCACATTCTGCACAGGTAGGTTGGCCAAATCAGCTGCACTTCCCGATGATGAGACCAACTGGATCGGTAGCAATCGCTTACGAATCACACCAGTGTGATAGGTTCGAGCAGTCAACTCTTGGCCAATGTAACAACCTATGGGACAATATCGTTTGAGTTAGTGTTTGTTATTAATAAACCGATTGAGAATTTTACCTTTTTGAAAGCTTACTCCATTCAGTATCTCAGCATTGGCTTCAAAGGGAAAGACACTTTCAGGTTCAAAGTCAATTGCGCCTTCCCCAATGCCATGCTCGTAACGAAAGGCTCGATAATGCTCCTGGCGACGTGGCTCAATGGAGACACTGCCAAAGAATGGCTCACTTGTTTGGTTCAGTATTCCACTGAGATTGTTCGCCTCAATTGGTGTGCCAAGGTTGAGCACACGAAAGCCAAAACGATAATTCCTCGGGTCTTGCACTACATAGAGCCGCTCATCCGTGGAGACACTTTGAATTCGCAAATTGTGAGTGACGCTTTCGGGTGACTCGGGATAGAGCGCAAACACTTGACCTTTGAGCGGCTCGACTGTGACTTTCCTTCTGATTTTGTATCGCTTCAACAGTGACACCGCCTGGGCAGCGATGCGAGTGTCCACTTCGAGCAGCAGTTGATCTGCCCGGTTAGGCGAACTGTAAACGAACAGATCGAGCACGATGCGGCCACTCGTGTTCAGTATGAACGAATAGATGCATCGAAAGGAGACCGAGGTGGATCCGTTCTCCAACAAGTGACGCACATCGTTACTTATCAGTCCTGGAACAAACATATTAGTACATCAACATTAGTAGTGACACATTGGGAGATTACCTTGTAGGAAATCAGTTGTTTCGGGTCCGGAGACTCTAATTACCGAACGATCCAAAGGTGCGTAGTAATATTTCAATGAACCAGAACTGGTTGATTCTGTCTGGTTGGAAGAGGTTGAGAATTTGTGATTCGATGCAATTTGGACTGGACTGAGGTGGCGTTGAAGTAAGAACGAGACTGTTGGAGCAGTGGCACTACAAGACTGTCTCACTAATGAACGACCACCAATGTGGCCAAATGAAAAAGACCGACAAAAGAGACTCATCATTGTGGCTGGACCGTGTGAGACCAGGATTCACACCAAACAGCTGTTCACTGTTACAATCCGAACTGGCAAACACACCGAACACACACATACAGCGACGAACGAAACTATCGATAACATGATTTTACTTTCAGTTAGTTTTAGTTTGCCGACGTAGTCGAACAGGAATGCGTACTTTGTTCGACAACGAACAGTGTTCGTTGTTGCCCATTGATACGAGTTCACAAGTGGATACTTCATTGGGCAGTCGTGTTCGGTTGAGTGCGCAGTTGGGCTGCACTGACCACTGCAGCGCACCCACGGCCACTCTTCTAATCATCACTCGCAATCGAGCCACAAGTAAACACATCACTCACACTCACACTCACACACAGCAACAGGCCCGTTTTAATCGCTGTTCACTGTCTCTCGATTGCCCTCTCCAGATCGATCCCGTTCACTGCGCCAGTGGCCAACCACGGCTGTACTCGTCGCATCTCGTGCACTCTCCCCACTCGTCGCATCACTCAACTTTGACCTGTCTCGCCAGTCTCGTGACTAGTTCGAACTGCCTCGGACCATTGCCCGGAGCCATCCATTCGCCCTCTCATCCGTGAGATGACCCACTGGCCAGTGGTGGTCAGTGGACAGTGTGCCAAATATTTCATCCTGCAAACGGTGTCATTCAACTATCAACAAACTAGTGGTAAGTAGTCTGCTCTGCTCGAATGTGTGTGCTCATTTGCCTGTGCACTCTCGGCCGCCTCGCCTTAGACCACTTAGACCACTTTCTCGCACACATTGGCTCACATTTCACTTTCTTCTTCGTCTACATGTTTGTTGCGTGTGTTGTTGGTTATGTCGTGTCTGTCGTAGTGCACTGATCAACTGTTTGAGGAGAGACAGCTCTCGAAACGGTGCAAATCACGTCCTTAGCACTCCCTGGCACGCGAAATGCATTCGAACAACAGCGGCAGTGGTGCAAACAACCACAACGGCCGATTTGCAAACAATTGCTGCAGTAGTGCGTCTTGTGGCAAGAGCATCGATCCTTATCTACTACGTCAGTCGACAGGTAGGTCTTGCCTGTCCTCCACTCTCCCATCATCACTCTAATCGATTTGGTGTCTATTGTCTGTGTGTGGTGTGTCCGAGCAGTACATTTCAGTTCCCAACCACCGCCACCCCCACCACCTTTGAGTTCGGTCCCACTGTCGCCCACGGCCATTCCCTACGACATGACCTCGAACAATTCGTGTCTGCACTATCCATCCATCCGGACCGCTTCCTCCAGTGTTCACTCACCTCGAGCGGTGCTCTATGTGTACGAACTGCCGTACAATGTGCGCAAGGCGATCTGTGACCTGCTCGACGCGGACAACTCCTGGCGAGAGCTCGGTGGCCGGTACATGGGCTTCAATGATACCCAGCTGACGCTCATCTCGCATGCACTCTACCGAAGTGCCTCGCCCACTAACGAACTGCTCACCAAGTGGGAGTCCTCAAATGCCAAAGTGGCCCATCTGTATCGCTTTCTGGCGGACATGAAACACCGTCGGGCAATGTATCACTTGTTGGGCTATGTGGACGACAAACTGCGAATGATGTACGAGGCCTTCAATGAGCACTCTCGCTTTGACTCGTCCACCGAGGCTAGATTCCATGAGCAACGCAGTGGCATGGCACCGCTGCCCATGCACAGTGGCCCATCGATGAAGGCGCACTCGTTCAAGCACTCCACCCTAAACGACATTCACCATCATCACGATCACTCGCCAAAGTTCTTTGACCAACAGCAGCAGCAGCAGCAGCAGCAACAAACACAGAACAACCCAATTCTGAATAAACAAACAAACAAGTTGTTTCAAAACCCGCCGTCGGACGAAGAACGAACACTGATCGACCAAAACAATGAACGCATCAACAAGAGCACTTCTGAGTCAGACAAGAACAATCGATTGAACAAACAAAAGTTGGACTATTTGGTTCGTATTGAGGATTTGGAGATTCCCTACAAGGAGTTGTCCATTGCCACTGACGACTTCTGTAAGGACAACATTCTAGGCTCAGGAGGTTTGTTGATGTTGTGGCTTTATGGAAATGATATTGATACTTTGATTGGTAGGCTTTGGTACTGTGTACATTGGCGAGTGGAAAGGCACTAAAGTGGCTGTCAAAAAGCTGAAAGGTCTCGACAATTCGTAAGTGTTTTCTGATTGTTGTTGAATAGATTTGCTTAGTGTTTTGGTATCTAGTTCTCAAGCCTTCACCGAACTTCGAGTGCTCAACTGTTGTCGCATTGACAACATCCTTCCACTGTACGGTGTGGCACTGGACGGTCCGGAGCCATGTCTCGTGTACCAGTACATGTCCAATGGCTCACTCGAAGACCGTTTACTGTGCAAAGGTGGCACTATTCCACTCAACTGGCTACAGCGGGCCAACATTGGCGAGGGCATTGCACGGGCGCTCAATTTTCTCCACACACTCAAGGGCAATCCATTCGTGCACGGAGACGTGAAGAGTGCCAACATTCTGCTCGACTCTGTGTTTGAGCCTAAGCTGGGCGACTTTGGGCTGGCGCGTAAAGTGGAGAAACGTGGCCGTAACGAAGACTCACTCTACACCCACTGTACGGTGAGTTCGGTCAATGGCACCAGTGTCTATTTGCCTGCAGAGTATCTGCGCAACAAAATACTCAGTCCCGCTGTGGACGTGTACAGCTACGGCATTGTGATACTCGAGATGGCCACTGGGCGACGAGCTTACGATGGCAAGCGACTGCTGATCAACACAGTCGAGGATGAGTACGGTAAGGTGCAGAAGGTGACAACACAACAACAACCACGGACAGATGGTGCGGGTGGTGGTGAGGTGCAGTCAAACTGTGCCTACGACAGCATGATGGACAAACGAATTGTGCACTTGACACTGGACAGACACTGGTTCAATTGCCTGCTCGAGTTGGGTAGAAAGTGTGCACACAAGTCTAAACTCAAACGACCAATCATGATTCAGGTGAGCAATGATGAACTTTATGTGATTGAACTGTTTGTGTGCATGTTCCTTATACTAACACGTCCCATACAGGTGCTCGAATACTACAATCAGTGCAAGACCACAGACCGAATCCACAAGTTGTGTGGCGACAAGAAGAAGATCTCCTGCACGGACGCTCAGCGAATCTTCTCGAAGATGAATCTTTCCAAATCGAGCCCGGTCAAGAGTCCACTCGAACTGCAACTTTGGTATGACTTTGTGCGCAAGTCGTGTGGCACCCTGAGTGATGTTGTGTTTGAGAATTTCGGTGCACAAGTCACCAAAATGATCGAAGAGTGTCGCTTCTCCTTCTCGAATCAATCGAATCTCCACCTCGACCGACTGCTGGGCCAGTTTGGTCAGGCCAGTTCTGAGTTTGTGCCAAATCAGCATAATGTGGCCGGACAACTAGCACATCAACAGCAAGTTCGTCAACGGCATGCATCTCAACCGAACGAATCTCAACAAGCGAAAGTGTCCCCGAATCAGTCGAACAATTCAGATGATTCGAGTTTATACCAGAATCCGTCCATCAATCTGCCACAGATGCTCGAGTTTATGACAATGTCCAGTGGCAACAGTGCCACCAACTCGGCCGACACCATGGAGGACGAACTCTCCTCTTGGGAGGACTCCACCACCAGTGGAATGATTCCAGAGTTGTCCGAAATCGGTGGAAGTCTCGATTCAGAACTCGACAAAGATGAAGTAGATGGCCAGTCGGCAACTCCGTTCATTCCTCTACTCACGGCTCTCGGCTTCCAAAGTGATGACATTGATGAAGTCATTCAGGACCAAGATCCAGAACAGGAACAAGCCACAGAGAGCACTGTCAGTACCGAAAGTACAAGTTCAATGACCAACGAATCCGAATAGATCTGTGCCCATACCCATTTGGGGTATTTGGGTTTGCCAACTCTCAACACACACACACAATCTCAACATATGTTATTCTTTTAGTTTTATTTGTAGTTGATCCTCTTTTTCTCTATTTTTTATTGTTGTTGTCTTGTATTTTGTACAATCTCAACTCTCTTTTTATTATACAAAATGTCACTTTTTGACTTTCTGTTCGTTTTTATTCAATCTATGCATTCGTGTCATAGTTATACAAAAATAAATATATCTTATATATATCAACAAGAGATTAATGTGGAGATATATCACGATCATATTGCATATGTGTTAGTTAGGCTTGTTCGTTGATGAGATCACGGATTGGGCGGTGAGTCTAGATCGACTAGATGAGATGAAAGATGCTTAGGCTCAGATGTGGAGTGTGTCCGGAATAGAGTTCATATCGAGCTCGTCACTTGTTTGATCACCATCGATCAGGCCAATCTGGTCATCGTCTTCTTCGTCTTCACTCACTTTCTGGTGCTCCATCAGCAGTGATGGACCTCTCCAGGGCACTGCCGTTGCCGTTAGATGTGTTCGATGTCCGTTTGTTGAATATGACTGCAATGAGATATAAACAATGATTGGTTAAGTTTACGATTACGATTACGCGATTTGGGCGCTATTGGGTCAAAGGTTATTGAGTAGTAAGGGGAGTATTGCGAATAGACATTGACAACAACAACAAGAAGAGGACACATCAGTTTATTATTAAGTGAACAACAAGTCAGCAACAACAACATGTGACCAAATCGTGTGATTTGTATGTGACGTTCAAATGTAAATTGAGTCGAGTCGTGATTGATCGAGTCACTTCGTCCAGACTGAGATAAGACAAAACGAGACATTGATTGTGTGTGTGTGTTCTTGTTGCCGAACTGTTTGCCGAACGACTTCTCGAGACTTGTCAGTCCTAGTGTGATTACTAAAAATAAAGAGAGTAATTACGAGTGATAAGATCGAGATTCGATGTTATATGATCGAGTGCAAACAATAGTACAATCTACAACTGTTAGGACTGTCACTGATTATGGTTAGTTTGGTTAGCTTTTTGGTAGATCATCGCACTTCGCACAATTGCGTCACATACATCGCATGCATTCACGGACATTGTCACTGTGACATGATTACGCAACCACACCATGATTATCTCACCTTAATCTTTCGTTTGGCGGGATAGATGACAAAGAGGGTGAGCTGCACTCCGGAAATGATGGCACCAATGCCATTGGGCAGTTGAACGTACGCGTTGTCCAGCAGGAAGCCATACAGGAACCACATGCTCGACACCACAAAGGAGGACAGTATCAGTGGGAAGGGCAACTTCTCGGTGCTCTTGGTGCGTACAACCTCGGAGACCGAGGCCAGTGGCGAGGCACAGAAGATGAGCGAGGACAGTGAGGCAAACAGTGCAATCAGTGGCTCAGGTTCGCCTGCATAGCGAGTGTACAGATGCACCGAGAAGAGGATTGACAGCAGAATGGCCACTCGACGGTTTATTTGAGACTTGTTCGAGGTGAACAGGAAGAACCAGGCCAGATAGATCGATTGAAGCACCAGTCCAATGGTGTTCACAAAGATCATGGTCGAGTCGGCCAGCAGAAAGCCATATCGAAGCCATAGGAAGGTGCTTGAAGAGAGAGAGAGAGAGAGAGAGAGAGAGAGAGAGAGAGAGAGAGAGAGAGGAGAGAGAGAGAAGGTGAAAAACGGTTGGAGAGTTGCACTCGTGAACTTACCAAAGTACACCAGCGGCAAAAGGAAACGAAGTGAACTCAGCAGTTGAGCCAGAATGGTAAATGTCTCGACAGATGAGTCTGAATTGGCAAATGGTTGTTACTTAAAATTGGACTAACGTTATCGATGATGATGTTATTCAACTTACAGGCCAGTAAGGAACGATATGATAGTGATCACGGTGGCCACATTGCCGATTACATCGAGTAGTGCCATTGTGTCAAGGGTTGTGTGTGTTAGCGATTTAGAACGACAATCAAACAGATCAACCTGCAGAGTGTATGTCTTCACTGGTAATGTTCACCGAAAACTAAATGAGCCGGTGAGCGTCGAACAGTGCAGTGGTGGTGAATGTGTTCGGTGATTGATGTGGTTCGACTTGTGACACACACACACAGTGGGACACTTGGCCTTCGCCTGAACAATTCGGACGTATCGATAGTGACGCTGACGAGTGACACAACACAGAGCGCGCTCGATGGAGTGTCTTCTTCTCTTGATACACGACACGACGATGATGCCTTCAGGCAGGAGCATGTGGCCAAACGAGATAACACTCACTCACTCCACTGTGGTTGTGATGATGATGAGGCCAACACTGAACAACAAACGTAGATTGTGAGAGAGATTTATGATGATGGTCTAGAGGGAAAGCGAACACTTGTGGTTGACATTCCGCGCTGCTTGATGATGATGATGCTGGTGGTGGTGATGCTGGCGATGGTGATTGCACAATCAAATGACAAGCGAATCGAACACCAAACGAACAGAACACCAAACGAACAGAACTTGATTTGGCGAGTAAACTGAGATTTATTTATGATTCGGACAACAACAATTGTGCAACCAGGTGATGAATGCGTTCGTGTTTGCAACGACGTTCAAGTTATTAAAAGTAATAGGAAATGGCGAATGTCACTTAGCATTGAATAGCACAGTACAGCTCACCTGAGCAGCACCAAGTAACGCCAATGTAACATGTTGCTTGAAGGCCGACAAATGTGCTGTGGAGTGCCGACCAGTGCGTATGTGTTGGCATGTGTTGGTGTGTAATGTGTTTACGCCGTGAGCGCGATGCCCGTCCACTGTCTCAACTCGGCTTCACTGTGACTCGCACTCTGCGAACTTGTCCTCAGTTGAACCTATAAACAAGCGGCCGACAGCGTGTGCGACTCGCCCGTTGCCCGATCGCACATTGCCTCTCTCGCTCGTCGGCCGTCACTCCGCATTGCTGTTTGCCTTTGTGCCTGTTTGCTCGTTTGCCCGTCTACTCCTGGTCACATTCGAGTGCATCGTTCTGCCCCACCAAGTCGAACCCAGTTGACCACAATCCACCAGTCGTGTCCACCAGTGCACCAGTCGTCATGCATTCGGTCAAATTGCTTGTGTCTCGTGGCTCTGCCACCAGTCCGAGTTTGACCACTCTCGGCCTGTTTGGTCACAGTCACCAGGGCTACTCTGCTGTGTTTGGCCTGTCCCAGCACCAGTCCTCTCTCCACACGAGTGAGTATCGAGCCAAGTTCCAGACGGACACCGATCTGGTGCATCAAGGCGTGCAGTACGGCCGGTCTGCCTATCCCTCTCGGCCGAATGACCCGCGTGTGCCGTCCAATGCCGAGTTCGGCATCACATACTTGCACAAGACTCGGCTGGCTAACGAGCCGACCACCACATCGGAGGTGACCACCGCTAGCGAAAAGCGAAGTGTCAAGAAGGACTCGATCTCAAAGGCCATGAAGATCTACCTGGAGCGGGCAAAGAAGCATCACGACTTTATGGACTCACAGGAGGCCGACTTTGAGCTGGGCCGTCGACATTTGGCCAACATGATGGGCATCAACGAGGCCACCATGAGTCAGGCGGACATTAATGTAAGTGCACAAGTGCAATGTGGTGCTGAGTTGGCTAACTTTAACTTCGTTTGTGCTTCAGTTGGCCGTCCAGTACCTGATGCCGTCGGGCCTGTTTGATCACCGTGCACGACCTCGAATGCGTCCACCAAAGGAGATATACCCGGCAATCAAGGAAGCCCAATTCAAGCCAAACGGTCGTCCCTTTCATCCACTGTTCTACACTGGCAAAGCCAACTTCTATGACTCGTGCTTTGTAAGTGCAAGTGCATGGTGATGCTAATGATGACTAACTCTAACTCACACACACAGGACATTGAGGAAGAGGTTGCTCGACTGAAGGAGTACGAAGACTCACAGCTCAAGCTTGGCATTACCAATCCACCAGAGGATGCACGAATGTAAGCGTTCTATCAATTTGAGTACACACTCACTAATGCATTGTTGTTGTCTTAGTCAATTTAGAGCTTCTGCCTGGTTGACTCCACTCGAGATGAAGCAGTTCTTCTTGGAGAAGATTGACACCAAACGGTACGTGTCCTTCATTGGCGCTCTGGAACGACTGGCCGAGCATCCGTACTCAAAGTTGAGCGCTGCCTTTTTGAACAAGTTCCGAAAGCAGCTCAAATCGGCTGCTGAGTTGATGGAAATTGTGCCGCTGAAGGCTGACGAGGCTGGACGGCCGTACATGAATGCTACTGGTAAGTGTCCGATTGATATTTGTTCGGTTTAGTTCGGTTTAGTTGAGGTTCACTCACAACTGTCCTCTCAACTTATCAGGTTTTCGAAAGTATTGTGTCGCCCATGTGACCGTCCGTGGCAATGGCACCGGTCTGGTGGACATCAACGGAAAGGACATTCTCTACTTTGACAACATTCAAGACCGAGAACAGGTGATGACTCCGCTCAAGTTCACCGGACTGTTGCACAAGGTGGACATTGAGTGTCGAACCATGCACGAGGAGTACACGAAAGAGTGGAGTGCGGATGCACCGCCGTTTCCAAATGGTGAACGTTGGTTGGGCATTTCGTCACAGTCTGGCGCCATTCGACATGCCCTCTCGTTGGCTTTGAAGAGCTTCGTCGATCGGGAGACGGTCGAGAAGATGAGACTTGGTGAGTTTGGTGGTTATTAGTAGTCTAAACTGATTTGACATATTGCATCCTTTCACAGTTGGACTGCTCACTAAGGACCAACGTACCAGGGAGAGAAAGAAGTGGGGCCAGGAAGGTGCTCGACGCAAGTTCACCTGGAAGAAACGATAATCTCAAGGCAAGAGCACGAGCACACACAGTCTGGTTGCTGTTGTATTGCCTCTCTCGATTGCTAACACACATTTAGTTCATGTACATTTCATTGCATTACAGTTTAGTCTTTGATTGATAATAAATGATATTAAGCTACTTTTGGTTGTGTTTGACTTTGCGAAAATGGTGAAATGCCAACTCAGCACCAGTCGCTTAGCTTGTCGGCTGAACTAATGCATTGCTTGCCGAGTGCTCTCTCTCTCTCTCTCTCTCTCTCTCTCTCTCTCTCTCTCTCTCTCTCACCCTCTCACCCTCACTCTCTCTCTCTCTCCCAATCTCACTCACTCACCCTCTCTCTCCCCCTCTCATTCACTCTCTCTCTCTCTCTCTCTCTCTCTCTCTCTCTCTCTCTCTCTCTCTCTCTCTCTCTCTCTCTCTCTCTCTCGCCCTCTCTCTCTCTCTCTCTCTCTCTCTCTCTCTCCCTCTCTCTCCCCCTCTCTCTCTCTCTCTCTCTCTCTCTCTCTCTCTCTCTCTCTCTCTCTCTCTCTCTCTCTCTCTCTCTCTCTCTCTCTCTCTTTCAACTTGTTGGAGACTATCTTTGACTTACAAGACATCACACCAACCAGGAAAAGGCTACATCTCGAAGGGAATACACCGATCGCCTGTACCCACATTGTCCAAATCAGTCGCCAAATAATGGTTTTATTCAAAAATAGATTTATTATTCAGAAAAAAATGAATGCAAATGAACAAATTACGATCTCACTCTCGACACCTAACAATCTGTGCATTAGCTAACTCATTTGAGACCATTAGATCTTCTTGGCTACGATTTTGAGTCGAAGGGCAATGGCATAGTAGGTGAGGATGAGGCCACCAACGAGGACAACAAATTCAGCCTGGAACAGTGGTCCACGGTAGGGCGAGGAGTGAGAGAAGGGCACGGAGAAGAGTGGGGCGGGTCCACTTGAGCCCGACCGTTGGGCTTTCTTCAACTGTTGGTAGCCCTCGTCGTCAAAGAACTGAATGTCATAGCTGCCCGAGCTGGCCTTGTCTATGTTCTGAGTCCACGAAACCTGTGATGTGTGCAGAGTATTCGTGTATTCATTAGAAATCATGTGCAATGTAAAGGTCAATACATACCTGATAGCCACCAGACTCGCCACGTACTACAGCAAGAGTGCGGCCATTGAGGTTGGCGTACACGGGAGCAACTGTAAGTGGTAGAGGAGACAATGTGCACGCACTTGGTTAATTACTCACACACTCGGACTCAATTGGACGTACCATTTGGTGGGCAGTTGGCGGTGAGGGTAAGGATGTGAGCTACGTCAGTGAGGACGGTTCCATCGCCGGCGTTGTAGCTCTGTGGGGTGACCTCACAGGTACTGGCCGATACCGAGGCGGCGGCAGCGATCACGAAGGCAAAGGCAATCAATGTTCGGGACATGATGTGGGCAAAGGCAAGTGACGATCTTGGATCGGGATAAAAAGTGTAGAGGGTGAAGTGAGAAGAAGTGGGTGACGAAGACAGTCGAGGACCACGAGCGACGATCAATGCGTGAATGAATGAGAGGAAAAAGAGAAAGAGCACACAACGAACAGAGAGAGGGAGAGAGAAGAGGACAGCAGAGCAGACCGGCAGTGGATGGCCAAGTATGTGACGTGTACATTTGATAGCACACCACCAACGAGACACAACGCTCGCTCGCTCGCTCACTCACAACGACTATTGCCACTTGGGGGTACGAACTCACTCGACCACTTTGCCAGTTAGCTATTTACACACAAACACTCGACCACACCATGAATGAACTTTGCTCTTATGCTCGAAGCCTGCTCTCGATCAGGCAGGCGAACGACTAACGACTAGCAATGGTAATCGCATTGAGTGCGCCTTTTCGGTGACAAGGTGACATTCAAGTGCGGCCGGTGTAGCGGTGAGCGCGCGCGAGTCGATGCAATCACAACCAAAAACTGATTTGTACAAATTGTGCAATTCACTTTACATTGCACATTCGACTGCAAACTGTCGCACTTACTCTCCGTGCAATTGCGACCTATTTGTTTATTTATATATTAATGTTTTGCTAAACACCACAGTGTGTGCTCTTCCAGGTGTAATGTAAATGTGCCAATCAAAATGGGGTAAGATTTACTTACGTTTAATTCACCCGTCGACTATTGACATTCAAACCTTTTGTAACCCTTTGTAATTGAATTAATACTCCCTTTTTTGATTCACAAATGTCAACACTTTTTATTATTTATTATAATCATAAACCAAATAATAATGACGATATAATAGACAGAAAGATATAGAGCGAGAGTTACACGAGAATTTGAATTATTGCTCTGGTGGGAGTGAGACAGACAGAGCGACTTTTGTGTGTGTGTGGATAAAACAAATAGTGAGAGAGAGACAGAGAGACAAAGGAAGGATTCGATCACTGGAGAGAGAGAGAAAGAGGAAAAGGAGAAAGAAAGAAAGAAAACAACATTTGCCTGATGTGTGAGGGAAAACTTTAGATTTGTTTATAACTAATTGTTGTGAATTGAATTACACAAAGATTGTGAAGGACAAGAATAGAATGCATATAACAGAAATGTCAGTTGAGTTGGGTTACCCTGACTAAGTTTACTTGTGTCTTGTTTGATTCTAGACTTCAGACTTGATTATACTTTACTTTACTTTTGTTTGTATTAATTGTGTGGTCTAAATTGTTGTGTTGTGTTGTTAGTTATATATTGCAGTTTGTTCCGGCTTAGAGGCTAGATTAGGTAATACCTAATAGGTATGTTAGGTGAATATGTTCAATCAATCAATATTAATATATATATCAGATGCAATAAACCAGGTTGATTTGATTTGCATTTGAATATTACATTCAAGGACAGTAGTGGATAGTAGTGATAAACAGTAGAAGGGAAAACGATCATTCGGATTGGAGAGAAAAGGAGGCGTTTTGATGATGTATGATACACAGGCAGTTGGACACATGTCCCTCAGACACGCACAGGTTGGCATGAGGGACAAGTGTCCAGGGAAGATCTTTGTAGTGAGGTTTACTAAGGACTAAATGTGCATAACTAATAAATTGAAATGATGGGATAACAAGCAAACAGTTGATGATGACAATGATGATGGTAACTGGTATGTAATGACTGGTTTGGTCCTTTTCATAGGTCCAGTCCTGTGCTAGATATAGTAGTCATTGTAGCTAGTGATAATACCCGTTCGAACTTGATTCGATTGAATTGAGATTCAATTCGGTTTGGTGTTTGTTTGTGTTTGGTGGTGTTGGTGGTTGTGATGGTGTTTGGTGGTGGTGTTGGTAATCTTTGTGTAGTGGTTTCTACTTGGGGTTATGGATTGGTTGAACAACCCTGGCTAGGGTTGAACGTGTGGGTCTGTGTGTGTGAACATAAACACACACACAACATTTGACTACATTTGGGCTCGACTGAGGGGGGAGAACGTAAGCACACAAGCACACACTTGCACGCACACATCAAGTGGCACTCCAGAGAGACGCTAATCTGTTCGTGGTTACGGTGACTTATTTAATAACTTTCCTTGATTATACAAAACAAAGCTCTATCGAGTGATATATATTGAGTGGACACTAGAAGTACACTAGAACAGATTGAACAAACCACTCTCTGGAAGTGCACACACTGATGGGGGCGCACATTTAATAGGGTGAGGAATGTAATTGGTTAAAGGAGAGGAGAGGACATGCTTGGTTAGATTAGATTAGTTAAGTAATTAATGCAAACATATACGGAAGAATGCGAAAACAACAAATTGAATCTCTCTGGTTTTGGCCGCGCTTGTGAGTCGGGTCCAACAACTGTGAAGAGAGAGAGACAGAGCGAGAATTGAATTGAACACCTATTGGCTGGGGCATTTCTCATTTGGTTCATTTGGTTTGTCTGTGTCTGTCTGTCTGTCTGTCTGTCTGTGGCAAAACAAAAATATATCGTGTCTTGTGTGGGTGTGTGTTTAATAGAAAAATAAATACAAAACAAACAGATCGAGTTAGATCAGATTAGATTAGAATAGAATAGAGTTAGTTAATTAGTCCTTGTAGTTGAGAACTTGTGGGGAAAGTTTCCTCTTAGGATCGGGTCCGGGGGACGACTTTCCGATGGGGAAGAGTTGGTTGCTTGTTGTTGTTGTTGTGTCTAGTCTACAGGAGGACAATAGAATGGGGCACACTAATGGAATGGCAAATTGCAACTGTGTCACTATGAGATTGCATGCCTCACTCGCTCAATTGGGATCTAGTCTAGGTTTGCCTAGTGTGGTGATCGAATCCGCTAGTAGCCCGTTTGGCCGGCATACTGACCATACTGGCCGGGCTGTTGTTGCTGTTGTTGTGGTTGCATCTGCTGTTGCTGCTGCTGCTGTGGCATCATTCCACCCATACCACCCATTCCGCCCATTTGTTGTCCCGTCTGGGGTGGCATGCCAGGCTGTGATGAGATGCCCGGGTAAGTGGAAGTCGGCTGTGGCACCAGTGTTTTTCGATGGAACATGGTCTCCTTGAATACAAACCAAATCGATGCCAACCAGAGGAACATGTTGGCAAAGCCAAAGATCTGTTCAAAGAGGTGAAACCGAAGAAGAAGTTTTATTGTCCGCCAACACAACCATCACACCACCAATTGACCAATTCACTCACCAGAGAAATGTACAGAGTGGACCACTTGCCGGGACTCTCCTTGAAGCAGTTGTAGGTAAAGTCCTCCATGGTCTTGTTGCAGTTGGGCAGCTGATCGATCAGATAGCCCGGTCCAGCGTAGTGCTTTATGTCGGACACATTCGTGGCCCAGGCGGTGGCACCGGCCAGCCAGAAGACGGAGAACACTGCAGTCATCACCAGATCGACCACTGGGAAGAAGTTGTTGGTCTCGTACAGCTGCCAGCCCACAATGTAGCCCACTTCGGCACCGATTGTGTACAGAAAGCACAGCACACCAGTGGCAACAAAGAACTGAGCTGTGGAGGAGAAGTCCATCTCCAACTTCTTGGAGGCGACCTCATTTTCGCTGCACCCGATCAGGTAGGTGAGCGGTGTGTCACAAAAGTCGAACGGATACTCGACCGGGTAGGTGGTGATGCGCTGGTAGTGCACGGGATAGGTGCCCGAGCGCTCGTTGTATGCCTCCAAGTTGGACTGGTTGTAGCACGAGATGATGAAAGATGTTTGCGTGTCAAAGGAAGACGTCGTGCAGAAGGCCAACACTGCAAACACCTGACACACCGGAAAATTAGTGGCCGCGCCTGAGGAAAGCTGTCCGT
This sequence comes from Rhizoglyphus robini, assembly GCA_023373905.1. Lineage (NCBI taxonomy): Eukaryota > Metazoa > Arthropoda > Arachnida > Sarcoptiformes > Acaridae > Rhizoglyphus > Rhizoglyphus robini. The sequence goes on along the minus strand of JAKIJQ010000008.1, from coordinate 4,388,159 downwards.
CACTCCACCCACTGCTCAATACTTACCATTTGGATGATTCGAATCATGCCACGAGGCTCCTTGAGCACACGAGTATTGAACCGTGCTGGATCCATGACTACGCGGTTTGTGGTTTGTGTTGTTTATGTGACGTGAATCGTATCGAGCACAGAATTGTGCACACCCTCACCAGCCGAACAATCAATCGAGACTGTGACTCTGCAAACGGGAAACAAACAGAATCGGAATGAGTCTCGCAACCGAAGCAAATTCCATACGCTCGACCACTGTACTGTACTGTACTGTCTGTCTAGTGGTGGCCAATCAGCGGGATAGCGTGCACTGTAATGTGAGTTTGAAGTGCCAATTTGGCTCGTCTCACATGCACGATCGGCCACATTCATTATTGGCAATTTGTATGCGAAACTCGCCAATTAGCGAACTTTGCAGCAATCATTAAGGCGCGCGCGGCAGCCCGATCCACAGACATGAATCACTCGACAGTCGTTAAATTAATTGTCTGTGTGTGGTGTGTTTTTTTGGTTGCACCAACAAGACACAGACACGGACACATCGTGTCTGGTGATGTAACGCGTCCAATTACACCAAGAGAGAGAGAGAGAGAGAGAGAGAGAGAGAGGGCAACCAGACAGGGACGGTTGTGTTTGTCTTTATGGTTATGGCTATGGCTTGTGCTACTGCATTCAAAATTGGCACTGCAAAAAAGTGCATAATGGACCTTTTTGGCCATTAAAGCCGATCGGGTGGCGTGTTGTTGCGTTTGGCCCGAGCCAGACAAACGACCCTTCGCCCTGACACTTACCAAATGAGTGTTAACACTCTCGGGGGCTAATGAGAGTTGAACTTGTAATGCAAGTCGAGAAGACGACTGACTACTACTGATGATGATGATGATGATGGTGATCGGTGATGGAGTGAGTCACTTGACCGACTACATCAATAATGCAGTGAGATCGGGATGCTTCGACCAATCGACCGAGTGAATGATCACGGACTGATCGCGGTCACTGGTGATGCTACTGCTGCTGCTGCATGTCCGTAATCAATTCAATTATCGACAATTGGACAAATTGATCAGACGGTCAGTGGTGAGGTGACACAATCTGTTCAGTACGGCACACCACAGACAGGACTGCACTCGGAAGAGTGTGAGTGTGTCTGTGTGTGGGCGATGACAGACGAAGGTGTCAAGGTCTATCGAATGTGATCACCGTTGCCAGACGATTGATGGTGATGATGGTGAAGTGGATGATCGTATCGAGACACACACAAGACAGAGCACACCTCACTCACATGGACACCGGTCTCCGATTACAAGACACAAACCGATCTCGATCGGACACAGCTTCTCCGAGGACACACCGAGCACACACCACGACAGAAGAGGACAGGTTCCGATTGCACTGATTATTGCGAAGGTAAATGGAGATGTCGTGCGTAGTGGGGGAAGTGGCACCACCGACAGACTCTGCTCTCGCTCCCAACTGACTCGAGCAACCGAACGAATGACGATCGAATGGGTTCGACTGAGTAGCAAATGAAGCCGAGTGCGCTGTGCTGAGGTCACCAGGAGAAGAAGATTTTGTGTGTGCCACCGAGTGCTGTGTGCTGAGGAGAGCTGTGGCGTATGTGCCCAAATGCACTTGCACTCATTCCATTTCACTATAGATACTCGACCATTTAGCAATGTGCAATTCATACAGAGAGCAGCAGGACATACACCACCACCAGGCACACACCATCACGACCAGTGACTGGGCACGGCACGAACGTCGTCGGTGCCAAGGAAATCGTGAGTCTGTCTATTGTGTTTGTCAGAGACCGAGCACACACCGAGAGACCAGTCGAACGCTACCGGGATCGATCGGTTGCGACTTTCATTTCACTCACTCACAAACACAACCAACCAACCAACCAACCAACCAACCAAAATAGCTTTGAGCGAACGCGTTTGTTATCGTTCACTAAATTTCTCCAATCACCAAGCAAACTATAGCAAACAAACACACACGCACACAAAGCGAGTCAGCCCAGCGATAGCAGCAATAGCAACTTTGTATGGCTTGGATAGTACCCTTCCACTAGCACACGCACCCTGTGCATCGATTTGACACCTCTTCTCTGTTTGGCTAAAGTGTTTTGTACTGCTTAATCGGAGTAAACATGTTGTTGTTTCCATTAGCAGTCAGTTCAATTAGCGAGTTGTTGGCCAATTTGAGTGGAAAACAACAACAACAACAACCAAAACAAACCAAACCACTCACCATTGCGGCAATAGTGGAAAGTTAACTTTTGAAATGTCAAGTGCCGTGAGCGTGCAGCGTCGAGACAGACACAGAGAGAACAGACTCGACCGGGTCGGCAGAGGCCATCACAGGCCAATTTGCACTGTGTGGGCACCGAGCATTAGGCCGAATTGAGTGTGTTCCATTCTGCAGCCGACTTTGGCTTCTTCCCTTGATCCGATCATCACCCATGAAAGTGTAATGCATTGAAATGGAGTGCGGCGACAGTTGTGCAATGCAGGCAGCTGCACTGTGTGCACTTAGCACACTACAGGGAGACACATCGTAACAAGAATCCTGGCAAACTCACTCTGCACAGCACAGCACCAATAGCCGTGACCGTCGGTCCGATCTGTCCATTTGGTCGGTTCACTCGGTTTTGAAACTGACTGACAAATATATAGCGGGCACGAACGAACGAATTTGGTACTTGGCACACTCCACTCACTCACTCCTCTAAGCAGAAAAGTACATTTTGGTAGTAGTCGGCAGCCCGTTCCTGAATGTCGTCATTCATCGGCTTCGTTGCCAATTGCACTCACAAGCCTTGCAAATTTTGTAGTTGGCCTGTACTTGGCCTGAGCCGAACATAACACACACATAAAAGCCTACTGCAATATAATATTTCCGATAGACGCCGCTAATACTTTGTCTGTTTAGTAGTCCATTTGGAAAATAACTCGACACCACTTTCTCTTAATAAAGGCTCATTTATCATGTGAAACATGAGGGGGAGTGTAGTGTAACTTTTGATAAGGACTGAACTGAACACAATTAAAGTTGGAATACACCAAAAGGGAACAATGCAATGGAATGGATGCTCGCTGCTGATGTCGATGCTGATGGTGATGCTGTTCCACTGGGGACTTGTGAGGTTTGACTATGATTGTGTGTATGTCTGCGTCTAGAAGACAGAAATCCAGTGCACAAGGCACCACCGACAGACGAGTGAAGCGAGTAAGTGCAAAGTCTGTGGCTGACCGATTGGCCTGCACAGTGCACACCACACTGCCACTTTGCACTTTCCATTGCGAGCCAATGTCACTCTACTCTACACACACAGACATTAGGCGTTCGAGTTAGGCCACCAAAGGCCGCGGCCGCGTCACATCACTCATCCCACTAAATGGTGATGGTAGGTGCACTCAAAAGTGTTCATGCGTACAGTCAGCAAAAATGAGTGAGCAATTTAAAGGAAACTTGTATGGCTGCCTTAATAATGCAATGTCTAATATGTCCTGAAAAGAGTGGCCAATCCATTCGGTCGTACCAGATTCGGTCGAGGGGTGCTCTCTCTCTCTCTCTCTCTCTCTCTCTCTCTCTCTCTCTCTCTCTTTATTGCACATCACTTGGCACTATGCACAAACTCACCATTGTGTGTGCTCTATTGAGATACTGTCCATTGGCAGTCCCTAGTACTGTGTATGAGTTAGTGAGTGCGTGCTCTGGCACCCGGCAAAATGTAATGAATTACTTTGCGTAATGCAATAATAAGGAGAATAATAATAATAAACTAAGCTGAAAGTAAAGCACAGACAGACTGTGAGTGGTTCTGCTGCTGCAAACAAATTCGGTGAGATTATGAGCGAACAGAATTATTACAGATTAAAGTGAGTGCGAAACACTCGAGAAATGTGTGTGTGTTTGCCAGAAATGAATTATGTAACATTCGTGCGTGTGTATGTGTGTGTGCATTCAATTGAGTAATGGAATTGCTATTGCTTCTGGCTTGTTTGCTTGATTGCATTGCTCTGTGGCACATACTCGGAACACTGTGAGTTTGTGTGTGGGCAGTAACACGGAAAGTATTGACAACACACACACACACAGACAGACAGACACCTAATCAAACACATATAAATAGAGACTTACTTGATGGTGTTTGATGGTCGTGATATTGGCCGTGGAGACGACACAACCAATACAAAACGATTGAGGAAGACTTGTGACAAACTTTGTTCACACCAGTGAGAGGACAATCAAATCGGTAGACAGGCGACTTGAAATGGCACAACAACAAACGTACAAACTTGAAACGGAAAGTAGTAGAAAGTGCGGGGGCAAGGATTGAGAGAGCCACACAGCCAGACTGACACCAATTAACACACCGAGACACAGACTAATTGAATGCCGAGGCTAACTGAATCAGAGTACAGTAGAGTAGAGTTGTGTTCGAGACGATGAAGATGCGCCCGATCGGAGGATGATGATGCTCACCACACTTAAATGGGCAATGCCACACACCAATGCAATGCCACCACCGTGCGATGCTGACTTTTGCTCGTTATTGTTCGTTTCTATCTTCTTCTTCGTCGTACGTTTGTACTTTGTACACCAGCACTAAAGCCACCACCACCACCACTAGTAGACTGCTAGTTGCATGTGTGCTTTTTTCAATTTTCAATCAAATAGAGAGAGAGAGAGAGAGAGAGAGAGAGAGACAAACAGAGTCAGCAGTTTAAAGTTAAAACTCGGGGAATGCAACTCAGCACCAGACAACCAAACTTTAGTTGTATATAAAGCAAATGCAAACATCCGCCAAATTGAACCATCACACTTTTGGTAACTGCAATTGAGCGGTGATCGATGGTATGTCTGTTTAACCAAAACAAATCGATGTGGTTGGAATGGAATGGAAAACAATTTGGCGCTGGTTAATTAAATGTCGCCAATTGTTTGGTTAGTGCCGAAGAGCGACTAATTGACTTACCTAATTGATTGTGTTTGTGTGCGCGCGCTCTGTGTCCCTCTGTGTGCGCTCCCATTTACTTGACAATTCGTTAACAAATGTGGTTGCTATGTGTGCACACGGTTGGTTGTGCGCCATTTGGTCACACTAATCACGATCAATAGCAATCACCAGTTGTCAAACATGAACACACATACACAACACACCAAACACAAAATATACTAAACACAACACAAAAGCCAGACATTTTGAAACAAACAGCCAACAAACTTTATTTATTATTGCAAATTACATTGTATATGTCGAATTAGTTTGAAGTAGTACTAACTCACATTCAAGGGATCGAGTGTTGTACTTGTGTAATCAGACAAAGATAGAGTAATTATTAGATCAGACGGTAGTGTAGTAGTTAGTAGTGGTAGTATTAGACAGGCAATTGATCCGTTTGGTTAACACGAAAGATGAGAGAGAGTCAAACAGAGTATAAGTGAGGTGTGTTGGGTGTGTGTGTGTGTCAGTGGTTTTGTTGTTGAGTGTACTTCGCACTGTCTACTTTGGTACTTTGATATATCATCGATTGAACAGATCGAACAGACTCAGATTGTCTGTGTAGACTAAATTGATTATTGATTCAACGGAATTAATTAGTTAATTAATGGATGATGTGGCAAGACACAAGAGACTAAGTACAATAGAACAACAGAATTATGAATAGACAAGAATGTATTATATTATATGACTAGATTGATAGAGAGATTGGTGGTGGGTTTGTGTGTGTATGTTTGTGTGAATGGTGCTGGGCTGGACTGTGGACACAGGAGAGAGAGAGAGTTTTGATAAGAGGAAACATATGACAAAGGAAAGGAAGGAGACACAACAGGAAGATGATGAGAAGAATAGATAGAGGATTGCTTACTACCGATATGGATGAGGTACGGGAGGAATGGCTGTGGGCCCCCACTTGGGAGTGTGTGTGGTGCGCCCCAGTTTCGCATGCATGCGTTCAGTGCAGTACGCCCAGAGTATTCAGAGAGAGAGAGAGAGAGAGAGAGAGAGAGAGAGAGAGAGAGAGAGAGAGAGAGAGAGAATGTATTGACAGGAGCAGTGTGTGTGTGTGTGTGTGTGTGTGCAATCGAATGGGAGTGTGCCGTGAGCTGGGCCCTTGGGTGAAGTGCTTCTGTGGAGCAATGCAAGATTGGCAAGGAAGGTGTACAGGTACGAGTTCAAAAGAAGTTCGAGAAGAAACTGGCAGCGCCCGATGCCGCTTGGGATGCGGCCTGACTGGCTGCCTGAGCAGCGGACTGGAATAGGGAGAAAGGGACGGTTAGTTGACTTGTGCCAATTACAGAGTAACACTCTGTGTGTTTGCACTTACACTAACACTTGGTTGCTGTCCTGGCTTGGCCTGTTGTCCCTGCTGTTGTTGTGGTCCCTGTTGTTGTGGTCCCTGTGCTGCTGGTCCAGCAGGTCTAGGGCCTGGTTGCCGCTGAGGTGGGTGACCACCTGGCGCAGTTGGAGGATGCGGACCACTTGGTGGTGGTGGTGGCCCACCCTTTGGATCGGCTGGTCTTGCTTGTGGCATATGCGGCAGTCCATGAGGCTGGTGGACAACCTGGTGAATTCCACTCGGTCCTGCAGTGCTTGCTTTCAAATGACTAATCAACGCAACTCAATTAGCATCACTTTGGTCAAATGCATCATCAATCAAACTCACATTTGCAATTCCTGAATCTGTTTGTTCAGTTGGAATTTCTCCTCTTCGAGCGTGGACATGATCTTCAGCAGTCGTTCAAGTTCTTTCTGTATTTTGTTGGACTCGTCTTTGCTTCTCGTTAGCTCGGTGGTCAGCTTCTTCTTCTCCTCCTCGAATCCTTCGCAACGTTTTCTCAGCTTCTCAATTTCGCCAGTGTTTGCCGCGGACATTGCGGCAGACTGGTCAGCCTGCTGTTTGAGTGCACTCTGCAGTTGCTTCTCCACCTTGTCCAGTTCCTGCTGTCGGGCCTTTTGGACATTTTCTCGCTCTTTGAGTGCGGCACTTTGCTCGTCCAATTGCTTCTTGACCTTCTCCAGTTCGGCCACATTTTGACTGGTTGACTGTTGCTGTTGTTGTTGCACTTGCTGCAACTTTGTCTTTGTGGCCGCAGCTTCCTGCTTGAGGATCTGTAGTTCTTTCTGTAAATCGTTCATCAATGGTTAGTTGTGACCTCACCTCACACGAGTAACTCACCTCTCGATTGCTCAATTCTCCAACCAATTTCTCAAGTTGACTCTGGAATCGTTCTCTCTCCACCTCGAAACCTTTGTTTTCACTCTGCAGTCGTTCCAATTGTTTTCTCAACTGCTCAGCCTCCTGTGTCCATTTCTTATTTTCGGATCGTTGTCTCTCGAGTTCAGCTCGCAATCGATTCACCTCCTCGACCAAATTTGCCTGACCCTGAGTCTGTCCGGCTGCGGCAACTTTTGTCTGCTGTTGCAGTGCTGTGAATTGGCTCTTTATTTGACTGTTCTCTTCTGCCAATTTGACTGCCTCTTGAGAGGCCTTGGCGGCGTTCTCCTGCATTTGGTTCTGAAGTTTAGTGATCGCTTGCAGTGATCGATCCAACTTGGCCTTCAGTTCTTTGTTCTCCATTTCAGCTGCCTTCACTTGTTTGTCAAACTTGGCCAGCTCCGCCGACAGGGCCTGTACCTTTTGTTCGTTGACCACTGCACTGTTCTGGTCTTGCCGATTGGCGGTGGCCATCACTGCTGCCTGTTCCTGCTGGGACTTGACAACCTTCTCGTAAACTGTGGACAGTTCGTCCAGTTCGTAGCGCAGCCGGTCACGCTCGTCGTTGCGCTTCTTCATCTCCTGATCAGCCAGGTCGATCTTCTTCGACAACTGTTTAATCTCCTCACTGAGCTGGCCAATCTTGGCCTGCTGTTGTTCGATCACTTTTTGGTTGTTTCCACCGCCCGCTGCTGCAGCCGCTGCTGTACTGGCCAGCGCCTTCTCTCTGTCCTGTAGATTGATCTGCAACTTCTCCACAAATGAATGCAAGTCCGAGGACTCCTGTCTGAGACTCTCAATCTCCATTTGGAGTCGTTGATTCTCCGAGTGAGTCTTTTGCAGCTCGGTCTCTGCCTTGACCAAGTGTTGTTTGAGTTTGCCAATTTCGCTCGTGTACTTTTGCACAATGGCACCGTTCTGTTCGGCTGTTGGTGCAGGTGTCTGATTGACTGCCTGTTGGTTGGCTTGTTGTAGTGGCCCACTCACGTCGTTCTTCATTCTAATTTGCATCTGTTTCACCTCAATGTTCAGTTGGTCTCGCTCTTTGGTGACCTTTTGCAGTTCCACTGTGTTTCGTTCCATTTTGTCACGGATTTTCTCAAACTCAATCATCGCCTTCTCGATCTCAGCCTTCTGTTTCTCTTCGGAAGTTCTGTTTCGTTCGAGTCTCATTCTCGATGCTTCCAATTCGCGTTTGAGTGATTCAACATCCAGTTCCTGTTGTTGTCTCAACTCCTGCAGTCGACCTAACTCAGTTCGGGCATTTTCATATCGCTCTCGAGTCTTTTCCAACTCTACGTACAGAGCCTTGATCTCGTGTGCCTGTGTCTCGAGTTGTTGTGATGACATTCGCTCCACACGGACACGTTCCAGCTCAGCCTGCAACCGTTGGGCATCTTTGTAGAATCGATCCTTCTCGATGGACACTCGTTCGAGGTCGATCTTTGCCTTTTCATAGCGATCTTTCACTTTCTCGAATTCAATTCGACACCGTTCGAGGTCTAGTTGAGTTTTGTCAGCATTGCCTTGATATTTGTGGACTTGTGAGGCAACTCGCTCCAGTTCGGCCTGCAGTGTTTCCTTCTCCATGATGACTCGCTCCTTTTCAGTCTGTGTTTTGCGCAATTCGGCCAATGACTTTTCGGACTTTTCATACATTTTCTCAAGTTCGATATGCAGTCGTTGTATTTCCTCTTGAGTTTTCTCGTGAGTGGACATTGTAGAGGCACGTTGTGAGTGAATTCGCTCGAGTTCGTGTGCCATTCGGTCACAGTCGTTCTGGTACTTGTCCTTCTCCAACTGCAGTCGTCGAATGTCCGATTGAGACTTTTCGTATCGTTCACGAAGTACTTCGAGGTCCATCAGAGATTTCTCCAATTCGGTGCGCATCTTCTCTTCCGAGTCTTTGCATTTGATAAATTTGGAATTGGTTCGAGCATAAATGTCCTGCAGTCCTTCGAACTCGTCCTGAGCTCGCTTCTGATCCTCTTTGGCCTTGGAGGCAATGTTCTGTGCCTTCTCAAGTTCGATCTGAATTCGCTCGAACTCGGTTTGGTTTTGGTCCATTTTTGCTTGCAACTTGGCAAACTCAGCCTGGGCACGGTCCATCTTTTCCATCATCACTTCGTTCTCCACACGAGCCACTTCTTTGTCTTCTTGCATTTTCACCATTTGCAGTGACATCTTTTCCATCTTCTCTCGAATGGTTCGAACTTCCGAATCGCGGAGTTCACATTCTCGCTGGAATTTGTCAGTCTGCTTCTGGGCCTTTTCATATCGTTCCCGAATGACATCAACATCTGCGTGCAGATTCTCCTTGTCCTTGTGAACCTGTTTCATCTGGACCTGTGTGGCTTCGAGTCGTTCCTTGAGTGTTTCGATCTCTTGTTGCAAATGTTCTTTGTCCTTTTGGTAGGCTCGTGACTGTTGAGCAGCCCGTTCAATGCGCTCCTTGGCCTTCTCCACCTCGAGTATGGCGCCCTCTCGTTCGTTTGACATTCTCTGTATCTGTGCCTGAGCATTGTTCAACTGACCAGTGATGGCCTCAATCTCCACCAGATATCGTTCTTTCTCAGGTTGAATTTTGCGCCAATCGGCCTGTAACTTTTCATACTTTTCATGCAAGTGATCAAAGTCTACCTGAACTTTGTCGAGCGAGATCTGTGTCTTCTCGTGTTGCATTTGGAATTTCATCAACTGTGAGTGCATTCGTTCGGCCTCCTGTTTCGCCTTTTCCACATCGGAGATTGCACTTTCCTTCTCAATTTGAGCCCGAGTCACGGTGGACTGCACTCGTTCGTACTCTTCTTGTAGGTTCTCACGCTCGGTGAGAGCATTCTCCAACTTGGCTTTCAGTCGATAGATCTCACCTTGTGATCGTTCCAACTTTTCCTGCAGCTGTTCCTGCTCGGCACGAGATCTGTCCTGGTCTGCCTGGTTCATTCGCAACTCTGCCTGTGCTCGCCTCAGTTCCTGCTGCTGTTTCTCCATCTTCTCGTTGAGTCGTTCGAGTTCTTCGTGTGACTTGAGCGAGGCACTGCTATAGTAGCCACTGGTCTTGCTGCCCGCGCCAAGCTCTCGCTCTCGGTCCCACTCACGGTCCAGCCGGTCCGTTCGGTCCCAAGGCTCTCGGCTTGAGGTCACTCCAGTGGACACGCCACCATGCTCCTTGATTCGTTCCAGCTGCTCACGCAATCGATCATTCTCGAGTATGTAGCGAGCGTTTTCACTTTTGAGTCTGTCAATTTCAGACTGAATGCGCCAGGACTCACTCTGCAGTTTGTCCAGTTCGGCCTTGCACTTGCCCAACTCTGACTGCGAGTTCTCCAACTTGATCTCAACACGATCCTTCTCAGCGATGCACTTGTCCAGTCGGATCTGAATGTGTAGGGAAATACATATCAAAGCGACTAAGCATCAAGTCACTTCTTTAATCACCGTACACTGACCTGAAGTTTTTCCATATCATTTTCGGACGAGTGGTATTTCATTTTGTATTCCGCAATTTGTCGATCATGAATGTCTCGTTCCTCATTTCGCTCCTGTTCGGCACGATCTCGCTGTTCTCTCATCTGCAGTATCTGTTTGTCCTTGTCATTGATGGCATCCTCTAAGCTGGTGAGTGCGCCCTCCGAGGTGGAGTGATGCGCCTGAATGGCGTTCAGTCGGCCCCGTGCAATGTCCACCTGATTGTCCTTCTCCTTGAGCAGTTCCTCGAGATTCTCAATCTGTGTCGGGACGGGAAAAGTGCAGATCGATCGAGGTGTCAATGAACGTGTTCCCTGGGCCAACCAGCACCAACCTGAATTACCTTTCGCTGGAGGACATTGATCTTGCGATCCTTGATGTCAATGTGGTCGCGCAGTTCCTGCATCTCGAGATTCAGTTTGTTCCTGTCCTGTGTGGTCATCATCGTCTGTTGGGTCTTCTTCTCGATCAGCTTGTTCTTCTCATCCAGCCGAGACCGAAGCTCTTCGATCTGTGCCGAACGATACTAAATTTGTCAGTGCTCCAATCGCTGGAGTACGTGGTGTGCCATTTCGACTAATACTACTCAAAAGTTTGTCACGCTCGAGTTGTGCTTTGTACTAACATAACCTGATTAGTTGTTAGCAATTTGCATGCTTCATTCCCTCAACTGTGCCTCGATTAACAACAAACTCAAAGGACAAACTCGTAACGGTGATCACTTACGTCTGCCTGCAGCATGTTGTAGTGTTCCTCTTTTGCGACCAGTGACTCCTTCAGCACTGAAATGTGTCTCTGGTAGTCCTGATGCTGCTCCTCGAGTGTCTTCATCTTGGCGCCCACTGCCAGAATTTCCTGGTCTCGTTTGTTGAGATCCATTTTCAGCTCTTCCATCTAATTAATGAAATCAATGATTAAGTAAATGAAATCAATCGAATAGTAAATGCATTGCAGAGTAGCCCTCATTTCAAACAAAATGTGCACACTCACCTTCATCAGTTCTTTCTCTTTACTCTCGAGATGGTTTTCAATGTGCCGCAGTCGTGTCTCTAGTTCAATGTTTCGTGTTCGCATTCGTTCGTACTCCATTCTTTCCTCTTCCATAATTTTACTGCCAATTCCCTTGTTCTGCAGCATGTCCATCAACTTCTTGATGCTATCGTCACGTGCCGCGAGTGTTTGCTTCTGAGTTTCGATACGAAGCTCCAATTCCTGTTTTGGAAGTATTGACAAACAAAAAAGTTAGTTTGCACTTACGTTCTCGGGTTTAATGTAATTAGTAGTGCACCTTGTTGGTCTCTCGCAGCAAGTAGATCTCCTTGGACATGTGTTCCTTCTCAGAGTAGAGTGAGTCCATGTGTTGTTGCACGTCTTGATCGGGATTTCGCATGTTTGTGATGCGAAGCTCTTCCTCAAGTTGGCGAATTAACGCTGCTTGTTTCTATTGACCAAATCGGTCAATACACACGCACTGAACAATAACAATCGTTACCTGATTCTCGGAGCGAAGTATTTTGAGTTGATCGTTGATCAATGCATATTTGGCTGCTTCCTCCTTTCGAAGGGCTCGTTCCTTTTTCAACTCAGGACTCCAGAATGTCTTGATGCTGTGCATGCTGGAGCCGAGTTTCTGTGTGGTGGTGTCGAGTTCGCGTTTGACACTGCCATATTGGTTTTGCAGTTCGTTGAGCCGTGCCTGCAGCTCCATCACGAAGTTGTCTCCAACGCCGCCCATTCGGCCTCCCATCAGGCTCGAACTGCCACCAACGCCCCCACCCGAGCCGTATGGTCGATCCAAACTGGAGGAAGGCCCACCGAGGTGCATTTGACCACTTCGGCCACTTAAAGGGTCTCTGTAGTTGAGTGTTGGGTCGTCCATCAGGGCAGCATCACGATCTCGACCATATGGCGGTGCGAGTGGATCCATGTCGCTTCTGCCGTAAAGTGCACGATCAAGCGACCGGTCTCGGGCACGATGGCGGGCGGTGATCGAGTCGGCCATTCGATCGAACGATCTGTCTCGGTAGCCAGGCTCACGTTCAATTGAATGATAACTTCGCAGTGGAGGCCGTCGGCCCATTCGATGCATTCCACGACCGGCCATGTCCATTGGACTGCCCGGATCGTCGTAGTAGGGGAAGCCTTGACCGTACGCCGAACTGGTGCTCAGCGACTGTGGCAGGTGCTCCATTGGTAGAGTGAGTGGAGAATTGTTACTTGACCGACTGATGCCGTACGGGTGACGACTTGACGAGGTGCGGTGGCGGCCAGAGGTGGGCGACATCAAGCCACGACTGCCAATTCCGATGGGACTGCCACGAGCGGAAGGTGGCTGTGAGATAGAGTTCATATAGGAAGGCTTCGAAGGCGAGCCACCGGGCCCGAAAGGAGGCACGTCGCCCATTGAGCGACGCAAGGACCGAGACCGTGCGGAGGCCATATGACCCATTGGATCACCTGGCGGACCGCCAAGGTGACCGGTGGCGCCCGATCCAGAGCCGTACATGGCCGAGCCAGACAAAGGTGACTAAACACTATTTTTGGGTAAACGATTGGCAGTTTCGAGTGAGTGGGCAGAGTGCCACTCGAAAGTAGTGCGACCGGTGCTGATTGAGGCCAGCAGGAAGGCTATTAATGTGCCTAATGATTGTGAGAATGTGCCGAGGCACAGGGGGATAATGAGACAGCCGAGCGGTTCGATTGATTGACTGCTGGTGATGATGATGATGATGGTTCGATGGTTGGTTCGGTAGTGTAATGCTGCTCCTCAGCCTGACGACCGATCCAATGCAAATGGCAGTGATTTAGTCACCAGAACAGGACAGAGGGACTCGATCCAAGAGATGGCCTAATGCCACTAATGGACTGCTTGCGTGCGCGTTCACTGCTTGACGGTGATGCGAAGGACAAAGCTCATCCTGACGATTTGGTGCCACCGATACAACAGTGAAGACCAAGACCAATTGCGCAATGCAAACATACAGGCCAACAGTGGCGATTGAGGATACAAACGGTGGTGGTGGTGGTGCGAGATTGCCGATGCGATTCGATTCACTTTGGGAATTGGTTGCGACTTGGCCAAACTCAATATGACTGTTGCCAACCGGTGCGGAGACACAAATGGACGAGAAGACGAGAAGCGAGAGAGAGAGAGAGTTGCGAGAGAACACTGAGGCAAACAAAGTCGGCCGGTTTGAATGGCCAACCGATTGAGAGGTTGAACGTGTGAGACAAGTGAGGACCTGTGTGTGCCAAGGCGCATGAATAGATGGATGCGTTAATCGGGACAGACATCGGCGGTTCGAATTGCGCTTTGCGCTCACGCAATTAATAATTCTGCTAATTAACGAGTTATGCAATTAACTGGTGCCGAGCACTGATTTACTGGCTTGCTCAGTGCTCGGCTGGTGTCGTGTGGTGTGTCCCAGTGGTGAGAGAGAGAGAGAGAGCACACAGAGCCAACACTGACACAGGCACCACTTGCGTGTGTGGACCGATGCATGCACTCGACTCTCAACCGACAATCGACTCTGTGTCAACAGACCTAGGCCACTCGGTTGGGAGTCACAGACCAGACCAGGGCCTGTCTCTACCTACCATTCGAGCATTGTGTGTTGCACTAAACGGATCACTGCAATGGTTCGGAGATCTTTTGTCTCGCCAGTGTCGCTCTAAATGGACCGAACTAACACAAAGAACAGGACGAATGCGACTGGTTGGTTGCGAGAAACTTTTCAATTAAAGGTGCCCCCAATGATGATGCAATCAAAGACGTCAGAGGAAGGGAGACGTGGCTGTGTTTTGCCTTCTTGGCCAATGCAGAGGAGAGAATGGGCGCATCGGGCCATTTCTGTGTGTGTGAGCCCGAACAAAGGCAAGACTAGACACAAGGCACAGGCAAGTGATACTTTTATGTCAAGGTGGCGAACAATTTACTGCTCGGCTGGTGAAACACTAAAGCTAAAGACTAATCGGACTCGAGTCTCGACAAAGGGTTACGATGACAATTGAGACACGAGAGCGCTAAGTGCTGTGCCGACATTTCGACATCGACATATTATTTCGTAAGGCGGACGACTAATGTAACACGAGCCGATCGATCCAAAGTGTCGCGCGCTCTCGAGCTATCATACAACAACCGCGGCTTTTGTCGAACATATTGCTCACACACTTGTGTTGTATGTTGTGCAATGGTCTTACTCCGCCGGCCGTGCACACTAAAAACCGACACTTAGCCGATCGACTTAGCTACTTAGCTCAGTGGCAACAGTGAAACTTAACACTTGTTCTCAAAGGTAAAGTAAATGCATTCTTGTCACGATCAAAAGTGTGTGTGCCGCACAAACGGTAAACGATCGTTTGCACACAGAGAGGCACACAAGAAAGTTTGTTACTTCTCGAAAGTGTAACTTACCGTTAATCGAACCAAGTTCTGAGTGAAGAGTGGTAGAGGTGGCGGGAAAACAAGTGGTGACAGAGAGAGAGAGAGAGAGAGAGAGAGAGAGAGAGAGAGAGAGGCAACCGTGTGCTGATGATGGTTCTTCCAATTGGCAGGCCGACTTGTGTGTGTTGGCCACTCGAGTTGCTTCCCAACAACGAGGACGACTTGTCGTCGACCAAAACTTGGTGGCGGTTTCACTTGCTGCGGCGTGCTTGGTGTTGGTTGTTGCCTCACTATTGGCCGATTAATTATTGAATAGAGTGACAGTGTCCGTAGTGTGCTGTGTGACACACACAGAGCAGCAGCAGCAAATCAATACAACTCGTGAGACAGATCGACAGAATATAAAACACAACAAAGAGGACAGACTGACAAGACAAGACAAGTAGTAGCGCGCAATCGAATCAATAATCGATAACGGCAGCAATCGATTGTGACTCGAGCGGACAATAACCAGCAGCAATCGGACCACTAACGACCGACGATGACAGTTCGGGTGGTGGTGGTGCCACTGAGAGAGGATTGCAACCATGGACCGACCATGCCCACTGCAAAGTGATGCGGGCTTGCTTGCCTCAACCAAACCAACGACCAGTTCTGGCTGCTCTGCAGAACGACCGTGACAATTGTGCCACTGGTCTGCTTGTGCTGCACTGGTCTGGTGTGTGTTGGTGTGTTGGCGTGTGCAGTGATTGCCGATGGGGAAATTGCTGACGAGGGTGACGAGTCCGACCTCGACAACGCCGATGGCAACCGAACACACAGACAGACAAACAATCTTGGGCTAAGGATTACGATTCGATGCCGAGTGTGGCGTGATTGGACCGATTAGGGCACACTCGCTCACTGCACACTTCACTGCCTCCCCGTTCGTTACGCAACGTGCAATAATAAGCGGATTGATGACGACAAGCTGATTAGCGACACTCGGTCCAATGGACAGCCGGAGACCATCGAAATGAAGTCCAACTCGTCGTCGGCCTCCTGTGCCACTGTTCGCTCATTCTCGCCTCAATGTTCGAGCACTCGAGCACTAATGATCACTTCTAATGCATGAGCAAAGGGTTCATTGCAGCTTAGTAACCAGGCGAAATGTACACACACACGCACTCATTAAACAGAACACACTCATTAAAGAGAACACACCTAATTCTATTCATAGGGCCAATTGATGCAACTTGCACAGGACATCAAGATAACTTCTCCAAGACTGAGTTGCTGATTTGGAAAGGCAGAATTGATTTACACAAACGTACCAAAGGGATCAGGAGATTATAACATCGACACAGGTTTGGTCCTAATTGATATGCCAAAGAGTGGTAGCATTCGTCGAGTGAGAATTCACTTTGACCAGAGTTAGCCAAACACAGGTCACTTCGAGTCGAGTCACATTCGGAAACCTTCTCTGAGTGGTGTGCGATCACTTCTCACTTGGCTGAGCACAGGTTCTGGCCTCGTTGGATAGTTTCGGTTTGAGTCCTAGCGACTGCTGGCAGACATGATGACTGGTGAGTAGTAGACTTGGAATCAGTTGCAATCACGGGCCTTGTTCACTTCACTCGTTAAGGATAACTCGTCCACACTGGTGCCCGTTCGCCCGAGACCACACGAACGGCGCCACTGGTCGAAAGTGATATCGTCTTGTATGAACCCAGTTCTGGCCGCGACTAATGCTCTCAATCCTCTTTCAGTCTCACCACCACTCACTGTCTCTCTCTCACTCACTCCCACTCGCTCTCTTTCGAGCCATTTCACTCTCTCTCTCTCTCTCTCTCTCTCTCTCCCTCTCTCTCCTCCCTCTCCCTCTCTCATTCTCTCTCCCAAAATGTCTCACCCTCTGTCACCCCTTCACCAGACGCCCAGTACGCAAGTGCACCAGCACCGTTCTCTCTCTCTCCAGCCAGTCAGGAGCGCCCAGAATCCATCTACATTGGGCTTGGGAGTCATACCGAGCTGCGGCACTCACAAGCACCAACTCAATTGTTCTCTCGATATAGCATTCTATATTGAGCACTCTACATCTACTCACACTACAACACCCAACGTGTGCGTGCACTTTCCACTTTCTAAAGTTCCACAACAAATAAAACTGAAACTTTCACTTTGTTTGTGTGTGTGCAAACAAATAAGAATAAGCGCCTTACAAACTTATTGAACAAAAAGAAGAACAGAGAGAACAAATGCTTGCGCAAAGGAGAATAGAGGATAGAATAGTCCATAGTGCTGTCAGAGGGGGACAGAAGACATAACGAATGTATAAATATAGCGGACAAAAGGTGCCGATGAGAAAGTGGGTGGGGTAGGGTGCACGTTCATGTTGAGAGAATGCCACTATCACTGTGTAAGCATGCGAGCACAGCCGACACAATCGAGCTATCGAGCCCTTTGACATTGCTCACGCCAACGCAAACACACAAACACACAGACACAGAACATGGCATGCCATCGGGCCAGCAGACCAGTGCTCGGCCGAGTGCTACTCTGCAAGCCAAACAACGAGTGCGAGTGCCGAGAGGAACGGGGAGAGCAATGAGAATGGAACACTGGAACACATTGGCACACAGACTGACAGAAGAGAGAGAGAGAGAGAGAGAGAGAGAGAGGCAATGGTAATGTCTCTCTCTCTCTCTCTCTCTCTCTCTCTCTCTCTCTCTCTCTCTCAATTGAATGCTTCCGCGCGGAGTCGCAATTTCAATTAATTCCAATTGCGCCATTTTCTGTTACCGGAGAGTGCAATTAGAGAGCCAATGGAGACACACATTCGCACAAGGCGATAAGTGTGCAGTGCGAGCTGATGGCTAATGGGGGCCTGCACAGACATTTCAATGAATTTTAATTGAGTGCACAACACAACAAGGAGGGCTCATGTGCCCATCTGCCACCGGGACATGACACACACACACACCACATTACCGGTCTACTTTAATCGACCTGTCGTGGAACTTTGTGAACACATTGCACACACATTGAAGCAAGTAGGGCCACTGACAGGCCACTCAGTGACACGCTCGGTGCACTACAACCGATCCAATGTATTGTACTTATTATTGTATTATTTGGTCTGGCCAATGTTGGCCCACAGCACGTACGGTGAAGTGTCGATAAGTAGGCCACCAGTGCGTGCTGCATCACTGGCCGCCGCTGGTGTCCCTAACTGACTGGCTGGTGGTGTACACTTTGGTTGGTATATATAGTTGACATGACCGTGCACAACCGACGGACACAACGAGAAACCATCGTGGTGCTGGTTGATTTTGTGTCTAGGGTTCGAGGTTTCGATTGCCGCTTCGCTGCCGATTAGGAAGCGAACGTCGAGAGTGCCGTCCGACCGAGTTCGGCTGCGAGAGAAGAAGCCAGCCAAAGTCAATGACGCCCAGACAAAGTATAACACTGCACAATGAGCAGACTGTAGTGGACTGTGTGTGCTCGTGCTGTGCTCGGCACTCGCGATCGGCATAGGACTCGGTGGTTGCCGTTCGGAATGCGATCGGAACAGACGCGCCGAGTGATTGAGTGGCTCGGTGAGCGAACGTGTCAGCGGACGTGCTCAGGCTCACAGTGCGAGCGGTGCGCCCGCGCAAGGGCCTCCACTGTGCCACTAATTGGTCTCATTACGCCAATTAGTGTCCTAATTGCGATGATGACCACTGGCTCGGTCAGGGTCCACTCCACCGGGCTAATTGTCATAATTGACGCCATTCGTGTTGCGAGAGCAGTGCACTGGCACCGAGCCGTCTGTCTGTCTGCCCTACCCAGCCTATCCCCGATCGAGCACACCACAACACACAGCCCCACCAAATGTCGATTGGCTGCCTGTTCGCGGCCACCGCCATTCACCACCGCACACACATTCCTGGCCAATTTCCGATTTGGTTCGCTGACTTTCTGGTGGAGGTCTATTTGATGATGGCTCTGGCCAGATTGATTTTGCCTTGGTGGCGGTGTGTTCTTCGTTGGTTCGTCTGGTGGTGTAGACTTTATTGGTGGCTGTTCACTTTACGGTTAGTGCACCGATTCGGTGTGAGAGTGCGAGTACAAAACAAAACTGAGAACGAGTAGACAAACCAGACTGAGACTGAGACTGAGACTGAGACTGCAAACCAGACAGAGACTGAGAAGGAAGACGAGACCGCCACCGAAGGGAGTAGAGTGGTAGAGAGTGCCACCGAGCGTGCACATATCAGTAATAAACAACACACCGACCGAGACGATCCACACACCGATCAATGCTGAATTGGCCGAATGAGGATGAGCCACCAAGGGCGACTACCACTGGCACCCGATTGGCACAATTGGCAATTTAATTTGCTCATCGTCTCGAACCTAATTCATTCGGCCAGTGATGACCGATCGGGAGAGTGGCTCCCTGAGCGAGTGGGTGGGACACGACTGAGAAAGCAATTTTGGTGGCGGCCGCCAAATATGCACAAATTAATGTACAGGACAGCGGGTGATTGGCGACAAATTGCAATGACGACCCGCAGTCAGACAGACAGACCGAGAAAGGGACAAGCAGAGTGCCAGAGAAGAGTGCGATCTCGTCCCAGTGGCGGCATTAGTGGTGTCTCGAGTGGCACATCCAGCACTGGCAGTGCCCAATCGGTGCCGAGACCACACTTCACTCGGCACCAAGCCATCGAGCTGCCAATAATGCCAATAACGGGCCAATATGCCAGTCCTGATCCTGAGTAATCGACACTTGTGCCATTTGGCTGCCTTATTCCACCGAAATGATTGCCTGCTGCCGAGTCTCAAGTCTCAGGACCTCAGTTCTCAGTTGAAGGAGTCGATCGAGTCGAGTTAAGTGGCGAGTGAGTGAGATGAGTGTGTTGAGTGCTTTCGCAAGTGCCAAAGCGCACTGCAACACTCAACAACAACAACAACAACAGCAGCAGACCCATTCGGTGGCATTACCTCGGTGGCTCCTAAGTCCACAGACACAGACACACAGTCCAGTGGCACTAATGCCAAGGCTATTGAGTAGTGTGCCAATGCACAAAGCGAACAACGAACAGCACTTTGTGAGCCATCAAGTCAAAGCCAAAGTCGAGTTGATTGTTTTCCCTGTGAGGTTTGTACTTTTGCTTGAGTGGGTACAGTTGAGGACAACCGAGTGTTGATATCTCTCTCTCTCTCTCTCTCTCTCTCTCTCTCTCTCTCTCTCTCTCTCTCTCTCTCTCTCTCTCTCTCTCTCTCTCTCCCTCTCAGGCCGTCATTTGGTAATCGTCACACAAGTGTCAGACAACTTTATGAACTTAGCCACTTAATCGAATTAGTAAACCAAACCAAACTAATGCGGCGCGCGCGAGAACCATCAAGGCGGCAATCAAACAAATAAGCAATTGACAAAGTCGATATTGTGCCTGGCCGAGCTTGGCCGAGCAATGGCTCAATGGCTCGTTTGTTGGCTCGTTCGGCGGAGGTGTCGTAAATAACATTAAGCTTCTCGGACAAGGTGAGGACGAGATGGGACATGTACAGACACTTTCCATTGTGTGTGACTTGTTGGCGAGGGACGCTCTTTGCCGTTGCTGTTGTTGTTTGTTGTGTTTTATTGCTCGTCCAAGAAGTCTCTCTCCACTGGACCATTTGGAGAGGATCGCATTTGGGCACTCATTCCGAGTGCAGTCAAGTGAATCTTTAATATACTGCCCCGTCTCCCGTTCCTCTGGACAGGGGCGCCCGTTGGCAGAATCTAATTTGCCAGATTAGGCAATCTTTCATTGGATAGTGCCAGTGCCAGTGTGTGTTGGCGTAAGTTATTGAACGGGCCATGGCAAGTGATATATGCACAATGAGGACGAGCACGCTCGTAAATGCATTTAAATTCTACTTTAAAATTTGCAAATAATTTCCCTCTTACACACTCACTCGCTCTCTCGCTCGCTCTCACGGTCGCTTTTCTCTTAGTGTCATTTCATTAATGCATTGCACATACAAAGCATACACAAGCAAATGGCTTTTGAATGGCTTCTCTCGAGCGCTCTTGTGTGTGTCTCGGTGTGCCTGTCTGTTCCAATTGGACTGTCACTGTGTGCACACGAGGACCACTGAGACAGTCACACAGTTTGCTTGCAGACTCAATTGCCGTTCGATTCATTCGTTTGGTTTCGTTCGGCCAAATGAATTCGTAGAAGTGAACTCAAAGGCAACATACACACACTCACTTGCACACACACACACAACCAACAAATGCTTGTTTTCACTGGGTGCAATTGGCCCAACATGAACGTGAACGAGCGAATAAATTAGTGCAAACGAGCGCCCAATGAGACTACACTACACTAACAAGCCAAGTTGAAGTTGCATGGCAGGCACAAGTAGCCAAATGCAAACAGACACCACTTGGCCGCAACCAAGTGAAAGTGCATGGCACCACTCCACCAGACAGACACACAAATGCATTCGGCTAAAGTGGTGTGATGTCGTCGGGTCTGATCAGTGCAAGCAAGCACTCACACACAACCAGTGCCCACTTTCACTCTCCATCGATGTCCAATTAGCGAATAATGGATTGGCTGTGTGTGTGCGGGGGTGGCAATCACAAATGGCACACTAATCTAATCTAATGCACTTGCAAATCTAATTCCCACTATGAGACACTACAATTACCGTAGAATTGAATTAAGTAGGTGTAGGTGTGTGTGTGTGTGTGTGTGTGTGTGTGTGTGTGTGTGTGTGTGTGTGTGTGTGTGTGTGTGTGTGTGTGTGTGTGTGTGTGTGTGTGTGTGTGTGTGTGTGTGTGTGTGTGTGTGTGTGTGTGTGTGTGTGTGTGTGTGTGTGTGTGTGTGTGTTGTGTGTGTGTGTGTGTGTGTGTGTGACACACGTACTATTGACCTGTTGCCAGAATATTCTATTAGTAATTGGTTGCCTCTGTGCCTTTCAATCGGAAAACGAAAAAACGGTAAAAACAAGAAAAAGAACAAACAAATTTAATTAAACGAACCGTTCGAGCCGAACGAACCAACGAGAGCAAATAATGAACGAGAGAGAGAGAGAGAGAGAGAGAGAGAGAGAGAGAGAGAGAGAGAGAGAGAGAGAGAGAGAGAGAGAGAGAGAGAGAGAGAGAGAGAGAGAGAGAGAGAGAGAGATGCAGATGAGGCAAATGGAGACAGCGGATGCACGGCTCGGGTGGTGTGTCTCGCCAATAAAGCATCACCGAAGGCAACATGGCACCACACAACCAACACACACACACACAGACACATTCATTGCAACATCTGCACTTAATTGTGAACCATTCCATTTGTTTTACGATCTTCTTCTTTTTCTTTTTCGTGCCCTGCACTGTCTGTTTGTTGTGTGCATTGTTGATGTCATAACCGATTCGTTAGTTCGTTTCGGTCCGTTCCATTTCGTTCTGTTCGTTGACTCGCTAGTTGGTTTGCGTTTGTTCGCTCTACTTAATTAAATTGCATTGCCTCACCGTTTGCTAAACATAATTTGACTCGTTCATGGCGCGTTCGTTCGCTCGCGGACAATGGACAAATTCGTTGAGCAGTTGAGTTTAAGTGTTGTGTGTGTGTGTGCAATGTCTAGATGTTGAAAGATGTTGCACACTCCATTTGGGCCATTTGGTGCTTTTGTGTGTCTCTTGCACAGGGCACACAACACAACCAAACACACAACCAGGCACATACACATAGTGCACTGTGCATAATTCATTGTGGCATTATGCAAATGAATACACACTAAGTGCAACTACGAACAAACATAGACCAAAAAGAACAAGACAACAAGACAAACAGACTCGCTAAATTGAACTCGACAATGGCACTAGATCATCGCTTGCTTGTTTGCATGCTTTTCTGCTTGCTTGTCTGCTGGTATAATTGCTCAATGGTGCCCACTGATTTCCCCAAGTTAATTTGAGCTTATTTGACTTTCCGTTTCCTCTCCACAACAACCACACCACGCAACACACAGTCAATTGATATGTTTGTATGTCACGTGATTGGGTTTGGAACATTCCGTTCGGTTGTTGTGTGTGTGTGCTACAATGGAGACCAAATTGGTGAAAACTTTTCCAGCCGAACAAGCAAACACACACACACAGCCATACACAAAACGAGCCATTTGGCATTGGGGACACGGAGCACACAGCACACCAGCAGCCAGCAGCTCAATGCATACCCAGTCCCGGTGGTGCCATTAAACGGTGGTAATGTTTGCATTTGTGTCCAATCACGGGTGAATTTATATGTTATTTAAATAGGGTCCTATTCAATGTACATGTGAGAGGGTGAGAATGTACATGGTTGGTGTAAGTGTATGGGTCTGTGTGTGTAATTGTGCTTTCGATAATGTTTTAACAGAACGAGCTATGTCTATTTAGGCATTGTGTCATTAAGGCAATAAAAGCACGGCGACCTCTAATGTGCGACTAAATACGAAACGATTCGTGCTTACTGTCAATGTGCCGAAGTCGCAGGTACACATCAGTGCCAATACCCTGCATTGACTCAATGCTCAACTTGCCACTCAAGTAGTCGGCATAGGCACGCGACGTTGGCAGTCCAAAACCAAAGCCATGCATGGGCGAGGCCCGAGCCGAGCTGTCGGTCATGATGTTGCCAAACAGACCTCGGTCAAAGCGAGAATCGTCCGATGAGCCACCACGATTGGCGGTGGTGAAGTGATACTGTGTGACCAGATCGACACAGTCGTGTGCTATTCCGCCGCCACGATCAGAAATACGAAAGATGAAGTCGACCTCGTTCGAGGCAATGGTCACCACAATCGGAGGAAGGGCTGCTGAGTCGTAGTGAGCCTCCACGGTAGCACTGTCAACATGAACATGAACGAACGAGTTAGTTGAGGGCGAGTCCGTCACTGCCAAACACTTACCGAACGGCATTCTTGAGCAGTTCCGGCATGATATAATCGAGCGGCGTTCGAATGTACGGGAAGGAAATGTTCACGTGACCGTTCACCTTGATGGGCGGTGCCCGGCCGTAGTACCTCTCGGACATCTTACAGACGTAGTCCACCCAGTAGTCGATGATCTCCTTGGGCTTCATGGTGACATTGATGATGCCCACATAGTTGGCACGCTCGTTGTTGTCGTACAGGGCCAAGTGATGCTCGGCCAACATTCGAATGCCCAGTCGGGAGGTGAGTGTTCGGTCCAAGAACTTTCTAATCAACTCTTCGTTCTATTTCGTTATTCAAAGTAACAGGTCACACATAAAGTACCACTTCTGGGGAATTGCTTACCTGAATGTGCTTTCTACACTCTCGGAATCCTTCCGCCAACATGGTGACCACATTCTTGTGAGCATCGAGCAGTTCCCGCAGGAGTGCAGTGTAGCCAAGTTCGGTTTCCCTGTCAACGATCTGACCCCAAAACAAACATATGAGATTACTGTCCGTATGTGTCAGTCTTTTTATGACTTACATTTGGATATTCTGTGAGCATGTAGAATGCCTTAATGTACAGTTCGTGCACATTGAGAATGGTCGGATTGCAGCCGACCTGGAAGGGCAGAGCACGGAAGCCAGCTATTCTGTGCGCAATTCGAACGGGCAACTCTTTCTGCAAATACATTGCGCTCCTCTACAAAGATTGATTAATCGATTAATATTGACCGCACACTCACAAAACACAGGCTTCCACTCTATGTCTAGGCTAGCTCACCAGAAGATGGCTTCCATCGGTACTTTTGCCCGAGTACAGAATGGTTGCAGGCGTTAGGCGGACAGATGGCTAAATTAATGCAAATTAAATAATTAATTAGAGTGGTGTGCTCTGACAGTGGAGTCGTATGTCGCTAATCGAGCTAAAGGACAGTCAACTCACTCACGTGACTGTCTCTACAGAGATAAATGGCATGCACTTGTCCACACGGACGTGACCTTACCTTTGCCGCGGCAGCATCAATGGCCGATTGGTTGTAGAACCAGTTAATACTTCTCGACAGGTTGGATGTCCACATTGACTTTCGGCCGTTGCCATTTTGATCGTGTTGCGGTTGTTGCTGCTGCTGTTGAGCCTGCTTGGCCCAATTTTCATCTCCGTTGCTCGGATACTCACTCGGCTGTGGATATGTGTTGTTGTTGTTGTTGTTCTCCGACTCGCTCGATCCCGGAATTGGGTCCGTACTGGGCTGAGGCACAGCAGCCACGGCGTTTGCACTCACAGTTGTGCTGGTGCTAAAGCCAGAGTTCATTGAATGTCTAATGTTATTGAAGTAGCTATCCTTGGCGGCCGAAAGCTCCGACGCTGAGAGAGTCCTTCCTGGTGGGAGAGCTGTCTGTGTGACCATCGATATTCGCTGCGCCTGGTACGTGTTGGCACTTGGAGTGGACGTGCTGTCGTCACTTTCTTCGTGATACGCATTTGGATCTGATTCTGCTTGCTGCTTCGTCTGCTGCTGTACGGCATTGAACACGGTGTGAGTGCTGCTGGAGCGTGGTGCACTGCTCGAAGATGATGATGACACAATTTTGCCATTGTTCGACAGGGCCACAATACGTCTCGAATAGCTGCTGACATAGCGACATGACTTGCTACTGCTGCTGCTGCTGCTGCTCACTGATTGTGAGAACCGACTTGAGCGGTACAGTCGGGCAGAGGTGCGACGAACCACGGTGGTACAGTGCTGTGACATCATTCTAGATGATGAGTGACACAGAGGTGAAAGGGGAAGGAAAGAGGAGATGAGGACTGGGTGTCGAGATCAGTGAGTGAGTGAGTGAGTGAGAGACCACACTAGTTCATATCGAGGCGCACACTGAAGGTGAGGCTGCTTAAGACACAGCGTGCAATCACGATGCTCGATTGGAGAGAAAGATGATGATGATGAGTAGTTGAGGCAGCGGCGAAACAACTGTGTGTCCATGTATTGAGGGACTGGAGTGATCACACTGGAGTGCACGTGTTGTGCCACCGAGTCACTGCCAGACGCGAGTGAGATAGACTGGCTCGTACTCGTTTACGTTAGTGATGCTCAATGCTCATCAAACAGTCAAACAGTGGCAAATGAGACTGCCAAGTGATCGCAATGATTTATATTGGCCGACGCACACACACACACAGACAGACAGACCACACAATCACACAGAGAAGATGACGAGGATGATGATGAACACGAACTACAACAAAAAAAAGACGAAGCAAGACAAGCAAAAGATACACTGTGTCACGCCAAGATCGATTGATTGGCGCCGATTGTGAGGGGACGAGTCGAGTGCTGCGAGAGGCGATAAGGCACCGTTCGAACATATATTCAAACATACACACGGACGTTCACTGTTTAGTGATGGTGATTGGTGTGTGTGTGTTTGTGTGTGTGTGCTCTGCAATTGGCTTGACACTTAGCCAGTTGGGTGACACCCGAGTGGTTGATCGAAATGCGTGATCGAGATCGTATCCACCAGACCAAACCAATTCACACTAAAACCACAAGCACGCACACACGGTTCGGTACACTTGATACAGCACCAATTAATCAGTCAGTCCTGTCAATGTTGAACAAATCAATTAGACTCGTAAATATAACTCATAAATTCATGATGCTCTTGTTTGTTCAGTTTTAGTCTTAGTTAGTTAGTCAGAGTTAGTATTCACTTGCAATGCGAGTGATTTCATTGCCCTCCCGGAACGTACTTGAGAATGTACGCATTTCATCATTATGTCCTGTGTGTCATTTCACTCACTTACTCACTACCTCTACACTGGATCAACAAACTAAATCAAATAACAAATATGCACACACATATTATTGAAAGATAGTTTGTGAATTATGTTGCCAAACTTAGTGAACAGCTTCTAACATGGTTTGTAATCAAATAGTCAGTCAAACACATGGCACACAACAAGATGCAATCATGTATGATGACATAACATGTCACTCAGAGTTTGGGTTCGGCGATGAACTTACTTGACAGACAAAGTCCGTATGATGTTGAACATGACGCGAGTCAGACTCGTGTACATGTCTCACTATGTGTGTGTGTGCACTATCTCATACACACAATTGACAAAACACAGAAAATTTCCATAAAATATTATTTCAAGAGTACTTCAAATGGAAGGAACTTTCCACACGCACTCGAAGCATTATCGGAAAAATACGAATTATTGCATTCGATTGTTGAGAGAGAGAGAGAGAGAGAGAGAGAGAGAGAGAGAGAGAGAGAGAGAGAGAGAAAGTGCAGTGTTAGTTTGTGAACAGAACTCCTCAACTCAATCGATACACACCAAAATTGTCATATCAAACATTACGAGCATTGTCTGATTAGTCTCGGCAGCGGCGGCATTTTGCAAGCTCAGCTCTACGAGCTCTAGTAACCAGAGTCTAGTTCGAATGCTTTGCTTGAGTGCATACTTGATAAATTGCTAATCAACCAAAACCCAAAGTATAGCTTATTTCGGGAAATCACTATGTGCTCTGCTCTAATTCAAAGTCCAGGTATATATATTGCACCGAACAATGCAATGCCATGCAATAGTGGGCAAGTGTTCTCTTACTTATTGAACTGCATATCGAGAAGAAGTGAAAGATAGTGTGACGAACCTACTAAATACGGTTAGTGGTGATGCAGAAGCTGATGACGAAAACGACGATAAAGATGATAACGAATGTTGATTTGCTGTGAAGCTGCTGCTGGTTTTGCCTCAGTGGTGATGGTGGTGGCGGTACTGACTTCGCTCAACGATCACTTGCTTGGTGTTAGAACAAAGAAGATCAAATCGAGGAAGCAAGGAAAATTCCCCTCGAGTGATGATGATGAGGACACAACAGTAAAGTCCAAGTGTGTGACCACTGCACAGAGGCCACTTGATCTTTAAACTAAAATTGGACTTGCGACAGTCCAAGTTAAGATGAACACTTTGGTGGGGAGATGAGACACGAAGTGATGTTGACTTGTTCGACAGGAATTGTGTGTCTGAAAAGGTCAAGAATCACAGAATCGGTGCAACAAGACTAGTCTGACCGGACACGATTCCTGTTTGATGCTGCTTTCGAGCAGAATCATGCACTCACACTCATTCACCTAGATCAATGACAAACATAGACGCACTGACACTGATGAACAAGCCAACAACTGGTAAGACCGGTGAAGGTGAATGTGAGGCATGAGACATAACACAAAGCGATCACAAAACGACGATGATGCTGTGAACACGTTTCAATTGAGGGGAACAAGTCTTGATCGAGTGCTTGAGGAGCATCCTAACGAGTCGAGATCATTCGAACTGCCACAGTGAGTCTCACACTCAGGCGAGTGAGTGAGTGTGTAACTCGTGTGCAGAGGTGTCCCCGCTTAGTCGAGATGGCAAATGGAGTCTCCTAAAGTAGAGGAGACGAGATCGATTCGACGATTGGCCAGTGTTGACGGTATTCGATGGTTGTGATGATGATTGCAATCTACTAGAGTAGACACACTGATCTACTGAGCCAGTCTTGTTGCTATGTACAGGTATATGCTCTCAATATTATTATTATCACCTGTCAGGATCGATCCAATTGCGTCTCACCATTCTTGCAATTCCGTACCAATTAGTTAATCGAGTTGTGTGTAAGTCTCTGCTTTTGCCACTCAAAGTTTGGTATTTCACTGAAGAGCTCAAAGATATTAACGAGTGCTTTGTGAGACACGAATCAATGTCGAGTTTTATACGTGTGTGTGTGTGTGTGTGTGTGTGTGTGTGTGTGTGTGTGTGTGTGTGTGTGTGTGTGTGTGTGTGTGAGAGAGAGAGAGAGAGAGAGAGAGAGAGAGAGAGAGAGAGAGAGAGAAGAGAGAGAGAGTTAGTCAGTGCCTCTACACCACTCTAAACGACTTATCAAGCATCTAGTTACCAGGTAAGAGAAGAGTAGAGTGAGTGAGTGAGTGAACATGGCCATAGGTAACAATATCACATATGATCGTGTCTGTAAAGACAAAATCAAGGTGCGATGATCAAGAGACACTCTTGAAGCTTTATGAGCAAAGTCGTCCTCCTTCCCTAACTCAATGCCGTCTTGGCCAATAGTTTGCTCAATGAAGACACACTCGGAAGCTTAATGTGAAGCTTCATTGAGATGGCGAGGCCAATGGGAAATGAACAACATACAAACATGATGGCATTCAATTTATATATTGAGTTCGTTACCATTGAATGTTTAATACGAGCTGCACACAGACAGAGAGACAGACAGACACAAAAGTGGTAGCAAATCAAACTTAATTCGAACTATTCTACGTTCTCACACACACACACACACACACACAAACACGCACACCTTACTGGTGCAAGTGTACAGGCGTTCAAGTCGGAACACACAGAAACTGACAATAATGACGAAATAAGCTAAGCTATGTAAATTTTCCGTGAACATGTGAATCTGTGTATAGTAACTTTATGAAGCCCCCTTTTGCCTTAATCGAAGCACCTTGACTAGAAATATATATTTTCCCCATGAATACACAAACACAAACACACACACACGCTCGTTTAGATGATAATCAGGAAGCGACTAGACGTGTACTCGTACAGGAATAATAACATGTCTGGTGTTTTATTAGGTTTTCCAATCAAAAAGAAAAGAAAACGAAGAAAAAAGAAGGGGAAAAAGAAGAAACGCTTCGAATAAAAAATAAAACAGAAAAAGAAATAGCCTATTAATAAACATTTCGGTTTCGTACATTTCCACAAATAACATTCAAATTCAGATATTACAATCGAGTATTCGAACTCGAAATGTAACAAATCGAGTACTCATGAAAGTGAGTACTTTAGTGCTGAAATGAACTATCTGAACTAAAAAAAAGTTGGCTTCATTTAACGAACAGAAAAAACAAATTGTATATGATAAGAAAATATCAAACAGTTACTTATTGAACAAAAAAGCGATCTTTGGTTTGGACATGGACTTTGATGCAATGCAGTAGCTGTGTGTGTGTGTCTGTGTGCTCGAATGGATAAAACCTCGTTGTCTGCCTATCGCACACGAACGCACATTGCCACTTCACTTTCGCTACTGATTGGATCGGGTGACCGAAATAGGTACAGTTAGGATGATGGCTGCTACTGCTGGATTAGATTAGTGTTTAGGACCTAAACTTTAGGTGAAGGTACATTCACGAGCACATGCCTTCTACATGATGCATGGTCATTACACTCTTTGTGGCCACTGTTGTTCACACTTTGGACATGGACACTCTACTCCGTTCAGTTCACGATAATGACCATCATCATGTGAGTTAAGTGACCTTTCTCTCAATCTCTTTTCCTCCTTCAATGCAAAAAGTTTGTTTGTGTGACTCTTTTTGTTTTGTATAAACAATCGATGGGACACATCTTACATGCATGCATTCAATGTGATCAATATGGCAGTGATCGAGATCACGAGCATTCATCACCAAAAATAGAAACCATATAAAAAATTTGTATTACGACCACCATCATCGATATGTGATGTTGGGAATTATTTGAAGGGAGAGAGATTGATAGACAACTGCACTAGATTTGCCAGTGAGTGAGAGAGAGAGAGAGAGAGAGAGAGAGAGAGAGAGAGAGAGAGAGAGAGAGAGAGAGAGAGAGAGAGAGAGAGAGAGGGAGAGAGAGAGAGAGAGAGAGAGAGGGAGAGAGAGAGAGAGGGAGAGGGAGAGAGAGAGAGAGAGAGAGAGAGAGAGAGGGAGAGAGAGAGAGAGAGAGAGAGAGAGAGAGAGAGGCAATAACACACAAAGGCGATAGGATAAAGTCGACAAGACCAGACGAACTAACGCAAAAAAGAAGAGAGAACAAACTAACACAGGCATACAACTGGATTAATCAGGAGGCAAGAGTGAAGATGCTTGTTAGTGGCTGCGGCTGATGGTGCCTGGTGATATTGACGCCGAACGGGCCCTACACAAAGTTCACAAGCAGACACAAACTATTTTAGGATACACAAACTCACACACACACAAAAACAGACGATAAATTCAATGATTTGGGAGATAGGAAGGAGATGAAAAAGAAGAAATTAAAGACAACGAGCATGATGCATTTCTTCCTAGATATTTGTCTTTTTGTTTACAGTGTGACTCGGTCTATGCAAATACACACACTCACACAACCAAACATACCAACGTGATGACAAAAAAACGTGATTCATATCGAACAGACACAAACACAAACATGAAGTGTAGGAACACAGGTCAAGTGGGCACTGATAATCGGTCATTGCACAAGTACACAGCAATGTGTGGACAGGGTGTGTGGGTGATGTGTCACGAGGCTACTACTCAGTCGGAGTTGCACTAATGATGAAACTAAGCTATTTTGTTGCGTGTCAAGTGACAAATATATGTGAGATACATACGAGATATATCTCATTGCCATTGACAAGATAGTGATCGAGTTTCACTGACTTCGGATCAAAGGTGATATATGATGAATGAAATAGGTTTCAATTGAATTAGTGGCCAAAAAAATATGATTCAGGCAAACTCGTTTGTTATAAATGTAAAGTTTGTGTTCGAATTTGTATTAAAAGAGAGTAAACTATGGCGGTGATGATTAGTCGTCGAATTACATTCGCAAGTGCATTTATGCAGGCGTCATCTACTGGTTAGTATCCATCTTAATGTTCGCAATCTCGCGATTGAGCAATGAACGACGGAACAGCGTAAAATGACAGTGAGGTAGTTTTCGTTAAAGTGCCAACCTGAGATTGATTATAACTTAGAATCCAAACTCATCTGATGGATTTTGCTTATTAAACACAACAGCGCGTCCGAGTCTGTTGTATGGATGTTACTGATTATTGATTCGTCTATTAACTCAATTGTCACAAACTGGCAACGATTGAGTGGATGGAATTTGACTGACTGACAGTTGCCACATTGATCCACATTAGGCTTTGATTGGGTAGAATTGTTATCATTACCTGGTACAGTCAGTGGTGCCGTGACCATTGGTTGTGACATAGTAGAATGGTAGTCCTTTGCTTGGCGCAGGCATTGTCACACTGAGCCTGTTGGGTTCGATTGAGTAGAAGGATTGTCGCTAACTTGTAGTTGCCACAACACATTCTATTACCGTCAAATCAATGTCTCACTGACCATCGATCAATGCACATCATATCATAGTCGTTTGATAGAACAAGAGTGCACAATCAAGAGAGAGAGAGAGAGAGAGAGAGAGAGAGAGAGAGAGAGAGAGAGAGAGAGAGAGAGAGAGAGAGAGAGACAGAGACAGACCAACACAAAAGTGAAAATAAGCAAACTGGCACTTGATTCATTGAGTGCACAACATTCGCCATATTGTATGTTTGTTTATTGATAGATTGAATCAGTATAAATGACTAAGATTACAAATTGTAAACTGTGTATATTGAATAGCATTGTAGCAATTAATGAGTGTGTGCTCATGTATAAAGTAACATATTTAATGTAAAGTTAGGCGTGAAGACATATTCCACGTGTCAAAGGACGTGTTAAGCATCGAACACATTTTGGTCGTCATCAAAGTCGAATGTGTCCACATCGTCCACTTCGTGGAACTTCTTCAGCCCCGTAATGTCCTCCAAAATGGACGAATCATTGAACACTTGCAATAGGAAGTTGAAGCCATCCTGACGGTACTTGTCGATCACCATAAAGGAGCAGGCGGTGCAGTGGTCGAATGCACGATAGCTTGGTGTGATCTGTTCGGAGCGCGAGACAAAGCCACGAATTTGGTGAGGCACCAAGCCAAGAATGGATTCAGGCTCTAGCAGGTCAGTGTCCACAGCCTTGCTCTGGTCGCGATTGTGGTGGTCGTTGTGGGCAGGAATGGACGAGACTGCAGGTGCCAATGATCTATTGAGCAATGATTAGTGTTAATGTTATTGGTGTTACAACCGAACACATACCGAGCTGGATGTTGAAGCAAAGAAGCGAGCAACTCGACGGCATAACCCGAGGCAATCATCGAAATGCCTGGTCGTGTGACCGTACACTGCTGATCAAGTGTTCGATCTCGAGTGGACTGTGTAAAGGGATTCAATCATTAAGTGAATTGAAGCAAACTCGGCTAACTTACATCACCAGGAGCAAACACATCGTTACAGTAGTAGCAGCCAAGTTGACTGCCCAACAGTAGATCACCCTTCTCCTCTGCCATCAACTTGTGATATGTATCGAGGTCATGCTGCAACTGACCAAACAGCGCCGACGATTGGTCGAGTTGGTTGTCGGCCCGGAAGCGAATGCCATGTCGTTGGACAAGATAAGTGTCAAAGCCAAGTGCCACATTGATTACAATCTGAAAGACAACTTAACAAAATGAGTTCAATCAAAACACATACAACCAATCAAGTTGACCTTGTGTTTGGAAGCGGCAATCAGTGTTGGCAGCCATCGACTCTCCCGAGTGTCCATCAGCAGAAAGACAATATCGTGCTCGTCGATCAGCTTCTCCAGTTGCTTCACATCCTCCACGGTTTGTTTGATCACGGTCGGTGGCAGTGAATGGCCAGGCATGGGAATGGACAGTAGAATGCCTTCGGACTCAATGCCTGGATAGATGAGTCGAAGTGACTCGGCTGCGGCCTGTGCCTTTGGCTTCAGTTGACCTGCCTCAGACGGAACACAGTCCTTGAAGGTGTACAGTGACTGACGCACTGGGTTCGAGTACGAAATGTAGCCATTGTCCACAAAAGTGATCTTCGACACGCCCCAAGCCATCAATGATCGGGCAATGTTGCAGCCGAGTGTGCCAGCACCGAGCAGCAAACATCGCGAATTGCGCACCACATCGAGATCAATGTTGGGCACCAGTCGCCACTTCATCAGTTTGAGATTGAGGTGTACGGCATCGTTGGACAAAATCTTTGGGTCCAGCTGGTGGCTGCAGTCGACAAACTTGGGCAGAAGTTGGTTCATTCGTTCGGGATTGCGCTCCCAACCGACAATTGGTGGCACTTTGGCTGGGCTGCTCAGGCTCTCCGTCACAGGCGCAAAGAACGAATTGAGGCAGACTAGAGTGGCATTGTCCACCGTGTCCACTCCACCTGAGTAAAGTGCATCGGGCGGTGAAGTTGAAAGCAACGAAGCAGCCGATGGTACTGATTGACTGTCTTCACCGGTCGAGTTGTTGCGAGCACGAGAAGAGGAGCCAAACACAATTCGATACACAGAGGACTGCTGCACAAAGCTGTCCACGATCTGTTGACTGTTTTCGCTCAAATGACGAAGAGTGTGCAGCCGAACTCGAAAGGAGAGAACCTGCAGTGCCGGCGAGAACATCAACTTGAGCACCAACTTGACCACATTTGGCTCGTTGGCGTACTTTCGGTTGAGCTGAGCCAAACGAACGTACAGGTAGGCCACATAGTTGCGCATTGTCCAGCCAGGGAACTTTGAGTTGGGACTAGGGTCACTGAAGGCGAACAATACCTAAAACACAATAGCAACATTACACCAAGTACACACCACCACCGAGAACACAAACCTTGTAGTCGACAGCACTGGTCAGCCAGTCAATGTTAGCCTTGTCCCAAAACTGTGCAAAAGTCTGCACTGAAACGATAGTTTTCATGTCTTGGTCCGTTCGGAGAATCAGCACAAAGTAAAGTCGATCAGTTGGCTTCAATTGGGCGTATTCGGACAGAATCGTGGTAAGCTAGAATTGTCAATAGAACAAACGATTACGATTAGAGGCAGAGAGAGGGAGAGAGAGAGAGAGAGAGAGAGAGAGAGAGAGAGAGAGAGAGAGAGAGAGAGAGAGAGAGAGAGAGAGAGAGAGAGAGAGAGAGAGAGAGAGAGAGAGAGAGAGAGAGAGAGAGAGAGAGAGAGAGAAAGAGAGTCACATCTCAAGTATGCAATTACTCGATTGCGAAGGACACACAACACAGTACCTGTTCGGCAGTAAAGTGTTTGTCCACCGAGTCGTTCTGATTGCCCAATTTGAAGCAACTAGGAGGATAGTTGAGCGCCGGGAATGCACACCAATAGTGATAAGTGTAACGCTTCAAGTCAGCATACACGATCATAAGGAAACGGGACAAGTGCAACTCGAGATTCGAGTCCACCTCGGCCTGTCTCGACTCGTCACTGATGGCCTCCCAAATGCATTTGCCTGCGTCGATGATCAGCTGTCGCTTGTCTCGAGTGGTGAACTCCTCCAGAGTGTTGAGCACCATCAATTGGCCAAACGCGTAATGGTCATCGTGGTTCGGGTTGAGGGTGCGCTTCTTGTCCACCTGCTCGTACGGCTGAAAGGACTCGTAATTGATGTTGATCAAGCTCGGTAGAGTTGAGTTCAATTCTGTGTTGGGTAAAGGTTTACGATTTTACACGATGTTCACATTCACATTATTATGGGCAATGCTTACCAGGGTGAAAGGTGACCGACACATCGAGAGGCGACTCGTTGAGACCGAGCTGCTCCAACTTGAGCCGAGACAGTTCGTGCCAGAAGGAGGCATCGATCATCGACGAGAATGGATAGTACTGCAGCAGTACGCGCTTTTCGGGTTTTGGTTCGGCCATTTCGATCTTCACTCGCAATTCGTAGTTTGTTTCACAAAGTTTAGGAGTGGCGAACTCGGCAGATTTGGTAAAGATGATGGTTGGTTGCTTGGTGCTGGTGGTGGTGATGGTTGTTGTTGTTGTATCCAGTGTAGGTTGTTTGCTTTACACACACAGTAAACACACCGAGAGATTGTGTTGCACCAGAGAAGTGATGCAGATAGTAGTGAAAGCGTACGCGTTTGGTGTCTTACGACGCAAATAGAACTACAAACTCAGCTGTATGACTCACAACACGCACACACAAACCTTTAGTTACAACATCAACATACAGACACACGCGAGGTGATTGAGATCGAGAGCGAATGATCGAAAGTAGGTCTTACGGGTGACTTGAAGGCGCCTGTGAGAGATCTTGGGCGACACAACAACAGACAGACGAGGAACAGGTTCGGACACAACACAACAACGGTAATTGGAGAGAGAGGAAGAAAAGAAACGGCGAATACAGTGAACAGTGGACCAGTCCGAAAGAGAGGCGCACACAACACTGCACGGGAGTGACAGATGACATACAGTCACACACACAGACAACACTGAGCCGATCGAGTGATGATGATGATTGCCAGTCAGAACGACTCTCACTGCTCAGTGCATTACAATCACCAATTACACAGACAACAACGTATTCAGAAAAGAACGCCCGAAAACGAGAACGCCCAAGTTCATCGCTGTGTGCACCATTCACACATGCAATACTCTCATTACAATGCATTGCTTTCAGAAGTCGATTTTGGGCTGTACCGCCCATCGAATGCCCACAACCATCAATACGCCACTGAAATACTCACCAAACACACAAAACTACTCCTTTGCAGCGCGCGATTACGAATGCAAATGAGTACTAATTTCATTACTTAAGTAGTAAAGTGCATAGTTCATTTATTACTATGTGCAATTAGTCATAATACAAATATAAAATGTGCAATGTGCAACGGGTTTAGTTGTGTGCAGTAGTGGTACGAATATTGATACGAATAAATAGTGCAGAGTTGCGGGTTTGAACAGAGGAGGCTATCTCGAATGCGCTTCGTTTACGTGCGAGAACGATTACTGTTAAGGGTCAAAGTGAGAGCGCGTTATCGCTTTCAGGGCCAATTCGCGTCAATTATGACGTGATTGAAGTCTACCGCTAAAGTGATTAAAAGGATTTCGGTAGTGATCCCGAGTGACCAACTTGGCAGTGTGCAACCGAATGGTCTCCTCGAACATGCAGTAATCTTCCTCTTTGAAGAGATACTTTTTGAACAGAGGCAGCGGTTCTATGAGGGTCAGCAGTTGACGGAACAGATGTGGCACTGGCACACTGAGATCTATGATCAGCACCATCATGTGAGCCAGATACTTTTTGGCTCTGCATCGGGTGTCCCACTTTGGTTTGTCCAGGCGAACAAGTTCGGCTAGTCTTGAGGCCAATTTTGAGTGCAACAGTTCGGTGAGCAGTTCACGTGGGTTTTCAATGTGCCGGCGAGAGAACAGCGAGCCAAGTTGACGAATGATTAGCTCGACCATTTGGATGCTTTCGTCTATGTTGCGCTCAAACTTGTCTGACTGCGGCCCGATTTGGTCAAGGGTGCTGGCCAAAATGGGAAACATTGATCGGAAGAAGCGAAGCTGGAACTTTGGTTCTTTTCGAACCAATCCAATAGTGAAAGTGAAGGTTGGCTTGAAGGACTCCTTCCGACTCTCCAGATCATCTAGATCCCGGATCAGTAGGGTCATCACCTTATCGAAGGTATTCTCTGTGGCCAGAAAGTGGTAAAGGGAATGGTCATGCTGGAACAAAGCGACCAGCAGATGGATCAGCATTGGCAGAAACTTTGTTCCAAAATTAGCCTCAGACCGATCCATTATGCTGATTGTTCGTTGGACAAGTATATAAAGTTAGTAATAAAGCAAACCATTCATTAGTAGAGAGAAAGGGCGAGAGTGTGAGAGAGAGAGAGAGAGGGCGAGTGAGAGAGGGCGAGTGAGAGAGAGCGAGAGAGGGCGAGAGAGAGGGAGAGAGAGAGAGAGAGAGAGAGGGCGAGAGAGAGAGAGGGCGAGAGAGAGAGAGAGAGAGAGAGAGAGAGAGAGAGTGAGTGAGAGAGAGGGCGAGAGAGAGAGAGAGAGGGCGAGAGAGAGGGCGAGAGAGAGAGAGGGCGAGAGAGAGAGAGGGAGAGAGAGAGGGCGAGATAGAGGGCGAGAGAGAGGGCGAGAGAGAGAGGGCGAGAGAGAGGGCGAGAGAGAGGGCGAGAGAGAGGGCGAGAGAGAGAGAGAGAGTGAGAGAGAGAGAGAGGGCGAGAGAGAGGGAGAGAGAGAGAGAGAGAGAGAGAGAGAGGGAGAGAGAGAGAGGGAGGGCGAGAGAGAGGGCGAGAGAGAGAGAGAGAGAGAGAGAGCGAGAGAGAGGGCGAGAGAGAGGGCGAGAGAGAGAGAGAGAGAGAGAGAGAGGGAGAGAGAGAGAGAGAGAGAGAGAGAGAGAGAGAGAGAGAGAGAGAGATTAACTCACGGAGTATTGTTGAACAAGCCAACCATCAGCAGAACGACATCGCCATTGTGCTCCACCAACACGTCCATGTAATGCTGACAACTGTTGACCAGTTGAGCCAAACATTCGGCAGCGTAGAATCGAATACAATCCACCATCTATTGAAACATTATCAAAATGGAACATGATCCATTAGCCGGCCACAGTTGGTCAATAAAGTGACAATCACTTACCCCTCGGGAATCATCATCAATTTGA
The DNA here is from genome assembly GCA_023373905.1 of Rhizoglyphus robini. NCBI lineage: Eukaryota > Metazoa > Arthropoda > Arachnida > Sarcoptiformes > Acaridae > Rhizoglyphus > Rhizoglyphus robini. The sequence goes on along the minus strand of JAKIJQ010000008.1, from coordinate 4,349,801 downwards.
AGAACGTTTTGAACGGCGGAAGCAAACTGGCCAACAATGCCCGACTTGAGAATGTACTGCTGCAGTGGACACTGACGAGTGAACACCAGAGCTGGTGGTTCACAGAACGACAGTTGATCATTCAGGCCAATGAGCACATTCAACAGTCGTCCACTGTAGAGACTTTCACCGCCTCTGATGCGTTCGCCAATTGCACTCAGAATGAACAGTATTCGTTCTTCTCGAAAGTTGTTCGCCACATGAGCCATTTCTTGCCCGACTGGGTCTGGGTCTGGCATTTGAACTGGCTCCTGGTGATTGTTGAACAAACCGAGAATTTGTTCAATCACAAAGCGCCATAGAGTTGCGTTGAACTCGTGAATTGGTGGTGGTGCTCGGCTTGTTGAATTGCGTGAAGCCATTCTTGCCGATTACTTACACTCGCGGTGCAAGTGCAAACCAACTTGTGCGAACAGTATCGATCGCGTATCTGAGACAGACTGACTGACCACCAAACAGACCCATCCTTTGGGGTGTCTTCGTGGTCACTTCTGTGGTTGTGAGTTCGGACTAATTAGTTCGATTTTGTTTTAAAACAGACAGAGAATCCTGTTGCGAGTGGTCATCATGGTCCAATGGTCACCTGTGTCCACCTACCACCAGTTCAGCCATTGACCAGTTCAGCCAAACCCACTGATCAGTGGTCAATCGATACGAAGGTGCACTATCGGTATCGTACCGGCCGGTGTTCGGTTGCGTTCTCTCTCATTCTCCCTCTCACTCTCCCCCCACCCTCTCTTTCTCTCTCTCTCTCTCTCTCTCTCTCTCTCTCTCTCTCTCTCTCTCTCCCGCGATTGCTAATACCTTAATTGGCCTAATTGGTACAGGGGGCTACTGCCACTGAAGGTGCCGACAAAGTAAAACAATGGAACCATTAAACAGCGAGCGGGGAGCCTCCGACTTGGTTGCCGTCGGGCTGCAGACACCTCAACCACCTCACCACCGTCCGACGCATTAGTTCCAAGTGAATGATGCCGGGCCAAACCAATGAACGGCAACAATTTGTTTGAATTCAAAGAAAAGACACAGAAACGCGTTAGAATTGTAAAGTTTTATTATCAAGTCATGTAAGAAGTACAATCAGTTCGACTGTGTAGGGTGGTCTCCACTGTTGGGCGATCTCACCAGCGGCAATTCCACGAATACGACTTGAAAGTAGCCTCACAGAATTGCCTGTACGGCCGCTCGGTGAGATGGGTCTTAAAGTCCGGGAATGGCTTTGCATTCACTAGCAAATAGTAGAACAGTGCCGGCTCATCGCTGGCAGTCTGATCAATGAACAGTGTCAGCAGCAGAGCCAGAACCTGCTTGATACGGTCCATGTCACCGGCGTACCACTCAGGCGTGCACACATTCAACAGATCGCACAGCTTCTTGGCCAAACTCGAACTCACAATCTCCATGATGATCACCTGCGGCTCGATGGGCTCCTGCGCAAACAGATGACCTAGGTAGAGGATTATCTTGCTAAAGGAGAACGACTCGTAGTAGGAGGATTGAGGACCGATGCGGTCAATCACTCGCACGAGAATTGGAAAGACAGTCTCGTAGAATGTGCGACGATGCTCGGGCGCAGCGCCCACCATGCCAATGCCCAACAGGAAAAAGGGCAGAAAGGACATGCCACCATGCCAGAACTCAATGTCACCCAGCTTGACCAACATTTTGAGTACCAGCTCGAAAGTGGTCACATTGGCCAGTTGGAGGAAGTACTGTGCACGGTTGGCCTGGAACAGCATCACTGCCAGTTTGGTGATCTTGATCATTAGCTTCTGCTCTCGAATGTTGGTAGGCATTCTTAGTCACAAACAGAACATTAGCCATGTTGATCAACAAGACAACTTAAGAGAGACAGAGAGGGCGAGAGAGAGAGAGAGAGAGGGAGAGTGAAAATCTTAGTGAAAGACGAAGAGCGAATAACTAAAGAGGAAACGATTGCTATTCAGATTGGGACTAGCTGATGAATAATTGAACAGTGTAGGGGGTGAGAGAGAGAGAGAGAGAGAGAGAGAGAGAGAGAGAGAGAGAGAGAGAGAGAGAGAGAGAGAGAGGGAGAGAGAGAGGGAGAGAGAGAGAGGGAGAGGGAGAGAGAGAGAGAGGGAGAGAGAGAGAGGGAGAGAGAGAGGGAGAGAGAGAGCGAGAGAGAGAGAGGGAGGGAGAGAGAGAGAGAGAGAGAGCGAGAGAGAGAGAGAGAGAGCGAGCGAGAGAGAGAGAGAGAGAGAGAGAGAGAGGGAGAGAGGGGAGCGAGAGAGAGAGAGAGGGAGAGAGGGAGAGGGAGAGAGAGAGAGAGAGAGAGAGAGAGAGAGAGAGAGAGGGAGAGAGAGAGAGAGAGGGAGGGAGAGAGAGAGAGAGAGAGAGAGAGAGAGGGGAGAGTGAAAATCTTAGTGAAAGACGAAGAGCGAATAACTAAAGAGGAAACGATTGCTATTCAGATTGGGACTAGCTGATGAATAATTGAACAGTGTAGGGGGTGAGAGAGAGAGAGAGAGAGAGAGAGAGAGAGAGAGAGATAACTTACTTAAAGTTGTTGATCACATTGATCATTTGAGTGACCAGTTCAGGGTTGTGCGCAATCAACGCCGGCAAATGTTTGCGTGCAGCCCGAACCAGTCGAATCAAACACTTGACGGCCAAGTACTTGTACGAGAAAATCATAGCAGCGATCACACCGACACGATCGCAGTAAAGTATCTGCATCCAGATGTAATCGTCCCAAGTCACTCGGTGCAGGACGATAGAAACCAACTTGGTAAGGATTCCCGATTGAAGGATGAACTTCAACAGTGGCGTCTCACCAATAATGTACTGTCGCGTGAATGGCTTCAAGGCTTCGGACAAGTACTTGACCGTGTCGTAGGTGGCATCAAAGTCAGACTGGTCAATGGTGTCTCTAAACTTGAGCACATTGATGCCATACTTGAGAATCTGCTCGATGCGAGCCGAATGAGCCTCGCTTTGGTTGATCATGTATTGCTTGAACGGGGAGGCAATGATGGGACACGGGCTAATGCGATTACGGAAAAACTCCAAGTACTTCTCAACCATTTCTGGCCAAGTCTCGTGCCCACCCACTTCGGTTGATACATTCGGTGAATTAGGACGCACAATGACAGTTTCGTCCGAAGATGCTGAAGAAGCACCACTTGAAGACATTTTGCTCTGAATGAGACTTTCTCGTGTGCACACCTGAACACAGAATGGCGAACTGACCGCCGCATGCACCTTACTCGGTGCACATTTGCACATCGGCAAACTCACCCTTCTACTGCCGAATTACTGGTCAATCGACCGTATACCCAAGAACAGTTTCCCATCGATCGGTGGTCAGTGGCATCGTCCTGGTGGAAGGCACCGTGAGAAAGTGAGACCACAAGTATCAGAATAGTGCGACCAGTGAGGCAGTGAAAAGCCCATAATCGTTACGAGACCACGAGCCTATATCGGAGAGTTCGGTACAGTGAGCCATACAGACAGTACGCAAATCTGTTAATTGCTCCAATTACAAGTGGCCGACAGGCAGGGGTCGGTAGAACAATGCACAATGAGAACATTCTACGGGCGTCAGACAAGACGATGCAGCACCGCTGCAGTGGTACTGTAACCTGAACGTTCTAGGTGTTCGCCACCGTCTTGCTCTCAATGAAGACATTCAACCTAAAAAGGGAGAATTGGCGTCACTTTGCCGATTGGTCACTGTCCAACATGAAGTGGTTTCAGGTGATGGCCACCGACTCACTCGCGCCGCACACACACAATCGGTAGAGATGGACTAAGTGGTCAACTTAGAAATGTTTTGGCACTGGCTCACGAGGCAAACACAAACTCTCGATATGGTCATTTCAGTCTTGAACAAAATCAGCATCGGGTTCATTGTTGTATCTGACCAAAGAAATATCTTACGGAGCACGAGCGTGAGAAAACTCAGTAGCACCGTCTTAATTGCACCAATTATGAGCAATTCCTGTGGCATATGAGTCGGGTCGGTAAAAACAATGGGCAAAAAGTTTAAATCGGCTTGCAGACCACATTCCCACCGACTTCCCAACGCCTGACGTGGGCATTAGTTCCAGGCAATGACCACCCCACTCATTGAGTGGCCTACAGGTAGGTAAGGATCCGTAGAACAATGAGAACATTAAGCGGGCATACGGACACGGCGATGCAGTGGTCCTGCTCGCGTAACTTGGACGTTCTAGGTGCCTGCCAGCGTCTTGCTCCCAAAAGGAGAGAGTTAGTTTGGCCAATCGATCACTGCCCAAGTGGTTATTAGTTCCAAATGATGACCACCGACTCACTCGCGCCGCACACACACACAACGAGTGAAGATAGACCCTAAAAGGGGAGAGTGAGCTATGGTTCATTGGAGCCGCGCTGCACTTGGCAAATTGGTCTAATTATCGGATTGTCTTGCTGCTGCTCGAGACGAGGCACACAAACAACTGGCAACGTGGCAACTTCGGACGTCAGCACAATCGTGTCCAGTTTGCAGTCCATTAGAGAGAGAGAGAGAGAGAGAGAGAGAGAGAGGGAGAGAGAGAGAGAAAGAGAGAGAGAGGAGAGAGAGAGAGAGAGAGAGAGAGAGAGAGAGAGAGAGAGAGAGAGGGGGCAAGAGAGAGAGAGAGAGAGAGAGAGAGGCGGGAGAGAGAGAGGCGGGAGAGAGAGGAGTGAGGGGGAGAGGGGGAGAGGGAGAGAGGGACATAGAGAGAGAAAGACATAGAGAGAGTAAGAGAGAGAGAGAGAGAGAGAGAGAGAGAGAGAGAGAGAGAGAGGCAAAACACTTACATTACGATGTGACTTTTCCTATGCATCGAGATATGCCCGTATCACCCGCAAACCAGCCTTCTCGCCCTGTGCACCCGAATTTGGCTGGAAGGAAACATTATCGTAACCAGTCAGCTCGCACAAATCATTCTCCAGATCGTTGATCAGCAACTGATAGCCTTTCGTCTGTGATGGTGGTTGATATGGATGGATTGAGGCAAAGGCAGGCCACGAGCAGGGAATCATCTCAGTGGTGGCATTGAGTTTCATTGTGCACGAACCGAGTGGAATCATCGAATGCACCAGTGAAATGTCCTTGTTCTCGAGTTTCTTCATGTATCGAATCAGGTTTGTCTAACTGTGATATTTGTTGAACAGTGGATGCACCAAGAAGGGAGTCTTACGGGACATCTGACCCGAGACGAGCACACTCTTCTCGAGCAGCTCTGCTGGGTAGTGAATGTGTTCCTCCTTCTCACTCTCGAGCACCCAAAGCAGGTCGAGAATATCTTGTTCGGTTGTTGTCTCGTCCAGTGAAATGCCAACATGTTTACCGTCAGGATAGTAACGCAAATTGATTCGCTGGGCATCGGCTCTCGATCGTGTCCGCTTCGCAATTGGCACCTCAACCTTGAGTGTGTCGAACGGATTGTAGGTGACCACTTTGTTCACTCCGTGTTCCTCGATATTGTGAGCCAAGTACAGGGTCTTCCGATGAATGTCCTCCGCAATCGCTTTCAAGCCCTTCGGCCCATGATAGATGGCTAACATGGCACTCATGTTGGCCAACAGTGCCTGGGCAGTGCAAATGTGCCTTGTCCCGGCGAATGTGTTGCTCACGAGTTTGTAGGGCGAGTCGCAGGGCCTGATTGCCGTGTGAGTTCTTGGTCAGGCCAACCACTCGGCCCGGTATGAGTCGAGTGAGATACGATCGACAGGCCAGGAAGGCCGCATGTGGACCGCCATAGTTGAGTGGCACACCGAATCGCTGTGCAGTGCCAATGGCAATGTCACAGCCCGCACCGTTGCCATACTCGCCCGGTGCCTTGGCCATGGTGAGTGCGAGCAGATCAGTGGCCGCAATGACAATCGTCTCCTTTGCCTTTGCTTCGCTCACAATCGACTCGAGATTGTCCACATTGCCGTTCGTGTCTGGATAGTGCACCAGTACGCCACAGTACTCGGACAGGTCAAACATCTGTCCCAGTGGCTTCACACCGTCAAACACGTCCTTCGACGATCCTTGCATGATAATGTCCAAAAAACAGTTCGATTCGTTGAGCCAAGTGGTGCACCTGCATCGTGCATCTCACACCAAAACGATTTGCAAACAAGAAAGACACAGACTAAACAAGAGAACCAAATTTATTTACAAAAAAGCCAAAGTCAAATGAAACAAAACATCGATTATGATTACATTGGATTGAAGCGAAAAGACATGCATGCCATGCAAAGTGTGATCGATGATCACTACTGGTTCGACACTTGCACATAATTTGATGGATTGACTCGTGTATGTTGACTTTTGATGTGTACTAATACACTTTGCTTGTTATTAGAAGAAAAGATGCAGTCAGGCCATGCACACCGAAACGGTTTTCTGTTCTGGTGAATTAATAAATGTTTGTTAAAATTTCCTTTGAAACTCGTTTGATAAGCACAATCAGTACAACTAAGAGTGGGTTTGTGCTGAACCCTGAAATGATTGTAAACTTTATATCGAAAATCAAAGATAGTGTCACAATTGGGAGAAGCGCATTGATATTGACCCTTCAAATGGTATGCTAAGTTGTGTTGATATAAATTTTTATGGTGTGGAAAGTGTCTAGGACATTTGCCACATTGCCATTTGGTGATATTCGAGTGATCTCTATTGAAGTGCTCCTTCAGTGCAGCCCTAGGACAAAGTAAGGTAAGATAGGATACACAAAAAGATAGATTACTTACTTTAGAAATGATTGATTGCAATCCTTGAGTAAACATCGAAATGGAAAGATGCCATGTTTGGTGCTCATGTGGTCATGGAGTTGGCTTTTGCCCTCAAACGACTCTTCACAACCCGAACTGACACATTGAAGACGGACAACGATAAATTGAGCATCTTCATTTGCAGGTACTTCATCGTCAAGACGAGTCTGCCTACTACTGTATGGCTGTTCCCTTTCGAGTTGAGACTGGGCCGCTTGACTACTATTCACAAGTCTTCTTGACTGTATGGCCAAACGCGACTGTAAGTTGTTTGGTTGTGCTGTGCTCACTCTTCGTCTTTTACAAGATGGTTGTTCAGTGTCCTCAATTGTCTCTACATTGCCACCATCACCGCCTTCTGGTTCTGTTTCAGGTCTGTTTTCGTTATCCACTGCCGGATGCCCTAATCCATGCACAGATTCGTCATCGGCAACGTCTCCTGATTCAGCCCAATTCATGTTCACCAACAGCATGTTGGCTAATCTTAGAAACAACGAATTGACCACTCTATCCAAATCTACTCGTACCAATCTATTCGTTTCCTCCTTCTGTCCTTCAATCAAATGACACAACTCGGTCACAGTCGAACTGTGTCCAGGTGTAACAGTTGCGGTAGATGTGATCAGTCTGAAGAAAAGCGAAGTAATCATTGGTTCCGCGAGTTGAACCATCTCGTCACGCAACCACGACTTTGAGTTCACTCTCTCGGCTGCTATCAATTTGAACATCAATTCGGACACATCAGTTTGGTGTGGATTAAAGGATGAAGTTGATGTTGATGGTTGTGGTTTGGATGATTCGAATTGATTAGATGAGTTCCCCAACTGTGAATGGTCACCAACATCTCCTGATCGATCCCAATCCATGTTCATCAACAACTTGTTGGTTAGCTTGAGAAAAAGCGAATTGACCAATTGATCCATTTCTTCTCGAATCAATCTATTCGTCTTCTCCTTCTGTCCTTCAATTAATTGACACAATTCGGACACAGTCGAACTGTGTTGAGGTTCAACAGAAGCGGCCGACGATGATAACATGATCAGTCTGAAGAAGAGCGAATCGATGGTTAGGTCCGCGAGTCGTTCCATTTCACCACGCGACCACAACTTCGTTTCCACGCTCTCTGTTGAAATCAATCCGAACATCACTTGTGGTTGGTGGGAGTGAGGATTCAAGTAAGAAGTTGAATCTTGGGAAATGAAAATGCCTGAGTGATCCATTTGGAGATTATCTTTAGCCGTATCATTGCTTGAAATTTTTCTCATCTCGAGTGCCTCAGCTTCCATTATACAATCGACGCTATCACAAAAGCTTTCATTATCCTCCTGTTCCTCCTTGATCTCGATTTTTGGACGGATGTTGAAAGGTACAATTCGTAGTACAAGCTTTGTATCTGAATGTCTGCTGAGATGTTTGAGCAGAAGTTTAGGCGAAGAGAATGCTTTCTCGCAACCATCTTTTCCACATCTAAATTCAGCCCTATGTATTTGAGCATGTCTGGTTAGGCTCGATTGCTTGTTGAACATTAAATCACAATCGTCACATTTCAATTGGCTAATGCTCGCTCTCATTTTCGAAACATACTCAGCAACAGCAATCGCATAATCCTTGACCATCTCTGATGAGATTTTTGATTATTAAAGATGAATTGGAACTCGAGTGGATGAGAGAGTTTCAAATGGTGACACTATTTGAAGTGGCTAAAAGAGAAATAGGATTTAGTTGTACAGGAAACACAGAAAAAAACCAAAATTAATGCAAAATTAAAAATTTTCTCAGCACAGAACAAAGCAACTGAACTGAACTGAACTAAATGTACTACCACGCTTGGGCCAAAACAAACTCGTTGTGTGATTGTGGTGTACTGTGGTGAAGGGCCCCCCCCTAAGTTTGTCCACGGTACACATCAAGACTCTATGAATGACCCCGAAGAAGTGGTAGAGGGACAGTGCACTGTGAGGGGTAGAGGTAATGGCGATATTATCATATTCATATTACGCAGCATTTCAATAACCACCGCAGTATCTATCGCATTATTTTTAAGCCCTACTGCCTATTCGTTTGCCATTTGCGGTAATCGAACACAACACGTTCATTTGCCAATGCTAGCTTCGAACGCGAATTTAGTTTGTTACTGCGACGATTATGTCGCCATTTATTGCCTCAGCTCACTATTATTACTACACGAGAACGAATGCGAGCTTAGTTACGTTTTTGGCGCGCTCTTTAGGCGGCCATCTTGAACGAGCGCGGTAGAGAGAGAGAGAGAGAGAGAGAGAGAGAGAGAGAGAGAGAGAGAGAGAGAGAGAAAGTGAGGCATGGCTCGATCGGCGCGTCACAGGCACACACCAGTCCACGCACAGGCACAAGTCCAAGCACGCACGTTCGCACAAGACCGATCGAGACACCTCAACTCCTTGTCACTCAACACAACACAGAGGACTGATCGGAGGGAGGCAAAGGGCAAAACGGGTTTCAAAGGGGCACTCGGGACGCGCAATGGCTACGTGACCGAGTGACTAACTGAGCGAGTGAGCGAGACACGTTGCCTGTGCGCTTTAGGCGCGCTTTTGAGTGTGACGCGAGCTTGGCCATGCACCACCAACTGGCTGACAAGTGAGGCTACAATATGGCGATCAACGGTAGGAAAAAGCGTGTACGGACAGACAGCATGACATGAGGAGGGGGAGTGCAATAGGAAGGCAGGTGGCCAAAAATGGAAATCGTGAGGAAGCACGTGGTGGAGATCGATTTATGCATGGGAATGGTCAGTTTGGTTCATGTGGGTTACCAGGGATACAGGCAGGATGTGCAAGCATTATGATCGTCAAACAGAAGCATGCAAAGACAGACGGAATGACAAAGGGGGTGAGCAGCAGAAGGACAGGAAGGACAAGGAATGGGTGTAATAAGATCTCTTTGGTTGGACCTAATAGGATTGATATATCTCAATCTGGCAATGATAGTATTGGTTCTCGAAGGATACCAGGGAAATAGGAAAGAAGCGAATATACGGGAGGGGAAGGCAGAGCC